>HG738140.1:6857970-7031880 GCA_000499405.2 Onchocerca volvulus
ATGATGATGATGATGATGATGATGATGATGATGATGATGAAATGCCAAAATATGAGGATGATTTTCTTGTTAAATAGATAATAATAATAGTAATAATATGAATTAAGAAATGAAATAAATGAAAAATATTTCGATATTGAGAAAATGTGAAGAATTAATTAATTCCAACTTAATATTTTTATTTAATTCATTTTTCACTAATTTAATTCGATCAAAATTATTTTACTTCAAATTTTCTTTTTTATATTTTCTCAACTTTTTTCTTATCTTTCGACTCTTACTCTCTCTGTTTTATAATATTTAATCTAATCTCATTTCAATCAAACGTTTTTTAATTAAAAGAAAAAGAAGAAATGGAAAAAAAAGAGGAAAATATTCGATCTTTCGTTGAAAAAAATCCACTGAAAGCTAAATGACAAACAACAAACCAATCATTTTTCCTTTTTTCTTTCCTTTTTTCATTTTCCGTTTTATCCAAAAATGTATTCATTTGTGAAATCTCATAATTGCTATTAATTTTAGAATGCAAATTTAAAATTAATTTAGTACTCGATATCTAAAAGGTCAATATAATTTTTTTGTCTTTTTATCAGTTTAGTTTTACTGATTAAATTTCGAAATCAAATTACTTTCAAATATTAAAAATAAAAACATATATTAGTTACATGTGAAAAAAAAAAGATCTTTGATATAATTAAATATTTTTATTTGAATTTATTTCATAATTGATTTTTATCTAATATTTTATTTTACAAATAATTTGAACTTCAATTAATAGAAATTTTATTCATTCGAAATGTACGATTTTGTGAGAAATTATAGTTAAAGTTATGCAATATTTGTTGAATGTATTTTATCAAAGGGCTTATCACCAATTGCCGCTGATAATTTTGATAACAAAGAAAACAAAATTATTTAGACAATATTTCAATGAATCATGATATTATTTGATCCAGACAGACTAAAATATGATTATGTTTTGTCTAGGCTTGTTATTATTTGGCCAAAATTTTTTACATTGGCTATAAATCCATTTATTTAGACAAGCAATATATTCTAGGCTTGTTTTTCAGAATTATATTCTATCATTTTTTTGATACCATATTTTCTCCAAGATTTGTGCAGCATTCGTGTAAATTTATCGGATTACTGCCAATATATTCGAATTGGATTACCTAATAGTTCTAGTAATCGTAATCCTAATAATACTGTAGCTGATACAGTAACTTTTCTCAATTAACTGTTTGAATTCTATATGTTTTATCTAAATTTTCAAATTTATTCCAAATTTCTTAAAATCATCGGACATTGATGCAAATAATTCAGTGAAAATAATTTTTAGTTAATCATGATTTGACTTTTTTCAAAGATTATTATTAGTTAATCATAATTTAGCTTTTTTGGTGATTATTTTCAATTAATCATAGTAAAAATAATATATTTTAATAAAGAATACATTTCTGTAGCAGAAATTATTCGATATAATTAGCGAATAAAATTACTCGATACTATTTATCATTGTTTTCATGGCTTTTTCGACTGATATTATTGGATTTCAAGATTTTTTTAGATCCAAAATTAATCCTGAATTTAATTAAATTATTTTTTTTCATTTGTTTCATTCGATCACAAAAATTCCATACTATATTTGAAACAGAATTTGCAGTTGTTTGACATAAGATACGAGCGAATAGTTTAATAAATATTTTATTCACGTATATACACGTATTCACGTATGCACTTACGTATGCACTATGCACGTATGCACTTAACTTATATGTGCACACGTATATTATCTTAAGCATTATTTGCTATCAAATGCGTATATCAATGATACACAAAATCAAAGTCAAAACAACTTGTATCGATTTATTCATTATGATAAGATATTGAATAATATCATTTTGGCTGAAAATTATCAATAAAAATTAAAAATTTCATTTTTTATCAAAATTTAATAATTTTGCTCAATTCGTATCAAAAAAAATTGAAATTTGCTTAATTAAATTTTACGTTAAATTTCCAAAAGCTTTTTGCAAAAATTACAAAAAATGAAAAGAATTCCTATATGTTATTTAAAAAGAGCTATGCCTATAATGAAATTTTATATTTTTCAAAAATATTCAAAATTTTAAATGCAATTTAAACCAAATGAAGTATTAGTATGAGATTGATGCAGAAAACATTGTCTTAAATTTAAAATAGATTATTTTTTTTTTGAATTCTATTTTATCAATTAATTTTATAAAATGGCGTAGGCGTATATAGCAATTGTTTTTTTCTTTCCTTTTTTAATCTTAGAGAATTGCTTAAAATAATATGGTATCATTATTTATATGATGGCCATTTCTTTCAATTTAATGTCTAAAATATATGATGCATGCGTGTGTGGGCGTAATTAAAAATTGACGTACGTCCGTGTACTTTGGTAGGTGTTTGGCTGTTTGCACTTAGACCCACATATTTACGCTTACAAATTATATATGAATAAGTCTAGACTTATATCATTATTTTTCCGAAAATTACTTGAACAACAACTATTTCCAAAATAATTATTCCAAGGTTCCTTTTTAAGGATTATATCGAAGAAGTGATTATCTCAATATTTTTGTCAATGTGTGGTTGTGTCTGTGGGAGTGTCGGTTCCGTACGTGGGTATTTTGAGTACGTTGACGTGTATTTACGTGTAAATATGGGCGATAGTTTGTAAATATAAGTATTATATTATGATTGTTGTAACGGATTGGTTGTGTGCAGTGAATGATTGAGTAATCTCCGAAAGTTTATTTATTTCTAACTGATAATTTTATTTTCTATCAATTTCCGGAAATATCAACTTTTTTTCCTTCGATTTCCATATAAATGAAGTAATCATTAATCAAAATATTATTCATTCCAAATATTCAATTAATTATTCATTCCAAATATTTAATTAACTTCTCATTTCAAATATTTAATTTGTCATTCATTGTTCAAAATCTTATCAGTCAAATAATTAATTCATTAATTTCTTTTTCTTCAAATTTACTATCTAATCACAAATTTCAATTCCATTAATGGTTAATTCATTATAAATTAATTATTTTATTTGCTCCATCATCTTGTTCATTTATTTCGTCTTTTTTTTCAAAAAAAAAAAAATTTCTCCAGTCAAACGTAAAATTATAGCAGCTAAGTTTTAAAATATGCTAACTTCTTTTGAATATTTTGTATTCGAATTTGCTTACTTTTTATTTTCCAATTTGCTATTTCTATTAAAATATTGAATGCAAAAATTTCAGCAAATTTGAAAAGCTTAAATTTCCATAAATGATATCATTTATGAGTAGAATTTTCTCTTCTTCATCCATTTTCTTTTTAATTACTAATAAGTAATTATAATCATAATAGAAATAATCACTATTTTCTATTGCTAAAATTTTCGTAAGTTTAAAATTTTTGTAAATGAGATCATTTGTAATTAAAATTCTCGCTTTACTTTTTTTAATTACTAGCAAGCTATTTCAATTATTTTATACATTTTCATGAAATGAAATCGACGAACTTTATTATATCTTTTTTTCTCATTTATTTATTTTTTCTTTTTTAAATTAACCCTGAAAAACTTAAATGTTAATTTAGCAGTACACTGTTAAGTAAACATTTTTATCGAAATCCGAGATTTTTGATTCTATTGATAATTCATTTTAATCAATTCAAAGTAAAGTATACAAATGATAAGTAGAAATTAATTGGAATGAAACAAATTTATTTCTATCTATTAAATATTTCACGGACTTCAAAAAGAAATATAAATATTTGGCAGACAGAATAAAGTTTATTTTATTTTATATGTCATAGACAGAAAGAAAAAAAAAAAAAAAAACGAAATTGAAAGTCCCTACTTTGAATTAGTAGTCTGTATATAAGATAGTTATGATCAAAATAATAAGAATTTTAAAAAATACTGATAAAATTCATATTGACTTTTGATTACTTATCATCTGATTATATTACTCATTTTGTTAATTACTATTTATTTTACACGAAATTTGGCACGAATCTATTTTATTATCGAATGACGGTACTTGTTTTAGGTTGGTAAACCATCAATTTTAGAAGTCTTCGGTTATTTAGATTATTCTGGATTATCATGGATTAAAGTTTTAAAATTGTTTACTCATAGTATTTACAAGTTCTTTATGGACTTACCGTAGCCATTTTAAAAATTTTTCATTTTCCCAGAAACATTTACTATCAGAAACTTCAGGAATATTTGCCGTAAGTGTTGAATTTATCTAATTGATAGCATTTTTTTTTTTTTTTTGAAGATGAAATTGAAATTTAATGTACACAAATTAGGCTTATATCTAATACTTTTTTTTATTGGACTTATAAATCATCGAGTCATTATGTTAGAAATAAAAATTTTAATTTCAAATTAAATTTATTATTTTACCAAACAGAAAAATATTGTCATATTTCCATAAATTAAATATATTTCTAATAATTTTGATGTTAGTTATTAGAAACTGGATTATAAAAAAAAAAAAAACTGTTACATTAGGTGGCACATTTTTTATAAATCGCTTTACGTTTGAATCGGAAATTTTGTTAGTTTTTTTGTTTTTTTTTTTCGTTTTTGATTTGTAAAATAAAGTTTTATTTTTAATTAAGTAAACAATCAATCGATACCGGATATTTATTAATACGTCATCTGTACGTATCCTGTATTTATATATATATATATCCATCACTTGAGATAATTTCAATCCGGTAGTGGGCAATTGGACGATCTCAGGTGAAGCAAAGCAAACAAAAACGGCGAAGCAATCCTGTTACATCTATACAAATTTCCGGTTCCGGTTTATCAATCGACTGATTTTATCAATCGACTGATAATTTTGTTGAACTTCATATTTTTTACGTTTAATTTATTTCTGTTCGTCAAAAATTTTCATAATTAATTCCTGACCTAATATTCTATTTCTTTAACTGTATATTTATTACGACTATTTATTACCTGTTTCAACATTGACAAGATAATTTCTAAATTATCATAACGAGGAATCGAAATTTGTTCGCAAAAAAAAAAAAAAAAAAGAGAAATTTGTTGGGTGAAATTTTTTTCACTACTCAAGAAGAATAATTCTCTAAATGCTGAAATTTTTAAAGAAAAGTACAGAGGATCAATCAAGCAGTAAGGATAAGTCAGGCACTTGTAAGTTTGATTTTTTTTTTTTTAATTTTTGAAATAATTTTATTTAATAAATTTTTTCGGTCATTTGATCTATAGTGAAGTACAGGAAGTGTGTAAAATTATCACTAATTAGCGTTTTTTTTTTTTGAGATTTTAAAATTTTATTTAGAATTTTTTTTAGTTCGATTTTGCTTAATTTACTTGATAACAAACTTTTTAAGTATATGATAAATTTAGATAGAAATCAAACTACATAGTTATATATTGAGAATTTAACTTAATTAGATTAATGCTTTGTAATAATTTAGCTTATTTTCAGTATATAAAAAACTGGTCATGCGTATTTCTGATCATTATAATTAATTATTTCCCAATAAGACATTAATTGGCAGAAAGTTTTTTCATATTTTAAATATGAATGATTTTAATAAATAATAAATAGACAAAGATTGTTCATAAAAATGTTTGGCTATTTATTGTTTATTTTTGATCAAATAATTCCTTATCATAAACAAAAATGTTTTTTATTTAATCAAATAGCAAATATTTTCTTTCAATTGATACCGTATTTTTATGCACTGTTTATAACTTTTATAAATTTCTGTAATTAATTATTGTATCTTTTTAGTCAATTATTCACAACTAAGGCGGATTTACATCAATCAAACAACTTTTTTTTTTTATTTTTTTTTTTTTAAAGGCGCAGTTTAGTCTGAATAAACAATTTACTCTTAACTTTTATGATATTACTTCTCATTTTTATATTTTCAGTCACAGCAATCAATTCTTCCCCCTGCAAATTTTGTTGATCTTATTTTCAATTTTTAATTATTGTTGCATTATAAACTATTTTAAGTTAATAATTAAATGTAAAATAATTTGATAAATAATTAAGCATAATGGACTTTCAAACGTTAAAAATCTTTTATCGTATTTATTAGAATATTCCAATAAACACATGCCTATTATAAACAAGTAATTGAACAAGCTTGTTTTTTTTCCATTCAGAGATTTTTTCTTTTTTTTTTTTTGAACGTAAATAAACAATCGGTTTTTTATTGCATTTATCAAAATTATCAGATGGAAATTTACATATTCATTATTGATTATTAGTAAAAAATTGATTCCAATAGACACATATGGCTATTATAAACAAATAAATGAATAAGTTTGTCGTTTTCTTTTTTTTTGAATGAAGATTTCATTTGTTCATCAAATATTGAACATGGAATGTTTCAAACTCATTTTTGATTTTGATCGAAATAATTTTATTTTTAATTTTTTTTTTTTAATACATTATGACTAATCAATTTACCTTTAAGCAAAAAAAAAAAAAAAAGAAAAGAAAAGAAAATAGAAATGGTCGTAATCATGATATTTCTATAACAATTTCAATTTTTTTTTTTTTTGGATAAGAAAAAATATAATGCTTTTTCTTTTCTTTTCTTTTCTTTTTTTTTTTTTTTTAAATCGATTTCAATTTGAATTCTGGAAAATCACGTTCTTTTGTATTTATTTTATTTTCTTTCAAATCAATTTCAATTCTAATTTTTTATTTATCAGAATGAGAAAGTCCTTTTTTTTTTAAACAAAAGAAACAATCGATTTCATTTTTGAATCTTTAAAAGTTGTTATTCTTTCTTATTCATTTCTTTTTTTTTTCTCTGATGAGTTTAAATTCAAGTTCTGTATGCGTGATGAGAAAAATTCAAGGTCCTGATAGACTCATTATCAGAAAATAAACAGGAATTGATTGAAAATAACATAATACTTTTTAATTATAGACCACAATTTGCAATTCCATCTTTTCTTTTTCTTTATTTTTAAAATTATTTTAATTTTCAAAGGAGAAAATCTTTTGTTAACAAATTCGAACATAAGAAGTTCAGTTTGCAAACAGTCGGTGTTTAGACTGATTAGCCCCAATTTCAATTTACTTTGATGAAATTTTCATAAACAAACATTTAATTAATACTTTTTAAGGAATTTTTTTCTTTTCAACGAAATTAATTTATTAGCAAAGAATTAAAATTGTTTGTTTTTCTGTTTAAAAAAAATTGTTTTAATTTTCAAAAAACAAAAGAAAAAAATTTTTTGAAAATTCATACGAATATGATAAATTCATTGATTAACAATCAGTGCATTGATTAATTAAATTCAATTTCAAATTGGTTTGGTAAAATTTTCGTAAATAAACATTTGATAAATAGATTCGAAGAAAAGATTTTTTTTTTCATTTGAAACTAATTTGTTCCAACAATTCATTCATTTTAGCATGAAAATTTCACGTGATTTGTTCAGTAATCATTTCTTTCAAGTTACCGCGGGAGAAAAAGACGCGGGGGATTGCTGATAAGAGAAAAGAAAAGCAGGCGGACATTATCAAAAGAGATAAAAGATAAGACAGATACTACTAAATAATTGTTAAATAAAGTTTAATAATTATTAAATCGTTCGCAACGGATATTTGATACTTATTTTACTCGGCAAATTTTCTGGATTTATTTCAAGAAAACTTTTTTTCCATTTTGGAAATCATTTAACCGGAAAATTTTCCGGCTAATTCTAATCCACCTGAATAATTTAATTCACAAATTAATTCACCTGAAAAATTCATTCCGGTTAAATTTGAATAACTGCATTGGTTGACAGTTAGTATAAAATATATTTATATTTCTTACGTATGACTTGTCATATTAGCAATTAATTTGCACTAATCTCAATTTTCAACTCTTTTTTCCGTTTTCTTTTATTTTTTAAATAATTTGAAATTTAAAAGCTGAAGTTTTATGTTTTATCATTAAATGAAAAAAAAAAACTGTCCGGAGTTGCATTTATAATTATTTTTTTTTATCCCATTTGATCCAATCAATAGTTATTCATTCCAGAAAAATAGAAAATCATGTCATTTTTTGTTTTCGAAAAATACCTACTGTAAAAATTCATTTGATCATTTCATCTCTTTCAACCAATCAATAATAATTGAACAGAAATAGGATGAAATTAAATTGCATTTTTTTATTAGTATTACTGTAATTTTTCTTGGTATTACCGTAATTTCCCTCGTCAATTTTTTCTTAAATGCACTTTTTTCCATTCTAAGCAAAATTTGAAGAGAAAAAAGTCAACAGTTGCTTGATTAAATTACCAGAAGAATGATGTAAAAGGAAAAAAAAGTGAAAACAAAAAATTTCGTTACAGAATTTGTTTTGACCTTCCTAAAAATGAGTAAATAAAAAGACTTAGAATTTTCTTTTTTTTTGCAAAAAATAGGAAAAGTAAAAATATCGAAAGAAACAGAAAGAACAAGGAAGAGTGAGAGAGGGAGGGGAAAAAGTTCCGTAAGAGGATTTTTTTTTTTTTTAAATTACTTGAAAAATATATAATCCTAATAGCAATTCTGATTACTTTTAATAACTCATAATTTTTAATCGATAATTTGAATAAAAAAATAAAATCTGCTTAATTAATTTTTTTTTTAAAGAATTAATGAAGCATTTAAATAATTTAGAAATTTTTTTAAATTATAATTGTTAAAAGATGTTTAAATTACCATTTGGAAAGCAACAAAAGATGAAGAGAAAAAAAAGAAAAGACAAATGTATTTCTTAATGAATGTAAAAGTGATTGGAATTTTGAAAATTTTATTCAAAATTTCAAGAAATGCACAAAAGAGCGAAAAGCAAAAACTTCATTTTTATTTTTTGATAAATGAAAAATCATCTTCAGTGATATAGAAGAGTGAAAAGATGAGCATGCAAAGTATTATAAAGGCAGTAATTCAAAAGAAAGGTGATAAGTGATGACGAGGATATCTTAAAATTAAACAATCATTCATCTGATATGTTATCATTATTAAATATCACTGAATGATCACCAATGTGTCGTCTTTCTATTTCCTTTTTATTCTTATTTTAATTTTTTATCTATTTTTTCCCATTTTCCCGACATATGATCCTTGGTTTGCCTGCTTTTATCATGATTTTTCTGATATGCAATTATATCCTAATATTTAATCTTTCATCTGTTCAGAAGTTAATATCCGATCTTTTGCATACTGTGGAACTTTCCCAAAATTCTTTCCTAATATTTTGTCTTTTTTCCCAGATTTCTTTTATTTTCGCAATAATTTAGGTTATTTAGTACAGAAGTTATTATTAATTCCTTTCTCATTTATGCGCTTTTTTTTTCTCATAAAAAACTTAATAATTTTATTAAATGAAGTATTACCGCAATACATCATTACAGTACTTCTTCATTACCGTATTGTTTCATTACGTTTAAGATTTTTGGCTACTTGTTCCGCGACCATCGGGTAATATGGTCTTAGAATTGATTTATTGATTGACTTGGCTGAGTATCTTTGATGTTGGAGACGTGGGTAAAAATTTTATACGGGTTTGACATATTTGTCTGTTCGCGAATTCTTTGATTATCGATAAAAGTATTCTGTAATTTTAATTTCAAGGATTTTTCTCAAAACTTGAATTTAATTAGAAGTCGGAAGATGTCTTATCATTTTACGATATTCATTCCGGATTTAACAAAGAAAGTTTACTTTATCTTCCTATTAATCTATCTATTCTTTTACATTTTTCTCTTTTCATAGTCTTTTTTTTTTCATTTTGTTCCGATAAATTTAATATTACGAATTAAAGAATAAGATTTATTACTTTACACATATATTATATTGTTTTACGTCAGTTTTACTCGTATGTAACCTTACGCTTGAGTTGCATGAGAAACGTGAGATGTTTGTTGGAATGAAAAAGTTGCATAAGTTTGAATAAATGGATGAATAAAATGCTTTTATGGATAAAATAGAATACTTGTATTATAAAGATGTTTTATTATAATACTCTCAATATTTCTAAATCTTTTCTAATTTTATATCATAATGTGATAAGAATTACTTCTTCTCTTTCAAGTTTAAGAGTTTGAAACTTGAAGAAACCTGGAGAAAAAAAAACGTGAAGAAAAAATGAAGAACATGAAACAAAGTAAAAGGGACGTGAAAAAACGTGAAACAAAAAAAAAGTCATTTAGATATATTAACTAACAAATGCATGCTTATCGAAGCATGAATGCAATTATCCGGCATGCATGCATGCAAAGTAACTGTAATACCATAAGTGATGGATGTATTACTTGCATGCATTTTGTAACGAATGTATTGCCTGCATCCATGCATTTTATAGTGGATTTAGATTTCTTTTAATTTTAAATTGCATTTCTATGCAGGAATTATTATATTTTGTTTATCTGAAGCATTATATTTGTGCACTTTATTAATTAATTTGTAGCAATTGATCAAAAATCACTTTCTATACTGATTAGTGAAGAAATTACCATTCTGCACTTACTGATTAAAAGTTACGTATCATGTGCTTATTGATCAAGAGTCACATAGTTAAGATCACGTATGTAAAGATCATGTATATGTATTTATTGATCAAGGATCAAGGGATTTATAGAAATATGAAAACGAAACAGATTACTTGCCTTTTCCAGTCTCATTGCCAAGTTAATTTCTCGTGCTTACGTCAATAGATCAATCGAGAAATGTCAGGAATTTAAATTGAAAATAGTTTCACAATTCTATAAGGAAAAGTTAATTGAAAAATCTAGAGATAAAGAAGAGAATTAGATAAGTTTAGATAGGATATGGAAATTTAATCTTGTTTGTAACAGAGAAAGATAAATGAAGAGATGGAAAAGAAAAAGGAGGGAAAAAAAGAGGACAAATAAAAGGGAAAGAGAAAGAGAGAGAGAAGGGAAAAAGCGAGAAGGAACAATTGCTAGAAGAGAGATTTAAATTTTTTGAATTGGCACAGAATCCAATAAATTGAAAACTTTTATCAGCTTTATTTACTGCATCATTATTATCATCATTATTTGTCATTATCATCATCGCAATTCATTTTTACTAATCATCATCATCATCATTATTCATATTGAATTCATATTTGTTTCAAATTTTTTTTAAGTACGATAAAGAATGACAATATAGATGAGAAATTTCATTTTTATTTTTATAGAAACAAAGAGTGTGAAGATAAAAAATGCACAGTTCATAGGAACAACAAACAACAAACACAACAATAGGAAAATTAGCGAAATTAAGAAAAAAGAAAGAAAAGAAGAAAAAAAGAAAGAGACGGAATTGATATGGAAGAATTTTTATATAAATGCATGTGCAACATCGATATCAACGTTGTTTAAAAATATTACTCGATCGACTAGGTGATATAGTGGCATTACATCATCATCATTATTATCATCATCATTTCCATCGTTATCATCATCGGTATAGCAGCAGAAGGAGCAATGATATGATTATCAATAACAACATCGCTAGTGTTACATCATCAACAACAACGACAACAACTATGATCGTCATTAAAATCAACATTCGAATGATCAATTTTAACATTTCATTGCTTCAGCAACAATCTCATCATCACACTTTATGCAAAGCAAATAGCAGCTGTCTTCATCGTCTATTAAAATTCTGCAATTTTGATCTCAAAACTGTTGAGAAATTCATTTGTTGTAATCAAAGTTTAAATTTTCACTGGTGTCCTCTTAGTACAAACTATATTAGCAATCTTGCAACATTTTATTGCATTAAATTGTTCGGTCGTTTTATTCATTTAAATCGGTATCATTTAAATAATTTATCAGTTTCGAATAAACGATTCAATTTCTTTCCGAACAATTCTCCAGTATTGTATTATAATCTTGGAAAAGGTAATAATTTGCAATATATCCTTACAAATTCTGATATATTATTATTATTGAGAAATTATTGGCAATTAATATTTGCTAATTTACACTACTATATTCTTTGCAAATTTTCGCATATATCACGTACTATTATTCATAATTCGCAAGATATACATTCAGATATTCCGCTTTTTTTCATTCCACATTTATTTCTGAAACATCGTGCAAAATTTTCTACCTCAAAAAATATTTTGCCAAATTTATTGCCGTATCAGTATTTTCAATGTCAGTATCGTAATATTACTATTATTCCGATAACTCCTGCTACTTCTACTACCGCTAGTACAACTGCGAATTCTAATATAAATTCTGGTACTATTATTGCTACAACAATCCCTATTATTAGATCAACTTCTACTACTGCATTTATTAATCTTCTGATACGATCATCGCAAGAAAGATTAAATTATTCGCAAATAGCTGAAATGTCAATGCAATATAAATTGCATAATATTGTAGAAGAGGAAGGCGATGATAATAATGTGACATTCCGATTATACGGTACAAATATATTGGTAAAACAAGCGTTACCAAATACGAGTGATAATACGGCAACAGTTATTATTGGGCATAAATCACCAGATGGTAGTAGCAGTAATATTATTGGTAATAAAAATGATAAATCATCGTCATCATCATCAATGTTACCAAAATTAACTTCAACACCATTATCAAGATTATCATCATCGTCATCCTCATCATCATCATCAAAATCATCATTGGTTAACAATAATAATCATAATTTTGAAGTTAATTTCGATACATCCGTTTCAGCATCTGTTGTATTATCCAAGAAAAGTAGTAAATCCAGTAGTAAAATTAACGATGGTGATCAGATACAAGGCAGTTATTGTAAGTTACCTTTTTTTTTTTTTTCCTCTTTTTCTCTTTGCTCATATTTAACAAGATTTTTATGATAGTTTTATTTTTCATTTATTGATTTATATTTTTCGAAACTATTTCTTCTCCTTTTTCTTTCTTTCTTTATTTTGGATTTTTTGTGCCTTATTTTTCAAGTTTTAATATATGATATTGTGATTTTTTTTTTTTGTTTTAATCTTTCGTATATGTATTTTTTTTCAACTTTTTGAAGTGATGAATGATTATTTACACAATTCATCAGTTTATTCATATGTCTCGATAAAATTTTGTTTATATTGGTAAATATAAATATAAGAAAAAAGTTTTCGCAGCTTAATTTTTACACCGTAATATTTGTTGGATTGAATATTCATTTATATTCTTTTTTTCCTTTTTTTTTTCTTGTTTTTTATTTTCTGATCTTACAAGTTTTAATTTATGCATAATATGTATAGAAGTCATTGAAATCCTAAACAAAATCTCAGATATAATCCATCTGAGAAATCCTAAACGGATTATACTGTACGATCTTGGGAATTTTGGATTTTCATAAAATTGGTTTTATTTTTTAGTTGCGCGAAGTGAAATTTGAATTTCAAATTCATACTATGCTTATTATTTTTGTTATTGCCTTTATTAATATTATTGTTAATTATTAATTACTCTGCAATCTTCATAATGAAGTTTTTCTTTATCAGTTTGGATTGCAGTCTGTTATTTTAAGTATTTACATTAATGATTTGTCCTCTGAAAAAAAAAAAAAAAAATTCAATTTATTATGATCTAAACCTTATTATGTAATATTAAGTTTCTTTTTTTTTTTAATGGATAGTGAATTAAAATTCATATAAAGACGGATCACTGATATATATCAAAGATAGTAAAAATTTTGATATTGGTATCAAAAAACAATATAATTTGCTATGATTAATTATTGCATTTAATTGCCAAAATTCAAATGTTTATTGATCCACTGATAAATAAGCAAAAAAATTTTTTTTTCAAGATAAATAAGCAATTTGTTTTTCTTATTATTCATGTCATTTAAAGACATATTTCTTATTTTTTATTAAAGTAGGTCTTTTTTTTTCGATGTTCTTAGAAACTTTAAAGTTATCTAGATAATATTTTGTAGTCTACTTTTAATAAATATATTCTTTAAAGAGTAATTCTCAATTTCTTTCTTTTCCTTGCTTTCACTTACTTTTATATGCTTATTTCTTTTCTCTTTTTTTTTCTTTTTCAACTTTTAGTTCTTTTTTCTTTTTTTTTTCCTTTTTTTTTAACTAACTAGCCTATAGGGAATTAAGAGTTTAGTAAAATTGATTTTGAATGAATGGAACATTTCAATTCATTTCAAATCTATCCAAACCAACCATCAAGAGAGTCTTTTTTTTTCCAATTTGTTCTCTTTTTTTTTTCCTTTCCTATAACTCGAGAAATATTTTCCAATTTCAACAGTTGTTTTAACAAATCCTCTCATCTCCTCCCTTTCTCTCTCTCTCTCTCTCTCTCTCTCTCTCTCTCTCTCTCTCTCTCTCTCTCATATTTTCTTCATATGTTTCAAATTACCGAAATATTATCTTATTGAAGAAAAAAAATTTTTTTTTTTTTTGAAGGAAAAAAGTAGCCAAAATAATTTTTCTGTGATGAATGAGTTAACAACTGTTGTTTACTTCTTTTGCCTGTAACTTATACAAAGTTTAAAAATTGTAAAAAAAAAAACGAAAAAATTTGAAGGAATTCTTACTGTTTCATAAACTTTTTATCTTTTCTTACCTTTCTTAATTTTCTTTTTTTTTTTTTTTTCTTTGTAGTTTTGTTTAATATTGATATTTTTCTTTTGTTAACGTGATTTAATTAGATTGGATGTATTTTACTTCATTAATGTTCGGGAAATTTCTTTTCATCATTTTTTAATAATAACGGCGGTTGATTGATGACATATAATTGGTATCAGTGCCTTACGTTGTTGAGAAACTATTGTGATAATTGATCCAAATAACTTTTTTCTTTTTGTTCAAATGATCAGTCAGCTATCATTCATTTATTTACATCATCCGATCATTTGTTTTCTATTCTATGATCTAAATTTTATATATTTATTGATATTTAAAAAATTTGTTTATCAAAAAAGATGAGATGAATAGATCTTAAAGAAAAAATCATTAAGCGTCATTTGTTTGATAAAATCGAGCTAAAAATTTTAATGAGCTTTTATTTTTAATAATTTGTTACATGAAATTTTTCTTAATTTAATTTTTTATTTGTTTTAACATTTACATATCTATTTTTATTTTTTTAAATATAAATAATGATTACGGCAAGTAATAAAAATATCTCAATAACAATTACAATAATGATTATAGCAAACAATAAGCTATCTCAATAACAATCTATTATTTTTTTTTTCCTATTGTTTTGTGATTATTTCCACTTATTAATGCACTGATTTTGCTTGCCAGTGGAGCTTGTTTTTATCATTTTAATAATGAAACTAAATCAAATCATATGATTTAAGTAATTTTATATGCATAAAAATATTTAGGAGAAAAAGGAAAAAAAACATATGGAAAAAAATAATTGATATTTTTTCCCTTATCTTTCTCCATCTAATCAATTTGAGAAATCATTATTTTGAGTTATTTTTAGTACTAAATAATGCCAATTGAGTTTTCAGTTATGATTAAAACTTTTCAACAAGTTCTTTTTTTTGTTACTTTTTTTATAAATATTTATTTTATTACTTTTTTTGTAAATATTTATTGAAAATTTCTCTTTTTTTCTCTCATTTTTCCCTTTTTCATTTCTCTTTCTTTGTAATTATTGTTGTTGCTATTTAAAACAAGAAAAAAAAATTGATAAAATGAAGGGGACAAAAATATATTTTCATCCTTCTTAGTTCATCTCATCCCTTTTATCAAAAAGTGCTAAAAATAGATGGAAAATGTAGAATGTAGGAAAAAGACAAAAATAAAGAGTATATATAAAAGAGAACGTGAAAGATAATAAGAAGAAAGAAGAGAAAACGAAACTTTTATATACCTACACGGGAAAGAAGATAAAAAGAAACAGCAGAAGAAAGGAAAAAACTTTATGTCTTGCTTAAAAGAAAAAGGTAAGAAGAAGGAAAGTGATGCGAAAAATTTACATAATTTTACTTGGGAAAGAGATAGGAAGAGGAAGGAAAAACAAAGGCCTTTATAATTTTATTTAGAAAAGAAAGCTATGGAGAAAGAAAAAGAGCAAGACAAAGGCCTTTACATCATATATTGAAAGCAAAGATAAAAAGAAAGAGAAAAATATTTTGTTTCAATAAAAAGATAAAGAAGAAAGAAGAAAAAAATTAAAAAACCTTTATATTTTGCGTAGAAGAAAAAGAGGAAGAAAAAAAGAAAAAGGCCAAGGGCTGTATTGTTGATTTTTTGGAAAATTTAACTAGAAATGCAAGCAGCTTATTTATTATTTGGATTCTGTAATAAAAAAGTATTGAATATTTTGGAAAAAAAAAAAAAAGAAAGAGAAATTAGCAAATATGAATGATAGATAGATTGTTTGATGAGATGTAAAAATGAAGAACATTGATGGAAAGGAACAAAAAAAAAAGTCTAGAAACTTTGGATAAGTTGAAATTTTTTTTCACTTTTTTTTTCCTATCTTTAGCCAAAGCCAAAAGCATTTAGTCGATATTATTAAGCCTAGCAACAACTATTGCATGAGCCTTACCGAGTCTGTTTTCATCATATTTTCCACATTTTTCCCCTCCCTATTTTCCATTTTCCAATATCCATCTTTCTGATCTGATACATTGTAGTTGATGATTTACTCCGCTCATTTTCTTAGCCTGCTTGGCTGGCTACTTGGCCTGATTACTTACAATTCTTCTAATTTCTTCTGATTTCAATTTAAAGATTGTTGCAATATTTGTTGGAGCAAAAAAGGCATATAAAAATTGCTTGATGTTGGAAAAATGGGACAATATTGAATTCCCTTTTCCTTTCTTCTTTTTTTTTTTTTTTGTAAAAAAACGAAATATAAAAAGATTTTTAGCAGGAAAAATTTACACTTTTACTTAAAAGCTTTTATAAATTTTCTTTTTTTTTATATTTAAAACTGTCCTACAACAGACATTCTCTTTCGTTTATAGATGGAAATTTAAAAAAAAAAAAAAAGAATTAGTATATTTTTGGTCGAAACTTTTTCTGCTGAAATTAATTTTGAAATTATAAAATAAGCATTCTCTTTCTTTCATAAATGCAAATAAGAAAAAGAACAGTATAAGGAGAAAATTTTCTTTTTATTATACTTCGAAGAAATTTGTTCAAAATTAATTTAATTTAATGAGAATATCTTTTTAAATTTCATTTTTTGTTATTAATTCAATTGTATTTATAAATAGAATTTAAGTAAGATTGGAGGATGAAGAAACATACACATGTATTTAAAATTAGTTTAATTTAGTGAGAATATTTTTTTTAAGTTCCATTTTTTATTTTTCATTTTTTTTCTTTTTTTTTTTTTGTTCATTTCTTGTATATATAAATAGAGTTTAAGATAGAAAGATGAAAAAAAAAAAATAGAAAACGCAAAAAAAAAATGGAAGAAATGCTTCTTTGTTCATGAAAAATGTTTTTGGTTGTAGTTTTAAAAGCAAGTTGGTAATAACATTTGGTGGCAAACTAAATCATTCATTTTCATTTAAAACATTTTAAAGTTTTTATTTTACTTTGTAAAAATTTACATTTTTTTTAGCATATACACTAATGCATTTTTTATCATTTTATAATTAATGAGAAAACAATTTTAACTTATTTTTGCTACTTTTTGTTGAAAATTTCATTTTTATTTATATCAAATTTTTAGAAAAAACAGGATATTCAAAAAAAAAAATGAATATTTAATAATCATTAATTATAAACATCTTATTTAGTATTGCTATTACTTGCTATGAATCTTAGTTTCGTTAAGCAAGCATTTTTACTTAATATTTGCTATTTTTTGTTATGAATTTCATTTTTGTTTGTATTAAAATTCACGACAAAATTTCAGAAAAATAGTAAATAAAATAAATACTTAGTATTAAATCATTTCAATCTATTTATATCTTAATTTTTTTAGGATGAATACTGTTACTTTATTGATTAGTTCTAATACTGAGCTATACAAAAAATATGTCAAGAGAGGAAGCGATTATGATATAATTTCAACAAAATCATATTGTCTAAATTGATCATATTGTCTAAATTACTCCTACTCATTTTTATTACATTTTTTCCTTCCTTTTTCTCTTTCTCCCTCTCTTCTCCTCCTTCTCTCTCTGTCATACTATTAAAACTTTTATTTCTTTATCAAAACAATCATCGCAATGTCAATCAATCAAAAATTACGGCAAAAATACTGTAAGTTTTTTCCTTTTTTTGTATTTATTTACTTATTTTTATTTGTATATATTTTTTTTTATTATTGTTGTTGATGTTGTCATCTTTGTTGTTTTTATTGATTAATGAATTAATTAATTTTGAAACGGAATTTTCATCAATTTAGATAAGCATTGAAATCTTAAAAAAAAGATATTACAGTCATATGTATGAAAGTGTTAGACGAGGTTTTCTTGCAAATTTCATTTTTTTTCAATATTCAATATTTAATGGAAATTTCTTAATTTTAATTTAAAAGTAAGAAAGAATTAATGGTTTTAAAGTTAATAGTTTGCATAATTTATCAGGATAATAATTAATATGGTATATATATATGGAATAAGTATTTTTTATAATTCCTATACTTCCTATTTTTCCTCCTTTTTCTGGACTTTTCTAAAAATTTTTATTGAATTTTCCAATCTTATCGTTCATAATATGCATGTATAATATAGAGATACATATGTTCGGTTATATCATTTTATATATATAAAATTGCAGCTTTTTTCATGAACAAAATATCTAAGCTGTCCTGTTGATTGGATCATATTTCGACTTATTTTTAGAACAAAAAATGACATCATTTTTTTTCTTTTTTTTTTTTTTTAAGACGAAGCAGATATACTTATTCACAACTTTTTTTTCTTTTTTCCAATTTTATTTTCTGCTAAACATTATTTCAAATAATATAATTGCTATTTAAAAAATTTCATCAACTATTAGACTTTTTTAAACCACAAATGGATTTGTTGCTTAAAGAAGAAGAAGAAGAAAGAAATAAAAAAAATAAATTGCTTTATCAAAAATTTTCCGGAAATAAAACATTTTCCATTTAAGTATTGAAATTATAAAGCAGCTTGTGATAAAAAAAAAATATTCTATTATTAGAAAAAATTTCGTATTATTTGAAAATTAATTTATTTGAATGAGAAAATATAATATTATTCGGTTATAATCTATAAAAAAATACTTTAAAGTGATATTTCAATATCACTATTCCAATTCTCTTTTTTTTAATATTACTTTAAATTACTGTTTCATACGATTATTACTGAATAATATTATATTATGTAAAGTAGTGTTTTATACATTTAAAACCGAATAACATTGTATTTTCCAATTCAATTAAAACCAAAATGAGCTTTCGCATTTATAACATAAAAATATATCGATTGATTTATCTATATAATATAATTCCTCTATTAATAGAATACCAAATATTAAAATGTCTTTGCTAATATAATTATTATTTCGTTTATATTACATATTATATATACATATATAGATATACATACTTTCGAAGAGTTAAGATTAAGACAATTTACCATACTAAATAGTGTTATACTATTTTCTTAAATAAAAACAAAAAAAAAAGGTTTGAAAAAATTAGTTCATAATTTAAATTTCCTGTTTTTATTTAATCGGTTTTCTTTGCCAGTTTTTTTAGTAATCGTGCTTGAGCTTAGTGTAACTTATGCAATTTCGCTTTCTCCTTTTTTTTTTCCTTTTTGGCTGAGAATTTAAATCTTAGTTCAGTAAAATGTGAAATGGAATTTAAAATTTAATACGGTATAGAATGATGTTTTTTAAGAAATTGAAGTGGTTCGAGCAGTAAATTACTTGAAAGCCTATTTTAAATTCGATGATTGAAATAGATGAAACGATATGTATGTTTGGAGAAATGATGTAATTTAGAGTTGGAGTTGGAAAATAAATTAAAGCTATTTTCAAATTTGAAATTGAAGTAGTTCGAAGGGTAGTAAATTCTTTGCGAGTAATTTTAAATTCAAGCATATTTCAAAAAATAGATTAGATTACTTTGTAATTTCAAAATATACGAATAAACAGATTATTCAATATTTGAATTATGTATATCAATAAGAAAATGAAAATGAAATAAGTTGAGAAAATAGAAATCCATTTTAAAAATTATTCATCATTTACATTGAAATCTAATCAATTACGAAAATAATCATTTTCTTTTTTTTTTTTCTTCAAAATATTTCGTAATTTGATAATTAAAATTTTTTACAGAGAATAGATTGATTATTCAATAATTTCTTAGTACAAAAAAAAAATGGAAAATTATTTGAAAAATCTTGTTAAATTTTAGATTGTAATTCTTTTTTTTTTTCATTTCTTTCTTTTTTGTTTGTAAAAGACTAACAAATATTTTACTTTATAAAATTTTAGCAACTTTTTCTTTTGATTTTTATTCCTAAATATTTAGAAAAAACAAATAGAAGAATCTTCTAATATTTGGTAAGTTACAAATGATTCATATGGCAAATATTTTTTCCTGTAAATTTCAGTTTTTTTATAAAACTGTAGAAATAATATGCTAAGTTTTATTGACATAATACTTCTTTCAGTTAAAGAATTCTTAGAACGAGCTCGAGAAGATTTCAAACAACGATGGGAAAATCCTACACAAGTATTATTTATATGTTTATGTTGTTTATTCGAATAACTGAAGTTAAAAAATCTCGATATATTTCATTTTGCTTTTATTTCAATTAGAAAAAAAAATAGGAAAAGAATTTATAAGAATTTGTAATGAAATAAATGCATTATGATTAAATACAGAAAATTTTCATGCAAAATTATATTTATTTATTTAAATTAATATGAAACAGTAAATGAATTTTTATTTTCCTGTTTTTTTTTCGAATGAAAGAAATTTACAAAAAATATTTTCATTTCAAAATTCCAAACATTTGTGTGGTAAAACTAAAAAAAACTAAAATATCTTCTCATTGCTTATATTTATCTTTCATCGATTGATATTTTTGTTAGCCTTTGATGAAAATGGTTCTGCACTTTTATCGTTTCCAATGAAAGTGATGCCAATTTACGAATTTAAAATTGAATAAGGCTCTAAAATGTTAGGCAAAGTTCTCCCGTCTTTTCTTAGTATTATTTCATTTTAGATGGAAAAGTTTGTAGCACAAATTGGTTTACATTCCATCGCAAAAACGAAAAAAAAAAAATTATTTAAAGCTCTGAAATTGTTTTTCGAACAGAATAATTCTTTTTAAAAAAAAAAAAAAAAAAAAGCAGGAAGGCTTAAGAAAGTGAAAGAAATAAAAAAGGAAGAAGTTACATAAAATCATTTCGAATATTTATCAGAAATAATATTGTGATTTTTCTTTTTTTTTTTTTTTTTTTGAATGATTAAATGTTATCAGTTAAAAAAAAAAAAACAAATCTAGTTTTTTAGCTATTTTTTGTGAACTTATTATGAAACGGATCGAAATAATATATGGTTTTGCTTGAAATATCAAATTTTGGGAGTAAAATAAAATTTTTAATATGGGAATTTATTCAGTCTTTTTTAATTTATAAATTTCGAAATTCGTTATCATTTAAAAATATTTTAGATCAATGGCATTTAATGCTAAAATGTTGCATACAAAATTCTATTTAACAGTTTTCTTGTAAGTAATATGAAAATAATTAGAGCGACTAATTATTAAAAGATATGACAATGGAATATGTTCATCAGAAACTTTAGACAAAATGAAAACTATAATTATTGCTTATACTGATAAAAATCAGATAATTCTGTTGATAACTTGAATTAAAGAATTTGGTTTTTAAGGATTAATGAATTAATTATTGGAATAGAACTAAAATTAAATCATTATTGTTTATTTTAAGTATAGTAAGATGCATATTTTAAATATTATTTATTTTTTTTAAAGTATAATATGATACATATATTAATATATTCGATATTTACATATGAGAAAGTACGATTAATTTCATTTCATAATTAACCAATTTTAATTAAATTTCTTATATTAGATGAAAATATTTTGGAATTTTATCGAAAACTTTTGGTCAATTTTTTGAATTTTTGTCTTTTTCATTTTAAATAAATATGCGATGATGTATTTATTTGTTTTTAGAATACGGCACACTTAGACGATTTCGATCGTATCAAAACTCTCGGTACCGGATCATTCGGACGTGTAATGTTGGTAAAACATAAAGAGAATGGGTCATTTCATGCGATGAAAATTTTGGATAAACAAAAAGTGGTAAAATTGAAGCAAGTTGAGCATACGCTCAATGAAAAGCGCATACTTCAAGCAATTGAATTCCCATTTCTAGTCAATATGGAATATTCTTTCAAAGTACTTGCCTTTTTTTTTTTTTTTAAATTCGAAATGAAAAACAAAGTTAATATTTTTAGCTGATGGTTTTTTGGTAAAATTTTATTTAGAAAAAAAAAAAAAAAAAGTAAAAATCAACATTTTTTACATTAAAAAAATGTTTTTGATAATATTTCATTTTAAATGATAAAGCGGAAAACAAATTTATAATTCAATAGTTTAAAAAAAACAAAAATTTTTCAGTGAATTTTTTTGATGAAATTTCGTTTAAAAAAGCAAAGAAAGTATGAAAACCAACAATTTCTAACATTAAAAAATAATATTTTCAGCGAATTTTTTTGGCATAAATTTTATTCAGAAAAAAAATGAGGAAACAAAAATAAAAATTAACAATTTTTATGTAAAAAAATTTAACCAAATAAAGTATGAGTTAGCGTAGATTATTTAAAAATGACAAGAATCAAAATGATGTTTTTGGGAAGTTAAAAATGATAAAAATATGCAAACCCAAAATCATCGTACCCAAAAATAACTCCCCCTGATCTTCAACTTTAAGAGGGGGATAAAAGGTTTTGTTTTGTCATTTTTAATTATTAAATAATTAGGCCACCAATAAGAAACATATTAATGATTGTACTGTCAACAAGTAAATATTGAAGATTAATTATATTAATTACTACGCTGTTATTAAAGTTGATGTGCTAATTATTATGCTATTAATAAGAAATACTAAGTGTTAAAGATAATCTTAATATTATTAATATATAAATTAGTTGAAAAAATAGAATTTTTCTGAAGTATTTTTTAGATTTTTTTATTAAATTTATGTATAAATTGGATAAAGATTTTGGTGTAAATGACAAGCATATAATTATTTTATTCTATAAATCACTTATTTATAATGGTAAAATATTAATTTGCATTTATATTTTTTCATGAAATGAAATGTTAAATACGGAAATAATAAAAATCTTACTATTATTGTTTCTACTTTCCTTTTAATTAACTAAATTTGAAGTTTTAATTTCAAAATAGTCTTTGATTCTATTTAGTACATAACAATACTTCTGGGGAGAAAAAAAACAGTATGAAAGAAAAGGAAAATTTATTGAAGAAGAGAGATGATAAAAAAGAAAATTTTATTATTAATTCAAAGATTACAGAGAAAATTTTTTAATTTTTTTCTTCTTTTTAGGATAATTCAAACTTGTACATGGTACTTGAATTTATTAGTGGTGGTGAAATGTTTTCACATTTACGACGAATTGGTCGTTTCAGTGAGCCACATTCTCGATTTTATGCGTCGCAAATTGTGCTTGCATTTGAATATCTTCATTCCCTGGACCTCATTTATCGGGATCTCAAACCTGAGAATCTTCTTATCGATAATAAAGGCTATATTAAGGTTTATTATTACCAATTATTCGTATATATATATATATATATATATATGTGATAAGAATATTTTTTTTTTTAAATGAAATCTTCGATTTCGTTTCAAATTTAAAAATCAGAGGAATTGTTGAAATGGAAAGGATAAGATTATTTTGAAAATTTGATTAGTCGTTCTTTTACTATAAATTAATTTTCCTCTTTATTAGTTGATAAAAAGCGAAAAAAAAAAAGATATCAGACTCAATTTTCTATAACATAATGGAAATAATAAAATTTAAAGTTTTTCAGGCTTAAACTATACAAATGCATATCGTAGTTTACTTTAATATTGAGTAATAGTAGTAGAATAGTGGGATAAACTAATTGCAGATAGTTCGTCAATAATGTTAGATTTATCAACAAAAAGAAAAAATGTTGTTTAGAAAATAAATTTTAAATAACAAATGAATAAACAGTCATTATAGATGTAATTTTTTAGATTTTTTGATGATTAAAAAAGTTTGAAATACAGTTATTATAAATGAAATTTCTTAAGTTTTTCACTGATTAAAGGACTTTGAAATTTTTTTCTTTGTATTGGCAGATTATTTTGTTTTGTTTACACTTTTTACGACATATATTTTAATTTACTTTTAGCATTATGCAAGTATGTTATTCGTTTCTTTTTTTTTAATAGATTACTGATTTTGGCTTTGCAAAACGTGTAAAAGGACGAACGTGGACTTTATGCGGAACGCCAGAATATCTTGCACCAGAAATCATATTGAGCAAAGTAATCTTTCATTCAGAAATTTTCAATATTTAATTTTAAATTTGTAGTTGCGGCAATAAATATTTGGTATTTCCGTAAAGAAATTGATGTTGATGTAGAAAAGGAATTTGAATTAGAAATCCGAAAATATTTTCCGAAATATTGTTGTTTTTTTTCTTTTTTTTTTTTCGGAAATATTTTTCGGATTTCAATTCAAAGTCAAATTTCTATGTTACATCATCAATTTCTAAAGTTCATCCCTAAAAATTTTTGTAAATAGATGAATATATCATCGATTAATGAACTGTTTACAAGAAATAATTTTTCGGTAATTTCTAGGGTTACAATAAAGCAGTAGATTGGTGGGCATTAGGTGTGCTCATCTATGAAATGGCTGCTGGTTATCCGCCATTTTTCGCTGATCAACCGATACAAATTTATGAGAAAATTGTTTCTGGAAAAGTAAGTTTATGGTCTAAAGCTATATGTATTATTAGAAATTCCTTAATTGAGATAAAGTTGAATGACATGAAAAAGTAAATGATGGTACTTATTTTATTCACTTTTTGCTTAATTATTTATGATTTGAGCCACTTTGATTTTAATTTTGATTACTTTGGTAATGAAATTTTAAATTTATTTGTTTAAAGTTTCAAAAAAAAAGAAAGATATACTTCTGTTCATATTGTCCACTATTTGTTTTATACTTAAATAGCGGATTTTTGAAATTGAAATATCAAGGATTTAAAAAAAAGTATATTTCTTTTGAACTATAGTATAGGAATTATTGGTAATCAATCTGTATTTTTAAATATAAATAGTGATTGCATACAATCTTTGAACAATAAATCTATTCTGATAAATTAGAAGAAAATAAGGAAAGTTTTCTTTTCAGGTGAAATTTCCATCATTTTTTTCTAATGAACTCAAAGATTTATTGAAAAATTTGCTACAAGTTGATTTAACGAAAAGATACGGTAATTTGAAAAATGGTGTTGCCGATATCAAAAATCACAAATGGTTTAGTTCAACAGATTGGATTGCTATTTACCAAAAAAAGGTTGAAATTTAAATCATACTTGACAAATTATAACAAATTATACTTTATAATGAATACATCTACACGGTAAATATTGCCAATGCTCGAAAGGCTTTCGAATTTTTTCAAATTGTTCATGAAAATGTAACGGATGAAATTTTGAAAAAAATTTCAAATTACCTAAGAAAAGATAGATATTATTATTGCATTACATATTGTAGAATGCAGGTAAGAAATAGTTTATCAATATATTTTCTATCTAATATTTGCTTATAGTTCCATTTATCAGTCACTTCCTATTAGCAGATCATTATTTTACTTCTTCACTGTTTTTAATAAAGTGATAAATATGCATGATTGATGTTTTTAAATCTCAAATTTATGATATAAATTATGAATAGAATAGCGATTGTTGTTGTTGGTAGATGTAATTATTGTCAATTATTTCTTTTATTAGTGTTGTTGCTATTATATAACTTGCTTTTTTTTTTTAATTTTTTATTAAAATTCAAATTATGCAACCAGTTATAAATTGTCATCCAAATGAATTAAATAACTGCATTTTTTTTTTTGAGTTTAAACAAAAAATTTTTTTTATAATTTATTTTAATTTTTTTAGATAGATGCGCCATTTTTACCCAAATATCGTAGTGCTGGTGATGCGTCCAATTTCGACGATTACGAAGAAGAACCATTACGGATTTCGAATACGGAAAAATGTGCGAAAGAATTTGCCGATTTTTAGAGAGTAATTTTAAAAAATAATAAAAGCGAGAAAAAGAAAAAGAGAAAAAAACTTTTTCCTCAATTAATAATTTAAAAAAGGAAAAAAAAAAAAGCAACATATCAGTTCTTTCATTCTTTTTCTTCCCTTTTCTCGCTTCTTTATAAAATATTACACCAATTTTAATCTATTGAAATATGTGGTACGATATGACTGATATCAATCGATCATTTGATCAGCTAAAACAAACAGTCAACTAGTCAATCAAGCAGACAGTTAATTTGAATCAGTTTAGTATAAATTCAGAAGATAAATTTTCCCCGAATAATTTTAGACTTTATTCTGTATGATATGGACGGTTATGTTTTTTTTTTTCTCTTTTTACATAATGAGTTAAAAAGAAAAATAGGTTCTTTTTTTTTTTGTATATTTCTCTTTTATTGAATTCTATTTTAATTTTGAGGAAATGTTTTGTACAAAATTTATTTTGCTCTGACTGAATTGATAATTTCATCAATTCATTATCATTGTATAATTGTGATTTTAAAGAAAAAAAAAGAAAAAAGTGAATTCATCTATTATTGGTTGAGCTTTTTCTTTCATATACAAAGAGTCAATCGTTCTGTTTCATAAAATTTTTCAATTTTTTTCTTTCACGATTTGAATGACGATTTGAACAGTGATAATGCAGGATATTTTTAGACTTTTTTTTCTTTTTCCTTTTATTCTATAAAATTAAAATTATCAATTGAAAGTGAATAGAAAAAAGCAAATTTTGATTCATAAAATACCTTTTGAAAGGGACGAAAAAATTTGAAAAAATAAAGCAATAAAAATGGTGGAAATTCATAAATTCCTCTTTTTTCTTCAGAAACTATGATTTATATTACTTTTTTTGCTGCAAAATTCTATGAAAATTTTTTACGGAGAGAAAAAAATAAATGATGCATTACAAATGGGTTGTTTTAATTTTATCTTCAACAAGTTTTATGCATCGAAAATTTTTAAAAATAATTTAATTCTTTTTGTTCCTCGTTCCTTCCTTCCTCTTACCAATCTTTGTCGGTTATCATAAATTAGATATTAAAAATTAGTGAGGCAGTTAGATAACAATTTTTTATGTTCAATACTTGATTGGTATTATTTTTCTAGTCGGTTTCAGTAATATATTAATGGGAATTTTTACTTTGTTATTCTTATTATCATTATTATTATTACCATTATTATTATTATTATTATTATTATTATTTATGGGAATAGTATCTTGAAATTCTTGAGAGTAAAAAGTAAAACCGACCAATTCTATGTCAACTGATTGTTCATGTTGGTAATAGTGATTTGTTGCACATTTTAAATTTTGAAAATATCCTGAATAAATGATACCATTAACAAGAAATGTATGACTGACAACAATGTATGCATAAATAATACGATATATTTATACTGTAGCTTATGATGAGATATGTTATATAGAAATATGTTTATTGGGTCAGTTTCTACGGTATACCGAAATACGGTAGTTACTTGGTATATCCATGTGGATGTATTTTTATCGAGTTCAAAATATACTATAGTACTACCTATCAAGTTAAAAAATATACCATAATATTATTAATTGTAATGTGTAGTCAGAAAAAAAGAGTTCAAACCAGAAATAAATAATTTCCCATAAATTTCTTTTTTAAATCATAAATATTGGATTTATGTTTTTTTTTCTAAAATAATATTTTTATTTTTATTAGCATACTAATGGTATGATAATAATAACAATAATAATGTTAAAATGATAATAGTAATTGCAAAAATTGAATATAGTGCAAAACAGTGATGTTAGCGGTGTCATATTATATACAGTATTGTCTGTCAATAATTTAAATTTCTAATTTAATCGATTTTTTTTTATTTTTTAAATCTCGGTATTAATTTACGGTTATTTCTAAAATTTCTTCATTTATCACTTTCCACTTTTTTTTTTACAAATATGACATAGTATATAACTATCAGCAATTTTTTCTCCCGAAATGATTTTTTTTCTTTTAACTCTCAAAATTGATAAATCATATTTTTCTTTTTTTTCTTTTCTTGTTTGTTTTAACAAATTCAATTTTCTTTTTCTTTAATCAAAATCAAAAATCTTTATACGATATGTTTATTTTTTTGTATGTTGACATAATTTTTTTACCGCAATATTAAGATAAATTTTTCAAAACGACAATTCTGTTTTTGCAAGAATTAATTAAAGATTCCAATTTTTTAACTTGTGATTTTCAGGAAGGAAAAAGAAAAAAAAAGCTAAAACAATTGCTATATTTCATATTTTGGAGAATGTTATGCTTGAATACATAAATGATTCAATGCTAGTTGCTTGATTGTTAATCAAAAAATGAATTCGCTAATTAATTTTATCCGATATCATTCTAACTCTTGTAACTTTTCCTCATTTAAATTTTCAATTTTTTTTTTTAGTGAATAACTTAGTTTAGGATAACTTTCCGTCCCACTAAAAATTTTTTCTTTTATTAATAATTAGGATTAGGATTCAATGGAAGCCATTCACTTAGTTATTAAAATTTAAAAATCAATGAAGCAATTGAAACATTCATTCTTGATACTTTCTTTTTGCTATCCTTTCAATATTCTCCCTTTCATAATCATTTCATTGTTATTATTAATAATATAACTATTGTTTAATATTTTCATTACTGTGATTATTATTATAATCATTCAAATTGTCAAATTGTTAGGTTCTAGCGGCCAAACATTGCTTTTCTTTTATATTTAATTATTGATTCGCATTGCATATGATTCTATTTTGTTGACATATATATATATATATATATATATATATATATATATATATATATATGTATAGAAATGGTTTCGGTTCATGGAGAAATTTAATACAAATTTAATTCACGGATATACGATGGAAAAAGTAAGTATAAAATTTAAAAACTTCTTGATTAATAAATTTATGGTAAAAACTTCACCGAAATTTCCCGCAAAGCGTTTATTTTAGTAAAAATTAGTAAATGTTAATAATATGTTAATGATTTGTCTCATTTTATATATAATTATGATTAAAGTTTAGATGTAATTTGAATTTCATTTCGTATCCGCAACCAATCCGAAATTATTATCATGTGCATATATGTTCAAAATTAGAAATGCTCTTTGTTTGGCAAATATTTCTTCTGAATAAATTTTATACGGATAACATATATTGGTGTATTATTGATTACTATTATTGTTATCAGGCTTTGTGATTCATTTTTCCCTAATTTTAAATACTATCAATTTAATGAAAAAAAAAAAAGAGGAAATTACATATATATGATGGAAATTTTTGTTCTTATTCAAATTTCCTTTTTTTATTTATCCAAACTTGAAAACTTTTATATATCCAAGATGACTCATATTTTTTCTTTATTCCTGATTCTTAGGAATATTTTCCGATCTTAATTGATTCGACTAAAAATTAATTAGAGACGAAAAAAATACACAAATGTACATTTATGCATACAGTGAATAAATTGTTTATATGATTTCCGTGTTTTTTTTTTTTTTTAATGTTATGTAATTCCTTTTTTTTTTCGAATCTATTTTATTCAATTGGCTTTAATTTCTTATTAAAATACAATAAATGTGTTGTAAACTTGATGCGTTTTTGTTGAAATACAAATGACTGAATTGATAGGTTAATTTTTTACATCTCAAAATTAGCCTTAATTACCAATAATAGTGGTCACTTAATTATATTGAATGTTGTTCTCAAAATAAATTCAAAAAAATTTCAGAAAAGGCTTATCAGGTGATCATAAAAGAATCAAATAATCTGAAATAAATAAGAAAAAAAAAAAAGGAAAAAAGAAACAAAACTTCGTAGATAAAATAGGATTGGAATTAATTTGTCTGAAGAAACGATCTTTGAATTTCCTTTCATTATTTTATTTCTTTTTTCACTTTATATCTATCATTATTTTTTTTTTTTGGACTTTGCTAATTCTACTAAATCAAAAATTAATGTATATATATTTATACAAAGTACACAAACATATTTGACAAATTTTCATTTTCAATAAAAAATATTCAAATCTTGGAAAAAATAGAGAAAGAAATGATGTGATTTTTTAAAAAATCGAACAAATATTTAGCAAAGAAAAGATAGAAAATATCAGCTGATTTAAAAAATAGATGATGTAACATATATTTTGCGGAATTATTGATTGTATCAGAAAAAGATAGTAAAGGATACAATAATTGAAAAAATAAATTAATAATAATAATAAATGTAAAATGAAACAGTAATAGTAACAATGTTATTAATGAAAATAAAATGAAATAATGGCAATAATAATGCATATAAAATGATATAATAATAGTAGTGATAATATTAATGATGAATGTAAAATAATGTAGTAGCAGGACAATGAATATAAATAAAACAATAACAGTAATAATATCAAAAACAATAAAACAAAAGATCAGTTAGTAAGATTTATTGTAATTACCTATGAAACGTAAATAATTACATGATTGTTTATGTAGTAAATTAGGTCGCTGATTTCACAGTATTTGAACAATCTATTTCACGTAAAAAGACAGATTATAGTCCAATCATATCGTTGAATCAGGCTATTTATACTATTCAAAATATTCAATTCTACATAAGAAAAGACGGATCAGAGTTTTGTTGATTTTGGGATCACATATTTCGTCGATTATTGGTTTCACATGAAGAAACGAACAATCTTGAGAAATACTCATAAACCAGTTTCCGGATAAATTATTAATGACCAAAGTTCAATTATATGATTTCTTAACTTAATATCATAAATATCTCCTCCTCCTCTTTATCCGTATCTTCCGCCTCTGTTCGCTTTGTCTATTTTATGAAATTCCACAAAAGATTCCATTAAATTGACCGAATTTATATTTCAGCTCAAGCAAAACTAATCCATTTTCATACTTCTCATTCATTGTATTACAATAATGCAACAACCATTCTTTGTTTCTTTTAAATGGTTGATTATTAGGTGAAATTTAATTTTTTCCTTTCAGTTGCCCTAAAATGATAAATTTAAATGGAAATAAAATTAAATTCTTTTTAAATTCAATTGAAATATAGAATTAAAGTCATACTTTTTGCAAGAAAATTTTTATTATATCATTAAAATTTCATCAGATTTGATCAAAAATTGATGAAATATAAACAGTTGTTGCAGAAATTTTAAAATATATAGTCTGTAATAATTATAGTGCAATTAATTGCTCAAATTTTATTTCATTTTTTCTTGATTTGTTTTTGATTTTTCATTTTAAAATTTAAGATATGAATTTTTGTTGGTGAAAAATTATTATCATTTTGAAGTTGAAACTTTCAATTTATTAATTATTCCCATTTAGAATCTAAATGCATTCATTGACGATTGTAATCATTTTGTTCATATTGGATACATTTATTATCATTTTAAAGCTTGAGATTTTTAATTAATTAATTATTCCCATTTTCAGGATTCTAAATGCTTCCACTGACAATTTTAATCATTTGTACATACTGGTTACATTTGACTGCCCAGGAACAACAACAACAACAACAGAATATAATCAGCTTTAGAAATAATCCTCCCGTTGCAGGATTAGTATTACAACGGGAAAAATTAGATAATGAGCACAATATTAGTCAAATAAGTGTTTATCCAATTCATCCGCCAATGATGATAACAAATAATGAGCAGCAAATCAACGAATTAATTACTAGCATACATAATTCATCGATGTATTATCATAAACAACAACAACAACAACAACAAGAGCAAGATAAACAACAAATTCCGGTGCTACGGTATTCTAGTCATTCGGTTCAGAATTCTTTATCACCACAACAAAGCATTTCTCAACAGCAAACATTATCGTTATTGCAACAACAACAACAACAACAACAATTTCCGCCTTATATTCATTCATCATTACAACAAAGCTTTCCAGCTGTAATTCGAGCAGCTACCATTCAACCACCGATTAATTTCCAAAGTTTACCGTTAAGAAATACCACTGATCAACAAATTTACCAACAACAGAAACCTTGGATTCTAAATACGATGTCCAATGTTGTTCAACAGACAATGCCCGATCAACTTTTCCCATTTTGGAATCCTTATCAATCGACTGATCTATCATTATCAAGTGCTGAAAAGCGACTTAAAAAATGCTGTTCCAAACTGAATAATGCGGATTCAGAATGCAAAAGACGTTTCTGCAGTTTTGATGCATTAGAACCTCGAACGGTTTCTATATTTTCTAATAAAAATTCACATACTTCAATCGATATTTCAGCCATTTTTATCGTAATTATAATGCTTATAAAAGCAGGAAAGAGGGAATTTTGCTTCTTTTTTTTTTTTTTTTTTTTTTTTTACTTTTCACTATTCAAAATACCAAAAATCAATGGGAGTAATAGAAGTTCAAGATAAGTATAGACAAAAGATGATTTCTAGATATTTATTTCTTGATCTCCAAGCTTTTAATTGCATCAGCTGCTTATAAAATATTAAAATCAAAGAAAAAGAAAAAAAGGAAACAAACAGCAATAAATAGGTATATAATAAAAATATTTATGACAAATTCAAAATGAAAAGATTGACAATCATTTCTAGGTCCTTCTTTATTTGTCGATTTGTCAACCACGAGGTCCAACAGTTGGTCAAATGTGGGATTGTGCTTCATCGAGGCAAAATCATACAAGTTGCTGTATCCAAAAAGGAGTACCACTGATATGTCAAGTTTACTGCGAAACAACTAATGGAGTACCAATGGATTACAGTAAATATCTGTTGTGCTTGAGCAACTTCTGTCAAATACGTGATTGTTTCCGAGAACATTTAGAGACGCATCATAATTTGTATGGTGATTGGTAATAAATTATTCGATAGAAATTCTTTTGAAAGAAATATTTAAAAAAAAAAAAAACTTCAATTTTTCTTTTGCAAATCAATGAATTAATGAAAAATATTTTCAGCAAAATCTTATTTTTCCAGCTTTTTTTATTTTTCACAATTCGAATATCGACTCTAAACATATCTTATGGAAATTTACATCACTTCCTCAAACCCTTTCATTACCGTTCTGTTTTCATTATGAAAATACCATTGCCGCTATATAATTTCACTTTATCATATTTATATGTCTACATTGCCGCTATATAATTTCACTTTATCATATATAACAATAGAAGGACTTTGTAACTAATTTTTTTTTTGACATTTAGTGATACAATAAGAAGCAAAAATCAGAAACGGATAAATCATTCCATCTGATATATCTGATAGATTTCTCCTAACTTTCAGTGCATCTTTTTACATTGTAAAATTGTAGGTTCCTCACATCTTCTTTTATTGTGTTAGATGATTCATCTTCATCAGTCTTAGCATACTATATGCTAAAAGTTCCAGCTAGTGATACATTTTGTAACTTAAATCATAACTGTATTGTGAATAAAGTAATTAACTATTTTAATGATAGTCAACATTTGGAAAAAACAAGAAAAACAAGAACCGCACGGCAAGTTTGAATATATAACAATTGTGGTGGATGATGACAAACTGTTTAAAAAACCTCATCAGCTAATCAAAAAATTATATAAATAGAAAAGTACTTGTTAATATAATCTACAATACATTATAGTCAAGGCATCATGATTCTAAGTATTATAAATTATTTGGAAGAAATCTAATGGGTTACTTTTCAAATCAAGTACAATTTATGCAGCTAATTTGACAAAGGAGAGAGAGAATCAAGTCCAATTTTAAAAAAAGTTTGGTTTCAAACTGCTCGTTCTCAAAGCCTTATGTTTGACTGTCATGAAAATTCTTTTCTAATATTTCTGCGAGTGGGAAACACTAGTTCCATTCATAAATTTGATCTGTATGTTAACTTGACCTCATGAATATCTTAACTCTTTTCAAAGGGAATAGGTTTGGTACCAAAGCTTTGTTCATCCAGTTATTTATAATATTGCCCACGGTATCACATGATCTACTGGATCCTCTGCAACTTGCACACATACATTGGACCGCAGTTAGAAGGTAAAAAAGGAAGTATAAGAAGCCCTCTGCGAGGTTTATCACTGAATCGATATATATTTCTAAAATTTGATACCATTTGTGATAACGACAATTCCACCACCTGAAATGATAATTCAGTTGATTTCTCCACTAATTTTTCACTGTTTTTTGTTCGTTTTTCATTGAAAAATAAGATAACAAATTCTTGAGATTTATAAGTATTTTACTTTTATTCCGAAATGTTCGTCTGCTATAGCTACAGCATTTTCAATAACACCATCATTTTGCACAGGAGACAAGGCACATGTTGAATAGACAATACAGCCACCGACTCGAACGGATCGTAAAGCATTACTGAAAAAAATTCGTGAAAAAATCATGTAATTATGCCATTACAATGAATGTCTATATTTAAGATTACTGCTAAAAGATAAAATTCCAAGCATCAAATTCCACAGTACAATTTATCTAATAATAAGCTACAGATGCATAAGCGTTAATGTTTCTCCAATACGTGAGAAACTTCCCAGATTCAACAACTTTTATAATCAATCCTGTACTATAATGCAGCATTCGAATTGAGCTTGCTGAATGCTCTGAAGAAATCGTTGCAAATTAATGTAAAAGAAACATAATAGCAAAGCTACTTTAAAAATGGCTATAAAATTCGAACTTACACAAGCATTCGTGTTTGTACTTGTGGTAAATTCAAACGTTGCTCAGTCAGCTGTGTGGAGTATAGATTTCCATCATCTCTGTTCACCGAAAGACGATCCGAAGTGCAAGGTACATCTACCAGAATCTTAACATACATTCAAATAGCTATAATACTTTATATAACTATGACAATTTATTACAGAAAAACTAATTTAATAAAATAAAAAAAAAATAAAAGTAGGTTCATCATACATTCCTCTAAAAGTTTAGTATGATGCTAAATGCAACAAAAAATATGCATCATTCATTTACCCTATCGTAAATGTTGCATTCATCCCAACCATCCAATATCGATGCATCTTTCCTTTTCAGTATTATCCGGTCAGCAACATTTGAATTTGCTGGTATATACTGTCCCAATGCTCGATGCAGTTGACCCAAGCGACTTTGTTTATTATCATTGCATGTCAATTTTGCTTCAAAAAATTATATATGTAAAAAAATATTAAAAAGCAGTAGTTAATTTATCAAAAAGTAATTCATCAAAAACTTTGAAAAAATATACATTATTCAGTTAATGAAACTATTCAAAGAATTTTAGAAATTTTCTTTTACATAACACAAGGACAATGAGATAATATTTTAATAAAAAGCATGAAATTTAACTTCAACTGGAGAAACTGAATAAAACAAATAACTAACCCATTAAATCACTCTGAACGATTAGCAAACTTTTTCCGCCTGGTGCAGCACACATGTCCAAAATATTTGACTCTTCAGTTAAACCTAAAGCTAGAACAGGTGCAACTGAACCACCATCAAGAAGCCACCAACCTAAAATAAATAACATAAGATATTAGAAAATTCACAAACGCGGGCAAATAAAAGCAAATACAAATCTAACAGGAGAACTCAATAAAACATTTTGAAAATTTAACGTATTCAAATTTCACCTGGAGTTCCAACTTCATCTCTAGGAGGAGGTGGATAATCGGATAAATTGCCTTTTGGAAAAGAATATATTACCAATTCACTTGGATATGTTAATGTATGACTTTTCTTCGTCAGCTCAGCGTATTGTCCTTCGAAACCGGTGATACTGAAACAAATTAAATTACTTTTAACTAAATTTAAGTGTAAAATCTGGTAATAAAATACCATGCACTAAATTTATTATTCAAATGTAAAATTAAATAATGATATATTCAGCAGCAAAATTTACAGTAAAATATTCAAGCACAAAATTAAGCAAACACAAATATAGTCATGATAAATGTCCAAAAAAATAAAACATAAAAAAACCAGGTAATGATAACCAAAAATGTCTTACTTAATTTTCTTGATATTTACACTATTTGATGATTGAGCTTTCAAACGTGTTCGTTCTTCTAATGAGGCAATTTCACCAGACTGTCGAAACTGTCCAAGTCCTGCTTCACCACGCATATATACAGAATCCAATTCACTCTCAGCCTTTATTTAAATAAAAACTTAACATCCCCAACAACATGTGTTCCAATATGAAGAGTATAATAAACAACAGATGCTTCATAGTGAAACACACTGCAAAATTTGTTCATGTGAATTATAAAATTTGAAAATTTTGAACAGAATAAGTTCGAAATTTCACAAACAAACCTTCTGCGCGAATACCGAATCTTGATTTTCAGATATATCATCTGGTGGTACCGGTTCCTCGTATTCTGTATTAATATTATCTAGGTCGGTAATCTGCTGCTGGACTTCTTCCAAGATATTAAATGCACCGAGATCTTTTAGTAATGCCTCATTTTCCTTTCGGTTTCTATAAAAAAGAAAGAAAGAAATTGCATGAAACTTGAAAGAATATCAAAAATGGAATTTGAATGATATAAATGAAGTGAGCGAAAATGCAAAATAAGTAAATAAAATAAAATAAGAAAATAATGAAAGCACAAAAATGTAAAACTATCACCATGATTTCCATATTTTACTCACTGAAGATAGTATTTCCCTAGAAACTTCAATAAATTTTGAAAATTTCCAATTCTTTTAAAAAAACTGAGAATTAATTTACCTCGCAAATTTATTCAATACAGCGAAATATTTATTTGGTGTAAGTAATCCTAAACGTATCGATGGCCAATGATTACCGTAAACTGGCCCATAATAAAAATCAAAATTATCCAAGGCAATCATCGTTGGAGTTTTGAACTGTCGTACTTTCGCAAACTTTTCTTTGAACATTTTGGAAGCAAAACGTCTTCTCGATGTCAGTTTTACTGATACACATAAGGGTGATGTTACCTCAACGATCCGTTTACCAATCATAATATAGTAACGTTTCTGTAAATGATCGTAGCATCCATTTCTAGTATATATTTTATATTTTACGAAAAGAAATACACTCTCAAACGAAGAGAAAAACGTTTCAATACTTTAAAAGTTCATGAAAAACGAAAATAAAAATATGTTAAACTGTCTCAATGTGTTAAAAACTTTCGAACTTCGTCAAAATATTTCCGAATTTCACGCGAAATGAAGCCAACCAATGTCATGAAATATCTCAAGTCTTATATAAAAGCTCCCTATATTTTACTTAACATAAGACGACCTCCAAAATTTTGCAAATTATTCCGAAATTTCGAATTAAGCTTTAAAATTAATAATAAATTTATTAATAAGATAATGTTAATTATCGGAAAAATTCCGATATATCAGAGAAAAGACAACCATTCAGTATTACATTTTACTTCTTCCCAATTCCGAGAAATTTACTCATAACATATGGAAGAACTCATAAATATTTGAAAAGTATTTATGAAAAATATAGCGAAAACATTTAAGAAAATATATATCTGAAAAAAAAGAGTATTTTATTCGATATTGATTGGTTGATTAATTGATCATATATAAAGTTTAATTTGTCGTCCATAGAATGAAATAATAAAATGAAAAATTAATATAACAAAAACTTCTATCAACTCATTTCTGAATAAACTTCCGGAAAATCTTCCAGCGGAAAACAAACCTTTTGATCATTTCTACTTAATTCATCCGCTAACCTTTCTTAACTTTTCTTCCATATCCTGTAAAGAGTGGAAGGAATGCGGGAGTAGAAAGAAAGAAGAAAAAGATATGGTAAAGGGAACCGGTTTTCTGTTCCGGTTTTATTATCCAATGGCCGACCAGTATTCCACGGTTAATTAAAATTTCGATTAAATTGCTTGATGGATGGCGGATATTCTAGGTGATGAGTATAGTTTTCTTTGCGGGCAAAGATTCAGGTTTTTTGTTGTTGGAGCGCACGTGACTTATTGAAAATATTGTCGTTGTAAAATTCGACGCGAATTCTCATATTCATTTGACCATCAGATATCGATAATTTAGCGCATATAATTTCTCTTTAAAATGATGAAAATAACTGCAGTTTTTGCGTACGTGAATGATGTGATAAAGTGGATTGAAATTTACGTAGTCAGTGCGAAATATAAATTTTTCGGAGTTATTTGCATGTCATGTAATTAGCCAAATACATTTCTATATAATTAATATTTAATTAATCTAACATATATTACAAATCTAAAATCTTTAGAATCTTGATTTTTAATATTCTCTTTTCATATAAAATTAATGTTGACGTCATAAAAATGATCATCAGTAATTAAATAGAAATTTGCGGAGTAGCATATGTTCATATTATATTTGTAGAACTGTTCAATAGTTATTTATAAATATAGCTTGCATCATAACAAATTGAAATTTGATATGAAAATTATTCAATTTTATGATTTACCGAAACTGTTCAATTTTACGAGTTACCTAAATTATTGGTTTTTTTCCTTTCTTTTTTTTTATAAATGATTATATGGCATTATTCTAAATCTTATAACAGTATTCGAAGCAAATCATTTGAGAGAGCAAAATCATCCTCTACGATGACCTCAAATCTATCGCAGTATAACTTGAAAAGTACTGGTGAGAATTTTTTTTGCTTTACTTTGTCTTAAACCAGTTTTGTTCTGTAGATATATTTTTTTTACGGATTCGTTAAAGAAAAATTAATAAGTAGCTAAATGAATCAATAAATTATTAATATATGACCAAAATAATCTTAATTTGTTCGAAAATTAATTCAGATTGTAATAATAAATGACCAGTAAATGAGTTTATTGGTAGTCTAAGGCAGAAAATAAATCATATAGGAAATCTTTTTAGATTTGAAGAAGAATGTATTGTTATAGGTGTGAAAAGGTTAATGAAAGAAGCCGTCGAATTACGCAATCCAACGGATATGTACTATGCTCAACCACTCGAAGTAAGTTCATAATGAAACATTTACAGAGACTTTATCTTTCGATTAGTTATTCAGATATAGTTTGAACAAGATAGTTATTAAATTGGCAAAATTAATCATTTTGCTTGTTAATTAGCCCAAATAATTTAGTTTTGTTTGTTGATTTTGAGATTTGTATGTCCAGCCGATATATGATATTTGATATGAAGTATTGTAAATTTACACCAGTTATGAATCGAAGATAGTTCATCACATTACTTCATCCCTATTATTTCCACCATATTTTTATACAATATCGTTTTAAAATTGAAGAAATGAGTTTCAGGATAATCTATTTGAATGGCATTTTACTGTTCGTGGACCGAAGGATACGGATTTTGAGGGTGGTATTTATCATGGACGAATACTCTTGCCAATTGATTATCCGATGAAACCACCGAGTGTTATACTACTTACGGTAAACTTGTGGAATCGATTTTCTGAATCATTTATAGAATGTGACATTCAATTTTCTGTTATTGTAATTTGTCCGCATTGTTCACTGATTCACTTGTCTAGTGTTTCTGAAAAGTGTTTCGTTTACGACATATTAAAAAAAAGATATTGAATATTGAGAAAAAGCATGTGATGTTTATGCATTGTTCAAACTGTTCACGCTTTCTCTGAATTTTTGTGAAGATTTGTTTGCAGCCAAATGGTCGCTTCCAATTAAATCAAAAGATATGTCTTAGCATATCAGGTCATCATCCTGAATCTTGGCAGCCGTCATGGTCTAGTAAGCTATTTCATATTATTTCACATTAGTGTTTGTTTGTGAAATGCATCAGATATTAAAATACAAATAGTGATATTTTTAATTTTTGGTAGAGGCTTTAAATGCTATGATAGGTAATGGATTTTGTATTTTTTTAGCTAAATTTCAGTTCGCACTGCGCTTTTGGCTCTTATTGGTTTTATGCCAACACATGCAGCTGGTGCACTAGGCTCACTGGAATATCCACCAGATGAGCGTCGAAAGCTTGCTAAAATGTATAGATTTTTCTTGATGTTTATTTTGTGAGATTTTTTAATTTGGAAATGGAAGAAATGAAACAAAAGTAGAAATGTTCATATTCATTTTATATGGTTATCTCATTTGCTTTTATTGATAGATAGATGAAATGTTTTAAAGTGTATAATATCGAATTTTAGAAGCCATGATTGGGTTTGCAAAGAATGTGGTTTATGTATGCGAAATGCATTAGCAAATGAAATAGCATGTAGCGATAACGCAGATGCCATAGAAGCGCGATATTTGGCTACGCAAATTTCAATTAAAGTTAGCAAATATTTTACACAAATTAAAGCATTAAACAATTTATATCAACTCTTTTGTGGAATTATAATTTTTGTACAGAAGCAGTATAATATTGTTTTCGTGCTACTAAAAATTTGCATTCTGTTCTCTTTATTGATCTTGTAAGTTATAATTATTGGTAGCTTAACAAATTCAAGGAGTTTTAATTTGATTGACTTCGTAAATTTTTTTAGACAACCGAATTGATGGCCGTGTGTGGGTTATTTCTATATATTTGAATATTAGATGATATGTTATTTGGATGATTCTAAATAAATGCTGTAATTGCAGTGCTTTTCATAATTTTTCTTTGAATTCGTAGTGATCATTGAAGTTGAATAGGATTCGAGGACATTTCTTTCAGGGAGAGAAAGAAGCAGAAAAACAAGAAGCAACGAATGATCAAAATTTGTTCGTTATGGGTGATGTATCAATGACAGGTAACGTTGTCATTGACAGTTCCCCTGTTACGCCTGAAACTTTACGCCATAGGCGGTCATCGTCCCAATCACGCGGGACATCTATTACTTCCGTTCGTAATAGTGAGTTAGAATTAACGTCACATGGCTATTCTTGGGAATTAATTTTTATTTGCTTTTTTTCTGTAATTATTATAGGTTTGATTTTACGAAGAATGTTTTTTATGCAAAATGGTGCAATAGCTTAATTTGTTTTACGGATTGAAAATCTAGTCACTATATCAGTATATGCTAGGCTAGAGAAATATACTTTTCATTTCCTTCTAGCTTTCAATCTCAGACTTTAATAGGATGAAATAGATGATAGATAGTTGCATTCATTATATGATGACAAATATATCATTGGAATATGTTCTCTTAAATAATTAGGCAATTCTGATCGCTATAATCATATAGAAAAATATTTTCTAATACATATGAAGATTTTTGCTATGATTTTAATCCGTCTTATTTTTTTGTCGATTTTAATTTTATTAGGAATATTCATTATCAGCAAGTCGAAGATGATGAGAAATCTTTGAGAAAAATGCTGTTGCCTAATAGACTTTGTTATATAAATAGAAAAAAGAGAAAAAAAGATGGAACATTTATACAATCTACCTAATGCTTCGGGGTAAATTTTTGTAATATTTCGATTAATTATGAAGCTTAAACAGGCGGAATTTGCAATGTAACCCACTAAGTTATTAAGAATTTGAAAGTGTTTTCTATATTATCATTCCTAAACATAGAAGCATTTCTTTGAAAAAGCGAAAAAGAAAAGTTTTTTAAGCAAGAGAACAGAAGAGAACTATTCTTTCACTTTTTTTTTTTTTTAAATGCTTAAATTGTTTTTACTAAAAATTGATTTTTAGAAATTCCATATTTTCATCCTCTGCAAAAAAAAAAAAAAAATTCTCAACTAAATGATGTGATAGATTTCTTATAATTCATTATCACATAGTTGTTGCGATAGCCAACGAACAAAACATGTAAGAATTTGATGATTTATAATGGAAGTATATATAATTGTAACTAATTTCTTCGCTTTATTTCTTTATATTCTGACAATTCTCATTATTTCTCATCTTCTTTCATTTCAAATAACACAAAAGCAATACAATGCCTACAGTGTAATAATTAATAAAATCTTCTGGAGTCTTTAATTAATGACAAAGCATCACTGTGATAAGAAAACAAAAGCTTTATATAAATGATTTATCCATTCATATAAACTGCTTCAATCAGCTTCGTTCTTTTTTTTTTCAGAGAAAGTTAAAAATATTTGTTGATAATGTACAACAAACTCACTTTTTTCCAAAAGAATTCAAATTAAAAAGTCAGTTACTTTTTACTCGCAACATTTTTCATCAGATATGGAATATTAGTAATAGAATTGATCAATCAGTTTTTATTTTTGTTTCGCTACTTTCCTTTTTTTGTTGATATATATTAAAATCATTTCCTTTTTTCTTTCTTTTTTTAGTCATAAGTTGTATTCAAAATTTTTTTTAGATTTTGATTATTCGATAAAATTAAAATTAATACAAAAAAAAGGACTATAAATTGATTGAAAGCTTGCAGTCATTTTTTTTTCTTGTTTCATAAATTTATCATTCAACAATAAGTATAAACTGTTTATTACATTATTAATAATTCGTTAACTAATAAACATGGTATTACGTGGAATCAGTATCCGAATTATTAGAAGCAAAAATAAAATTCCAACTGAACGATTACTGTTGCAACTTCTGAAATTCATTAATAATTCATAAATTAAATTTTTATATCAAGCACTATTGTAATGGTCACTTTTTGCAGTATATTCCTTGAATTGCCAAGGACTATAAATAGCTACGAATCTAATGATAATTTTGGTGTTATTTTGGGGAATTTCAAGGAATTCGATCTAATTAATCATTTGGATGAGACTTCATATTTATAGTTTAGCTATCAATTAGTTACGAAATCCCTACATTTTCAAAAAATAAAATAGAGTGAAGAAAAGTTTTGAAACAGCGAATGCTCTCCAATTGATGTATTACAATTTTGAAATATATTCCATTTTAAAGCCTAACTAGTAAACTTTTATGTTTATTTACTAAACATCATAGTTATAATTACCTTATAAATTTACGTTCAATATATAACGAATTATAAATTCATTCTTATAAATTCATGATTTATAAATTCATTATAATGAAGACTATGATGAAAACTTTAGTTCGTATAAAGAAAGCGATATATGATTTTTTTTATGTTAACCCACAATTAATTGACCATACCCTAGATTTTCGCGTAAAAAACTTTATCTTTACATAGTTTTTCAAAATTCGATAAAAGATAATACTATCTTATCTGTACTGTTGAAAAATAAAAAATACACCTGACTGAAACCTTAATTTAATTTAAAATTGGTTCAAATTTATCTAATCTAGTGAACAGGATGACTTCATACGATAAAATAATTGTTAGTGTTCAACATTCCTATGCTTGTTTTCTTTTAATTCGGAAACTTGACTTTCTTTCTTGCATGAAGAATTATACGAACACTCCATAATAATGTTTCTTAAAATATAGGGTTTCAGAGTAGAAAATTCACAATAATTATCATTACTAACATTTTCCATTTTCATTCTTCCGTCCATATAAATGTGGATTGAAAAAATTAAGTTTCACAATTTAACAATTTTTCGGGCAAAATAATGAATCGAAATGTTTTACTTATTAATAAATGCTTATCTCACTTCAGTTATGAAATTCAATAAATTTATTTTCCTTAGCTTATAATCACTATAACAACTTGGTGTAACTTAACACACAAATAACATATACTATAGTATGAATCAAATTCAATAATATTCAATAACATTTAATTTGATTTTAAAAATTTCATATAATCTGATTTAGTCAGTTCATATTTGATTCTACACTACTTTTCAGACCCAAAAGAAAAAACTCGGCTAAAATTTTTATCAATTCAAATTGATTCTTTTTTAACGAGCTTATTATCGACTTTTTTCATCGCTTACCAATAATCATTTAATCCAAAATTTTCTGGTGGATATCATCAACATTTTCAGTTGTATCATTTTTCTGTCTCTCGATATTACCATTATTTTCCACACTATTATCAACGATACCTTTTCTCCTCGGAATCACATCAAGAAATGACTTCTTCCATGATTGGTTTTCCGTATAGCGTAATAAAATTTCAAAAACTTGATTAACTGTTAGTACCTGAAACAAGCAACTATTACAATGATACCCAGATGTATTAAATATTTAAGAAATTTAAAAGTTTCTTTTATGAGTGAATACGACTTTCTACCAGCAAAAAAGTTGTTTTTTTCTAGTCTAAAACTTTTTTGCAAGAAAATTATTGTTAACGTTGCATAGCAATTCGTGTCAAGATATTGTCTGGAAGTTTCTCATCATTTAGAAGTGTCCGGCTGTTCAGCGAAATGTGTGTCTTGATGTATCGTAACTATATACCGGACAGTATGAGCCACTATAAGCCAACAGTATAAGTCAAAGTATGAGCCACTAATATAACTTTCGTGACGTAGCCACTTTACTACTATATTTATTCCAACAGATGGAACTATTTGATAATATTGGTTACTTAAGTTTTGTGGGCCAAAGTTCTAAAAAAAAAAAAAAAAAAAGATCCAAAAAAAAAATTTCATTGTTTATCTTTTCATCTATTCACTATGAAGATATTTTCTAGTCATGCTGAAGAACCTTTCTATCTCCCTAATAAACCATTAGCATTCTTCAACAACACTCAGACACTGCCTCTACCACATGTTACGATAGAATTTACAGCAGTAATTTCAGCAGGTAGATTAAAAGGTAAACAATGAAATTTCATTACCTTTCTTGTCTGTAACATAACATATTCAGCAATAGGTAATCGTGCATGCGCATATCCTTTTTCTTTCGCTAATTTTAAGCAGTGTCCTTTGCGAGAATTGTGATCTAACAAGCCACCAATAATATATCTAAATATTTTTTCATTTAATAATCATTTAATAATAATAATAATAAAAAGAACACTTCAAATTTGTTAAAGATTAAATGAGAATTAAAAGTATAGAAATTAAATTAATATCCAAAACTTTCTTGATGACCCGAAGACTTTAATACATTAGAAATGAATTTAACTAGATGAAGATCGTTCATTGATATTTCATGATATCCAAAAAAAGAATAAGATTAAAATTATGCGAGTCGAGAATATTAAATGATAATTTAAAACGGAAAGAGATACAAACCTACACTTTTGAATTATCGAGTGTTTGTAATGAATTTTCAGAATCTGCTGTCAAATATACAATCTCATTTTTTTCAAATACTGCATCCAGAGGTTGTTCTGTGAATACCACATCCCAATGATGATTGTTTGGATTGTCAAAAAATACCTGAGAATAAAGTATTCGTTTCAAGTTAGCAAAAATGAAATAATTATAAAAATTTCGCATAATATTTACGAAAGATATTAGTTTGAGTTCGATATTTTTAATATCTAGGAATGAAGAAAACGAGACTTTATTCTGAGAACCAGAAAAGCCGACAACGCTGAATTGCAGAGGGTTTTCAGCTCGGCGATTCACAGCATATGCATGAGCCAATTGCACAAAAAGATGACGAATGTCTTTTGGTTTCATCAAACATTCAAACTGCATATCAATAGCAACTCGTTGCTTACACTTCGAATCTTCCATTCGACTACAATAGGAATGATATTAAGATAATTACTAATTAAATTGTTGAAAAAAAAATTTTTTTTCAGAATTTCAGATTTTTGAAGAGACAAAAAGTCATAGATGAAATGAAATGCAGATTTCTAAACATTGTCACAAATATGGAAAAAGATTTCCTATATGTGAAGTTATCTTATAAGAAGTTTTCTACAAGAAATTACCTTATATGTGTTCGTTTCGGTTTTACATAACCAGTTTCACGTTGCGCAGCACGTTTCATTTTTTTTCTCATTCTTTCCTTTGCTCGCTTATCTTTCCTGCGCGACAATTTTTGCTGCTCTTTCCTCAGTCTGAAAAATCAAAATTATAATATTTATCAAACTATATACAAATAATTTAATGCAAAATATGCATTCTATATGCATCAAGTTAAAATAGATAATTAAAATTACGTATGATATAAGCCTCATCAACCCTAAAAAAATGCCTCAAATTTCATTGTGTCCTTTCCATAAAAATTGTATATCGGAATTCCTCTAACAATAAACAAAACATCCGGATTTTTTCGACAAAATTTTAACTTACTTCCTAATTTGTTTTTTAGACAGATATTTTTCCATATGAGGAGTGATGCCTGCCTCATTCGAAATTTGATTCACGTTCATATCACCATTCTCCATCTTCCGTACTACGACATTTTCATCTGATTGCAGTTCCCTTATTTTTTTTACGGTTTCCGACTCACCCTCCATTGTATCCTCCATTGTATACCTTTCTGAATCAGCCATTCAAAACATCCTATGAATGTGATTAAAATCTAGATTGAAAAAGCAAAGTCTGAGATCCAATTTGGCGAAAAAAAAAAAAAGAAAAGAAAAAAAACCGATTCTAATAACGAAATCTCTCAGTTGATGTTAATTCGTTTATCACCATTATCCTTAATATGATAGAAAGTAAATAACAGTAATGAACCAATCATAAAAATTTTATGAACAAAAACCAAAGAACAAGTAAAATTCCTTTGTTTGCCGTTGGCATTATTAGATATAGAGAAAAACAATGATATGTTCAATGCTCTAAAAGATATATATCTAGAATTCTTTATTCTCTCAAATTCTTAATTCCTGATCAAACCTGAATGTTAATGTATTAAACTTCGACTTGAAAAGTCTGAAATGTGCAGCATTGACAAATAAAATTACATATTTAATGACAAAACAAGGTCAAACATGCAAAAAATAAAGAAATCCTCAGAAATCTTCAATAAATTTCTTCGAATTCCCATGACTTTATTCGAAACAATTCCATAACTTTCGTTAACACCAAAGAATAAAAAATTGTTTCGATTTGAAAAGAAAAAAATTTTTTTTTCTGAAAAATTTCTACTATTGTCTTCTTACTTTTGCCTAAAGCTATTTACAAAAATATATTATCATGGAGCTGATATTATACAGGCAAATATATATCTAATACAATTAATGAGCATTTTAAATCTAATTCACCATTTTCTTCAACCGTTGCGTTGCCATTTGCATTACCTTCCTTACTTTTTTACCAACTACTGATTCCGATTCCAATTCCTTGATAATTTTATCATGATCCGGATTCTCTTCACCACTTGCCAACCGTTTAACCAGATCAAGCTCAAGTTTATATTTTTCCGGTGTCGGTTTGACACTTTCTTCAATTTCTTGTTGCTTTCTAAAAACAATATTGCTATATGCATAGTTAATTCAATATTAGTAAAAGTCTCCTTTCGTATTTCTACAAGTTCAAATCTATTTATAAAACTGGAAAAAACATGGGAAAAAAAACGAGATATCAGTATGCAGAATATATATTCCCAATTTTGCAACCGACCTTTCTTCCTCTTTTTTTCGGAACTCACAAACATGGAACCGATAAAACAGAAATATATCAAGTCATTGTTCTAATTCCAAGTCATAACTTTATCAAACCTGCATGCTTCGTTTAAATCCAAACCAAACCAATCGGCTTCTTCTATTGATATTAGAAATTTCGCATATTTTTGTTTTATGTAGTTGTGCCGTTCCGGATCATTCGGATAATAAGTACCTTTTGCCAAAACAAGCAGGATTTCACGCTTTAATTTATTGCCTAGTCTATAAAATATCGTTTTGTGTAACCAACTGAAGGAAACTGGTAAAAGCTCATAATGATGAGCTTAGGATTATTATAAAAGTGGATAAGCCAACTCCGAGCTACAATTAATTATTATTTATTTACAATAATTAACAATTCAAAAATGTTAAATAAAAGATTAAGCTTGATGATATTAACTTCGTGAGTTTTAAAAAAAAAAAATCATACTTTGAAGCGATGTCAATTTCGGGTGTTTCTAACAAATATAAATCGAGCCCGAAATGTTGGTCGATTAGACGACAAGTACGCTCTGTCATGGTAATCTTCATATGTTTGTCTAGAACTTCCGAATATGCAACAACACTTTTCAAATGTGGAAAGAAAAAATGTGGCACCCACTGCCTTGGTAAAATCTGAAATATAAATTTATTACGTAAACGATAGAATCAATTGCGCACAAATATTTTAAATTTCAACTAGTCGATCTTACTTTTTTTTTCGTAAAAGGACGCGATTGTATGTAACCTTTCACTACCATTTCGCCACCCCATAATCCTTTATCAGCTTCTGGTGGATGAAAACCAAGTATTGGATAATCCTGCAAAATGCATACCTTCCACTCATAATGCCAAATTTGATGATAACAAAAATTTGGATCACTAATTTCTTAAATCCATTAGACGTTTCAAAATAGAAAAAGAAAAAACAACTACTAAATAGACTACTAAAAAAGAGTAAATTTGAAAGCTTTTAAATTAATTTCAAATAACTTTCAAAACTATTTGTCCTTTTTTTTCCTTGCTTTTCTAACTCCTTCACATCATTGGAAGAATAATTAAAACTAACATGAAATGAAATAATAAATGAATGTAAATCTTCATAATTTATACTAATAATTTCAGAACAATGCACCTCAGTTTCCACCATCATATGACGCTTAGCATCCCATTCATATCTGGATGTCGGTTTTCGATAATGTACAGGTTTTGCTTCGCTAAGCACAAACTGTAAACATTAAAAATTAGGTATTTTCAACCAACAATCATATATATTTCATGAAAAAATATTTCATTTCCAAGAATACAAAAAATATGATACATGAGCATTTACATGTTTTACATATTTATGCGTTTCTTTTATTTACGAATTTTCATCCATATTATTCATTTAACAAATTCAAGAGTTTCCCTCAAATTCTTGCTCAAGTATTATGCAGAAAAAAATTACATTTATTTGCCCATTTTTCTAAAATTACATTTATTTCCCATTTTTTATTAATATATTCTGGTTTTCTGCTTCATTTCACATAATTTTGATGAATTTTCTCAGCACTTTATTCTTTTTCAAAAGAAACACTAAATCGAACCTCCCAATATCTTTTTTTATAATGATACGGTAAGCGGTGTACAATAGAATTCTTATTATCCCAGATCTCTTTATTTCGTCGGATACGTTCTGCTCGATCCCATGTAATCGCCGGAAGTGGTGGTATATTTGCCACAGCCTTTAAATTTTTTATCAAACACGCGCTTGTCATTCTAACTCTGGAATTTCATTTATTCATAACTCGCAGAAATCATTTAAATCACAGAAATTTGCAGAAAATATCATTTTTTTCAAAAGATAACGAATATAAAAAGAAAAAAAAAATCTTTGAGTAAAGCAATTTTTAAGTCTTTAGTTAACACTCAAGATTTGGTCTTTTTTATTCTACAGCATGTATCTAGAGGAATATTCAAGCTACCGATTGATTTAAATTTACATCTAAGCGTACTCATCACATTCAGATTTTTACACATATGAAATAAAATAACTTTTCAAGTTAAACTTGAAAACGTGTAATTAATGAATAAATATCTCTTAGATAATTTAATTCTTTAAATAATAGTACTTCAAACCCACGTCCAATAAGCTAGAACTTATAGCTTATAGCTATTCATCATGCTAGAAAAGCCAGATGTCCATAATTTTTCTATACGATTAAACTTTGTGTAGATTTTAATAAATCTATTAAATTTAAATATTTACTCCAAGTTTGGCTAACGAAATTACCCTAATAATCATTATATGTCTTGCGCTTAATTCTGAATATCCTTCGCTTCTTTGTTCCTAGCAAAATCCCAGCTCTAAAAAACAAGTAGACATGCGAAATTTCAAAACACCAACGCAAAAAAGAACAAGAACTATACCCCTATTCGCAACTCGTGCGTGCACCCGGAAGTATCAATTTATTTTAGCAACAAAATTTCTGAGTCTAAGATATTAGAGATTGAAAGATGTTTTCCGCATTCCTATCAATCTTTATCGTTTCTTCAGTAATGGTGTTTCTTTCATTATTCTTAATCCGTGATAAAATATTATCGAAAACTGCTTCTACAGCCTTTTGCCCAAAATAATACTGTTTCCCGTTATTTTCATTCCACGTCTTCCACCATTTCATCGATGACTTCTTTCCTTACTTGCTATTTCTTTTATATCTGTTATCTACAGTTATTTCACAATATCATTATTCCCCATATCTTTTCCGTCTCATTAACGATAACATGTTTTTTTTGCAATCTTTGCTGCAGCCATTCCTATAATTTCCATCGGTTTTTTCCGCCTCTCAACAATGTCTGTTAACTTGTCATATATATAACTCCTTCCATTTGTTGTAATCCCTGACAATAATATTTCTTATCCTTCTACTGATTCTCACCTATATTTTATCCATGATCGTTTTTTTCGAAATTTCTTTGTCAGATTAAACTACTTAACCTTTTAAATTATGAGAGAAAAATACTTGACCCTTGACCTTTTAAATTTCTGCAACTTATTCCAGGAAAGTAATAATTGATAATTGGTTATGCTCAGTATAACTTTGTTGATGATCGATAGAAATATCTAAATAAGAAAAACTCATTGCATTAAGTATGAAATCTAGTCAACTTTATCCCATTTATATATTTTTTGCTCCAGTCGTTCCAAAAAAGTATAGTGACATTATTTATGCATATCTTTTGAATTTCAATCCACAAATTTTGTCGACTTTACACCATATGATGGTGTTAATTTTGACAAAGGCAAGCTTCACTGATACAGTTAAACAACAATGCCGCCCGTCGCTGTGTCATGAAAATTTAGTGAACCAGTTCAAAACCAGAAGGTTGAACAATGTTTTGCTACATTTTAATAGTTTCGCTAGATTATTACGATTTACTTCGTGTAACGTGTTCAGCATGAAAATTTCTCATCTCATTACTATTTTTGCTGTAGAAGTGGCATGTGTGCACGTATGGGCATTCTTCACTGGATTAATTTGAAATGTAAGTCTGTAAGCTTTCAATTATGAGCTATTTAGCGGATTCCTACTCTTATGAGCATGGATTTGCTGGCTAATGAGGGGCTTTTTCGCTACGATTTTATAGAATCTATGATGACTTCCTAAAGTCGTGTGCATTTGCCTAATGTGATTCATGCTTATTTTTAGGACTGAAATGGAAGTTATGGAAAGATTTTGCGATTGAATAAATCATAAGTGTGTTTTTAGCAATTAAATAAGCTATATGCTTATGTATAGCGATAAAATGAGATATACGTGTTTGCTTGTGATAAAATATGACCCATGCTCACGTTTAGAGCTAAAATAAGATTTACTGACAAAGCCACATAAAACAAATCATTTGATTTGAAACAAAGAAATCAAATAAATTCACACAACCATCAAGAGTTACAAATCATTTTATTTAAAACAGAGAAATCATTTTTCTGTGCTACTTCTCGCTATTTTAGCGACAAATGTAATGACTGATGCTCATATGCATAGGACCAAGACCCTATCAATGGCCACAAATGACGCAACTATCAAATCTTACGCTTCCTTTGATTAATTGCGCTTTTTCCTCAAATAATTAAATCCGGACGTAAAGGCAAGACTAGGGTGTGATCTAGAGCGGCAGCATCAGCAGCAGGCAGTCCAGCAATTGACTGTAACTTTTTCTTCGACTAATGATTGTATCTACTTCTTCGAACACAAAAAGATGATTACTTCTTCGACCAAACGGAGTGATGACTGCTACCAATTCATTTCCACCATTTTTTTATGCTTAAGGACTTTTCTGGACAAATATTCACAACTTTCATGGATTCGATTCACCTAACTGAATAAACTATTCAAATTTTTATTGTTTATAGAACATTAAATTTCAATCGAATATCTTCCGCGACAGGTAGGTTTTCTTTTCCAAATTTTCGGAGAAAGATTTTAATTTAATCGATTAAAAAAGAAAAAAAAACAAGAAGCAAGTAAAAAAACATTTAATCGTATATGGTTTTTTTTTTTTTCTAGATTTTATTTTCGAATAAACAACTAATATTTGTTGTAAATAAAAATCATATCATAGTTGTATTATCTGAATACGATTTCATAATAATATTATAACCATTTATCGTAACCATTCCTTTTTTTTTTGTGGTAATTTTAGTATTTACGGCAGTTTCTTGTTCTATGAAGGTAATCCATTTATATGCATATATATGTAGATGTAATTGAAACATGTAGATAAGTGCAACTGAAGTTCAAGAACTGACTAGCATTCTAAACAGGTATTAATTTTCTGGCAATTTCAAGTTTTAATTCTAAATCTTGCCTGAAAGGGTTGGAATTTCAAATGTAAAGCATACAAATTTGTCAAATTTTTATATTTTTCGATCAGAATGCAATTTTTTGTGGTTTTTTGTATTATTTCTTTATTCTATCGTTTTCTATCGGTATTAATTCGTTTCTTGATTTTTTGGTATTATTGTTTTCTATTGTTGTTAATTCTATCGTTTCTTTAGTATTCATTCTATCATATTAATTCTCTCATAATTAATTGCGATTATTATTTACATATTGGATTATGTGAAAACTCTTCGATGATTTCATTCAGTCTGAGTTAAAAGAATTAAGTAACGATTCTGAATTATTCATGAACTAATACTGCATATGTAGAACTAGCTAGCCCGGCCATGCTCCGGATGGCCGATCCAGCTATCTATGGGTACCGGCCACGCTTCGCGTGTCCGGCTCCAGCTAATCTATATAAATAGAAATGTCAATGTTGGTTTGTTCAAAATCTTAAACCTCCGTAAGTTCTTAAGCATGCACATTATCTGTATTCAAAATCTTAAATATCGGAAAGTCCTTCACCTATTGCTTTGAAATTTCGACACAATCCATTCGAATACGCGCACGTTTTTAAATATTCATCAATTGATTTGAAATTTTCATACGCGATTTGCATTCGAACAGATAAATGTTTTTAAATTAATAATGTGAGCAAAACAAGCATTTCGTTTGTTTTTTGCTTTGTGATAAATGTGATTCGTCTATTTTTTGATTTGTATGTATGCAATTGCGTCGCACAAATGTTGAGGTCATGATAGTGTATAATCAAATGTTTCGTTCAAACATTTTAAGGATTATCTCTCTGGCTTCTAATATTAGATTCTCTGGCTTCTAATATTAGATTGTGTCTTGAATGCCTCTTTTCATAAATTTTACCCATTGATCTAACCACACAATTGTAAGGATTGACCCTGAGCTTTGTTGATCGTGAATGCAAACGTCTATCGAATTGGGAATTGCAATCTCTTAAATTGGAATGGTGTATCCATTGGAATCATAAGAATGCGAGGACGGAACTTGGCAAATTCTTCACCGACTATTTTCAAATTTTGACACAACCTTGTACTCGAATAGGCCATCATTTTTATATAGATATGCTTACTCTTTTACACGTATAACATCCGTGACGCTGAAAGTAAGTGAGAGAGGAGAGGGAATTTTGGACTCCGCTCTGCACCACGCTCTGATGAGCGGACTGAATTTGACTCCGCCCCGTAAAATGCAAAGCATCAATTTGTGAATATTTTGTTATTAACACTAAATATTATAAAAAGAAGAAAAAAATTCCAAAAAAAAAAACATAATTTTCATCTTTTTATCTGTAGATCTAAACACATTTTACCTATTTATATTTCACCATATTCTGTCTTTTGTTTATGATATTAAACCAAATTAAAGTAATTACAATATGATGAAAGACGGAACAGTTAATTAATTCAGAGTAATTTATCTATATATATATATATATTATCCTCTAGAAGCTGCAGTAGTTTATCTTGCGCTATTTTAATTTTCTTAATTTCAATAACTTGCAAAAAAAAAAAATAATTTTGCAAAAATTTTCCACTATATCGACTAAGCTTCCGAAAAAGAAAAACCTTTACAAAGTTTAGGTTAAAATGAAATATAGACATTTTAATTTCCTCAATTTCAAAAACATTTCTGTACAGTATCGGTTTAAATTCTGAAAAAAAAAAAGTGTAAAGATAGAATTAAAGGAACTGGCTGGAATTTTACAGAACATTCGCTGAGAATCAAAAATTATGACAAATAGATTTAGTAGCATACAAATGGCACCGCAAATTATTGACTACTTAGAAATGTAAAAACTGATAAAAGCATTTCTAATGTTCCCTGATTTATCATTTGTAAAATACATTCTTTCTTTCTTTAAGTTCCTATAAACTGTTTATCGCGTTTGTAAAATACATTAAATTTCTCCATTAAATGTGAAAACTAATAAAAGCATTTCTAATGTTTCCTGATTTATCATTTATAAAATACATTCTTTCTTTCTTTAAGAAGTAACTGCAGCGAACAGAACGAATTTTAGAGTTTTTTTTTTTTTTAGAAATTAAATTTCTCCATTAAATGTAAAAACTAATAATGGAGAAAACTGAAATTTAATGGAGAAATTTAGTGCAAAAACTTATTTTCAAATACGACCACAGCGACGTGTAGCCAAACTTGAGGATGCGCAGTTGCGTTCTTCGATCTTCGATTCTTTGTTCATCGAGGATGCACGGTGTACAATCTGCCTATCGTAGTTTGTTTGAATATGCCTGGTTGTCCTTCAACTGGTTCGCCTCGTTTGCGTCGCTCAAATGATTTTCTACTCGCATTTCATATGTAATACGTATAATACGTAGACACTTCCGAATACAGCAGTGTTTTTGCAAATGGATCATTTTGACATAATGTGGAGAAAGCAGTTAACGTTGTAGCCGGTGGATTCAGAGCTATTTGTTGCACATTTGCAGTTGTGAAATATACGCGTTGTCCATTTTCTAGATGTACTGCTAGGTGAACAACAGCTGGATTTCGTTCATGTATGGGAAATGAAAGAATTCGCCATACAGCTTCATTGCTGCTTATGTATCTTCGAGCCTGATACTGTGCAATTTCATCAATATGTAATACCGCATTCCTATCACTTCTTTCAGGCTGCACACCAAAAACTGCCATGTCGTTGCCTTTATTCACGTACTTACAAATGTATTTGATTGATTTAACGGAATTGCAGTATTCCACGTTTATGTGCGCTTTGTATGCTTTCAATAGCAAAGGTGAATATGGAACAACCCACCCATTATCTACTTCGATGTCACCATTCCATGTTTGTGGTTGCCAATTTACCGCCATCTTTTGCTGATTTTCTTCTGTATGAAGGATGTCCATCGTTTCCTGTAATTGTGCTGGATACTAATGCTCGAGGATATCGCTTATAGCATTTTTCGTCTATCTTGCATGGAGATTTTGGATTCAGTGTACCGCAAGGTCCGTGTATCATATTTCTTGTCACAATTTCATACAAATCCTTATCGACGTCGGGATCGGGTATTTCAGCGCATATTACATCGTCTATTTCATTTGAAGTGATTTTGTCATAAAGCCAGATTAGTATATGTGCATGTGGCAGTCCTCTCTTTTGTCGGGAAATTTTGTGTTGTAGCGCATAGAACCTCAAACTTGGGTAATTAAACCTTTATTATAAGAAAAACTTGATAATACAAAACGCGAATCTTACAAACATTGCAACAATAAGGCATGAATATTACAAACATTACCTATAAAACATAGCACAATTAATGGTAAGAAAAATCGGAATACTGGATAGAATAAACGGCCTGTCGTGAGTATCGATAAATTTAAAAATGAAAAAGGAAAGGGATGAAGATGCTTATATATGCGCCTTTGTTAGCACAATACATCTGGGCTAGCAAGATGCCGCTAGCCCTTTGTTAGCAAGATGCCGCTAACCCTTTGTTAGCAAAATGTCGCTAACCCTTCGTTAGCAAGATGTCGCTAATCCTTTATTAGCAAGATGCCGAAAGGTTTATATTTTATGTAAATTAAGTTACAAAATCAACAAAAATGTATAATCTGGAGAAATGCTACTTCTTATTTGCATTTTAAGGAAAAATTCAATCTTTGATCTTCAGTTGTTCTGACATCTTTTGCCATTCCACTGAGTACATCCAACAACGCACAGACCCAAATACTTCATGTTTTACCATGAAATCCATTAGCGATTTCGGCTTCTGTCTGAAAACACGTGCTGTGATGTCATGCCTATCCATCGGCGATTGCCCAGGAAGTAAGAGGTTTTGTATATCGTCCCAAGCTGGATTGCATGTGAATGTAATGAATAGACGCCGCATTGGACGTCCGTATTGGCGAACATATGCAATTGCATCTTGAGCGTCTTCATGAATATGACGTGGACTGCCTACATATAAACATGGTAAAATCGTTAGTCTTCCAATGTTAGTTGTATTACCGTCATTTACAACTGCATCCCGCAAATGAATATATTCTTCAGAGCGAAGCTTCATCTGATTCAAACGGTGAATATCAAACGTTTCGATTTTTGCATACATATCTACGATATATTGGTGAAACAACTGACGGCATTTCAAAATGTGATTGTCTTCATTCTTTCGAATCATTAATCGGTATGAATAAGTTCATTGCGCTGCATTTCTTATTTGTTTCTTCGCCACTTATTGGATTTATCATCTTAATATTGAAGTGATATCCATCGGCAACATCCCAAAAAATGATTGGATATTGCAGAGCATCGTAGCACCGATGAGTTTCTGCAATTTTCACCAATTGATCGTTTCTCCTGTGAAGAACGATATCTCTAGGTTCGAATTGATCTCCGACGATAACAATTGCCACTTCATCTATAGTTGGAGCATTGAATCTTCTCATGTGTTCCCCAGCAGGTGTTTTGTCAGCATGAATAACAATCTTGTGTGTATCAGATGGCATCATATCAATTGCTGAAATTGTTTTTCTCGTGAAAAAGCTGTTGCAGTTGGGAAACAATGGATCTTTCTATGTCGGTATGGATTCCGCAACGCGCATTCAATTCATCATTGCTATCACCGATGAAATACATTTGTAAGAATTTATGCTGACCATCTGGCAACGGAAGAAGGGAGCCGGCTTTATGATAAATTTGCCCTTTCACTTTGAAAGTTGGCATGAAATGTGTCGTTACGATTTCTGCTCCGAACGATGTCATTTGGAAGCAGGAGTTGTATTTCCTGATTTTAGACAGGAAACGTTTTGATTCGGCAGAATATCCGGCAAGCAAAGTTTTCAATGGCTCTGACGGTTCTTCAAGTTGAGGTAGCTTAATTTTTCCAGCAGCGCAACACATTCCTTTTGCTTCTCCTTTGAATTTCAGAGCCTTGCAATAGGGGCATACTTCATTCATAGTGCCAATGAGAAAATGCGGATTCAGATTATAATTATCAGCTGGATTATAACGGAATGCAAGGCGATTAAAATCACGTGATGGCTGTGCACGCAGTCCTGTTCGACGTTGATTTTCTGTTTCTTGTTGACGTGTTTCAGCTATCTTTCATTCTGTTGAAAAGAAAGCAAACCTGAAACTGTCGAAGAAGATCGATGTGTTCGCAATCGCGCATCCTCAAGTCTGGCTGCGCGTCGCTCTGCTCGTACTTGAGCCATTCTTTGTCTTGTTCGCTCAGTATCTGATACTCGTTCTTCCTGACTTCGATTTCCATGTAATCGCTGTAATCGTTGCGCTGTGCGAGTACGACGACTCAAGTTTGATCGTCGTCTTAGAGGCATTTTTTGCACGAGTCATAGCATATAGATTGCCCCGAACTATTCTAAAAATTGACTTCTGATTCCACTTGAACTTGAATTCTAAATGCTCAACTGAATTGTTGGAATGTTGCTATTGCTGTGTCGCTTTTGAAAAATTATATTAAAGGATACTAACAGTCATAAATGTACTAACAGTCAAAATACAAGGTTCATAAAGATACTAACAGTCAAAATGCAAGGTTGTGTCAAATTTTGAAAAAAATCGGTGGAGAATTTGAGGAGTTATTAGAGTAGTAACAGGTAAATTTTTACCTACTGCTTTGAGAATTTGATCGAAGTTGAATTCCGAGTGTTCCACTGTTTACTGAACACAACGCTGATGCTGCAAAAAATTACATATGATATTAAAGATACTAGCAGCCGTAAATGCCGAAATGTCCGTAAGTTGAAAATTTTAAATTTTAAAATATAAAAACCAAAAAAAAAAAAGGTCCGACAATGTTCGTCCGTTCAAAATTTTGAGTTTAAAATGCGCGGGAGGAAATGAGAGAAAAAAAGGTAGAGAGATGCGCGGAAGAAGGAGAATGACGGAAAAAAAGGAAGGCTGACTGTTGTTACTATTAGAGAGATGCGCGGAAGAAGGAGAATGAGAGAAAAAAAGGAAAGCTGCCTAAGCATATAGATAGATAATTATCAAGCAAATTTTTGAAACAACAAGTCGAGGAAGTAAAATTCAATGCTTTAATGAATAACTGAAATATCCTTAGAAATCTTCATATGATTAGATTATTTCAATTTCGTTATTTAAAAAAAAAAAAAAAGAAAAGAAAAAAAGAAAAAAAAGAAAAAAAAAAGGAGAATTATATAAATTTTTAATCACGAACGATTAAAGTGTCAATATCATAATAATGATAGCAGCACAAATGTCCTATTTATCAGGATGAATTATTAATGATTGAAAATATTATTAAACAAACACTTTTTTCACTCCTTTTCATCAGAGTGTCGTGAGAAATATAATTTTCTTTGTTAGTTGTTATAAACAGTAATTATTCAAAGGATAATACCTTTGATAAGAAATTGATGGAGAGTTTAATGACGTCGAATTAATTAACGATGATAGTTGATAAGAATATCGCTCGACAGTTGGAATATGAAGTTCTCTTCTTGATTGTTGATGAAAAAAAAAATGTGTTGATGGCCGGGTTATTTATTGGCAGAATAGCAGGGATATTCTCTGAAGATTGGTTGATGATGAATGTATATTAGATGAGAAATGAAGGCATAAAACTCGCCGCGTTATCCAAATTAGTTCTAGCTCAAAAATTCTTTTTCTCTAACCGATAGTAATCCTTTTTGTAACGTTTCTTTACAATGTTCCTAAAATTGTATATAAGCTAGATTGTAAGACCGGAAGCATCTGCATGTAAATTAGTTCCCGGTTTTTTCTATTGAAGATAAAGTTTGGTAATTGCAAAGATGGGAATTAGGTATTGTAACACTTATATTCATCTTGAATGAAGAGCCATGTGGGAAATATTTCTATAATACAATATTTTGATCATTTGAATATATTAATGCTAAAATCATCTCGGTCTTTCCTAACACAGAGATAATTTGGCCCCATTTTAGGATAAATTTATTAAATTGGCCACCATATAACAGATTAGCCTCAAACTGGAGGTGATTTTTTATTTTTCTATTTTGAAACTCATAAAAATAAAAAATTGTTTATTCCAATAGGTACGTGAATTAGAATTGCACTATTTTTTCTGTTTTCCGAATAATCTGGATTAGTTGTTCCGGGATTTTTCTGTGATGTCTCGAATGAAATTCATATTGTACAATTTTTATTTTTTTGTCTTCAAATTGATATAGTTTGAATAAGTAGAAGTAAAATCTGTCAAGCTAATGTATGAATAAGTCGAAAATAAATCTTCTAATTAGCCGCAACGATTTGCATCCCACAGTTTTTTTTCTTATTTTATGCTGCAAATTATTTACCATAATCTTTCTAACCTTTTCTCATTCATTTAGTGCATTATTTATTGTCATTTCTTTCGATTTTTGCGGTCATTTTATTTTCTTCTATCATTTCTTCCTATTTTGTTTTACTCTTATAAATACAATTTTTAATCTCTGTCTCAAGTCCTATATTATTTAATAGATATCGCTAAACTTTTTAATTTTCATAACTGTATTTTTTCATTTTCAACTCTTGAATAGAATATTTTTTGAAATCGATCAGTCTTTTGTCTTTCTTGAAAATACTCCATTTCATATCTCCTTATTGTTTTCACTTCCACCATCTTTAAAGTTGCAATTCACTATTCATTCTTCCTGCATAATTCCAGAATTCTGATTATCTGGAAATATTTGAGTATATAGTATATCATTTTTTCATTTTTAATGAATGCAGAAAGATGCCAGTTTAAGAATTCTAAACTTTATAATGAATTATTTCAGGAATGGCATATAAAAATTTCTGACAAATATATGTAACAATGAGTGATTCTAACAAACAGTTGATTAGGAGCCCAGCATGGAAAAATCCTCGTGACGTTATTAAGAAAGGAATCCATAGGAACAAGTAACATTGCTTGTGAAAATTGTTTTATAAATTTTGAATTTTTGCTGCACTAGATAAAATATTATTTATGAAAATTGTCCAAAAATTTTCATAAATTTTAAGGTTCTTTTTATGATGTTGGAAACTTAAAATTTAATTCCAAAAAATTTTGTCTTTTTTTATACAATTTTTACTTTTCACAATTTTATCAAAAATTTAAGCATGGATTAAAGTGATTTCCAATATTTTCAGACGAGGATCATCAGTTTCATCTTCGTCATCTTCATCGTCATCATTAAAACAATTATTCGTTGATAATGAGGCAGATGCAGGATTTTCGATGCTTTCGACAAAAATATCGCAAGGAGCTGATTCGATTATTATAAATCCGTTTCGAGTATTTTTGATTTATCCTTTTTACTTCATCATTTGTCTTATTTATTTATTTCGTTCATATTTACTAATTTTATTTTTTAAGGGAACTTTGTTATCAAATGATTCTATCAGAATCTCTGCAATTAATTTAAATTTGGAAAGCCATTAGAAACTAAAAAAAAAAAAGAAAAAAAAAGAAAAAAAACCAAAAAAGCCAGAAAAATGCATATTTTCTTTATCAGCTTACTGGAAAATAAATTATTTTATTTTACACCTGTTAGCTCACATTTAAGTTACGATTTATTATTTGATTAAATAAAGTTATATTTATGATATTTATCATACTGTATGCTACAGTGTGGTGGATATCATGGATATTCAATATCATAGCATATGCGTTACAGCGAGCATCCTGTAAAAAAATGTTCGGTCGAAATCCCATTCGGAAGAAAGTCGATGATGATAACAATAATATTTCATCGATGGTTGATTTAATCGCGGACAGTAATGCGTTGCAGGAATTTCCATCACTTGTTTTCGACAGGATGAAAGAAATTTCCATGCCTAAAGAAGTAGAAGCTGTAAGTTATAACTAATTTTTATGTCACATCTTTTTCATTTAAAATTAATAATATTTATAACAACAGAAATTTTAATACAATGTTCATTCCAAGCACTTCATGTTTCTAAAGATTGAAATTTGTTTCAACCATTTTGTCTTCCCGTAATTTTCATGCTTTTTCCAAAAATTAATCGTGAAACTTACATTCCGTAAAGGGTAATGATTATAATTATTAATGATTGATCATTAATGATGGATTTCTCATACCTAAAAATGATGATATTATTTTCGACATTATTGTCCATATACATTGCAGAAAAACACTACTATTTCCGCTAGCACTTCTACTACTTCCACAATAGGATCACTTCCAGTTGATTTCTCAAGCATTGACGAATTCAGCTGTTCAACGCCGAAAAAGAAAGCTTTAAAGGTAGAAGAATTGAAGACAAAAGTGAATTCACTTCCAATTGATCTCCGACTTGGTCTTAAATTGCGCTTAGAATCACCGAAACGTTTCTTCTGGTTGGAAAAATCAAAACGATTCGGTAAAAATTTGAAAAGAAGTCATTTATAAGTTTAAGTAAGACGTATTTCCTAAAAACTCCAAAATATTGTGAAGTTGATAATTATTTAATTTTATGGTAATTAACTGATTGTTGAGTATTTGATTCCAAGTTGTCTTTGGTCGGATATTCCCTAAAATTCAAGAAAAAGAAATTGTAAAAAAATTTATGGAAAAAGGAAAAATAAAGCAAGAAAAGGATTTATGAAGGAATTCGCGATGTCTATTTTTTCTAGTTGTAATTTTACTTTCAGTTTCATTAATTTTTTTGTTTTCCATATTTCAGCAGATTATGATGATGCAATCAAATTGTTTTGTTCGTTGCAGACTGAAGGTAATGAGGTAAGGAAACTGAGAAATATAAAAAATCTGAAACTGTCAGCTGTATTTAATAACGTAGTCAATAAAAAGTTTAAATATTATGTTTAATTATTTTGAATAGCATTATAAATGATCGTAAGTTCTATAATGTCTATTTTTTAGGCAGTTTAATATGCATTATCCTGTTGATATCTTATTCGGATCGAAAATGATGTCGATCAATCACTCATAATTAATTTTGCTGAACATAATTAAGCGTTTTAACAAATGTAACTTTTCAGATAGAAGCAATTGGAAGGTCGGTCAGTAATATATCTAAATTTCTAGCCTGCACTCTTTATTGGCAGTTCCCGGATTTAGCTTGGCAGCCATCATTTCCACGCGTAGACAACGATTCTCGTTTGATAACTGGGCGAAAACCTTCTGTGCCAAGTTTACATACACTTGGTGATTCATTGGTCGATGCACTAACGATGCAGTGGTACGGTGAGACCAGTTATTAGCGAAGATTTTTTAAGCTTTGAGTCAGTTTTTGCTGCATGAATGGGTAGATATTTTATGTAACTTAATTTTTTGATCTAACAGGTTTTTATCATTTGAACAACTCTACCATTCATGGCGATTCGGAAAGCGATCGTATTTTTACGCCTGTTGTCCAACATATACGATATTGTTTTGGAAAACTTCTAAAGGCATCGTTGAAGTAAATGAAAATTTAAGTGAAAGCGGTGAAAAATATAATTACCGAATTGTTGTAACACCTACCTCATATGGTTTTCGTCAACAATTACGAGAAGAAGGTAATATTTGTTGAATTTTCTTTTAAGGATATAACTTCAATACCTATGTCATAGATTTTTCATGTATTTTAAATCAGTACGGATTGAAAATCTTGCCAAAAAAATGGCAAAATTCTCATGATGTTATCAATTATTAGAATGAATACATCATCGAGAAACATATATAGATTATACATGTTTCTTGGTGATGATAAACGATAGCTATTTAGAAATGGCCATATTGAACAGATATACCATTTAATAAAACACTGTGATTTTAGGCATAAAATATTCGATTCCATCTCGTCATTCACAAAATTCATCATCCAGACACTCATTTCTAAACGATAATAGTTTGTTAGATATCACCCAAAGTCAACCACTATTGATTTCTGATAATAAAAAAGAACAGTCATGGATATCATCAGATAGTTCGTTTTCTGGAATACGTGATGATTTTGTTTTAACATGCGATTCGAAGGAAAATCAAGTTGAAAGCGAAAATAAAAGCGGAACAAAAGAAAAAAATGACAAAGGAAGCGAAAGGTTGATAATAAAGCTATTTGATTTGGATTTCTTCAAAATATCTTAATCGTATTTAGCTGTTCTGTAATATTTCCTTTATCTCTTATTAAATTTTTTTTTCTTATTAGATTTAAATTGATGGTTTTTAAAAAACCTTTTTTGCTTCCTTTTTTTGATTTTTTTTTTTTTTTTTTAAAGAGCGGAGGAACTATGAAAATAAATATTGCATAATAATTGAAACATTCTGAAAATTTTCGTAATAATAGCATTTACGAGAAATCGGAATCAAACTAACAATATTATTCCCTTTTTGATCATTTTATCAAGCAGCCGCTCATCTTTTATATGGTTACATTGTTTACAAGCTTTATTACAGTTCGGATGACCTGAACAGCTCGAATGATACGGACAATGATGAGTGGCTTAGAGGAATAGGTATATCTCCGAGGAAAACCTTAAAGATTACGCGAAAGTAAATGAAATTTGTGATAGTGAAGATAATATTTGATAAATGATTTTTTTATTCTAATTTTTAAATGGGATCAATTTTTTTACTTTTATTCTAATTTTTTATTTTTCTAAAAATAAAATCAAATTTTTCTACAACTTCGAAAAATCCATATTTATTAACAATGGCGAGAAATTCATTTTTGTTCATATCAAATTTTTTTACGGAAACTTTGTCTTGTAGTAAATCGATGATGTCAAATCATTCTCTGGATTATGAACGTTCATTATCTTTGGATCCAGATTTCATGGATGAAAATAGAAAAAATGCAATTGTACTAAGTGATTTAGATAGTATTGCGGTAATTTCTACTTTTTATTTTTTATGCTTCTATTCTGAAAACTTTGAGAATGACTGTAACATGAACTGCTATTAAATATACTTTTAAGGCTTTTTATAATATGATGACTACATCGAATTTCGGACGCGTTACAACTGGGCCACAGGCCGGCTTCCCACCTACACTTTTGGCCAGGCAGCCTTTTCTAAATGCAGTATTGAAGAATTTGAAAGTAAGCATATTTGTTTGTCTTTTTTATCTCAGCGATTTTCAAAGTATTTAAAAATTTTTATTCTGTAACTGATAGATAATTTTCCAGTGTCAGTATCGAGAGTTCACAAAAGATGGTGCTGATTTTTATGTTTGCGAATGGGATAATGGTCCTATTATGCCTCATATGCTTTCAATGGTAAGCTTTAATAATCGTAATAACTGTTAGTAATCTTGGTGCAGTTTTGAGAATGAATTTACAGTAGAAATAATTATGATGTATTATCTCCATTATAAACTTCGTTCTAAATTCATTCCCATAAGTTAATTTAAATAATCATAAAGATCTTTCTTACAGTTGGAAAATTTTCTTCGACACAGCTCAAAGCCGAACCAAGAAAATTCTATCACAGGTCAAATAAGTGGCCGCTTCAAATGTCCAGGAATGAATGATGCAGCTGGTCTTGACGGAATGGCGAATTTCAGTAGTTTTGAATTTCGTCTTGGTTCTTTCTTCAAATCGTAGTATTTGCTATTTTAACTATAATTCTTATGTCTTTCACCATTTAAACTTTCATGTAGAATGGATCTTTGTATCAATATAATTGGAATGCGGATGATGGCATCATACTGATGTACAGCACACGAAATGATTGAAGAGTATTGATGTTTATTGAAAATTAATCTGTAAATAACGGCTGGTAAATGAATTTAAAAGTCTAATATTACAATCATATATTGCTTACTAATCCTTTGTCATCATACATTCACTTTATCCTGACTTCGTCGTTCTCTTGCAATACTAATCTTTTTTCGAAAAATGACATTGAATTCTCCGAAATAATCTCTTGTGTTTTTATCAAAGTACATGATATTAATGCTATTTGCCTCCGAAAAAGTCATACAGCAAGAAATGGAATGTAAAATAATAAACATGGGATAACTTTCCCTCTGTTTTCCAGTTCGTCGTAATATCTCTTGTATTCAGTTGATTGCATTGATATTTGAGCAACCAGTAATAATTTCATAAATATTATATGCTTCTGCCAATTTTTTTTTTCTTTTGTTTTATTCTCTTTGAAAAATTATACACTTTTTTCAAATGTTAAATTTTATTTCCGATACGGGTGAATGATACGTGCTGTTTGCTATTAGAAGTATCATTCATATCATTGTTGTATTCGAAACGCAAGAAAAAAACTTCCATCCAGTTATATTATTGTATGAGGTATTTTGTTCTTGAGCAAAATGTTTAATTTTTTGATTGCTTAATTCTTATTGTATTTCGATATATTTCTTTTTTTGTTTTTTTTTTTTTCTCTCAACTATTATATCATTGTTGGAAGCATATATGCATTGTATATGTTTCATTATTTCGAATTGTATTCGTTTTTGTCATTTTGATAAGGTTGTTCTAATTAACGAATGTATTAGTCATTTCGTAATAATATTGTTTAACTACTTGTTTCTTGCTCTTCAAAAAATAAAGGAAGAAAATTCCGCGAATTTATTTAAACCATTAAAAGAGAAGAGGTACATGACTGATGTTAGCAGTGGAAAAGATCGCAGGTAAAGAAACTGATAATAAGTCAGTTATATCCAAAATAAATTTTAAAACAATGAAAGAGCAATTGATAAATCGACTAATATACTCAAGATCTGAATATATTTTTTTAAATTACTAAGATTTCTTTGTCCGCTCAAATACAATATGTTGATTCCGAGTGGAAACAATATTAACTTGTTGCATTTATAATTTTATTTTACAATCGTCACACATGAGAAAGCAATTTCGAGAATTTTTTCCCTCAATTTATATCATACAAACATTCTCTGGGAGATTATAGCACAAGAGATAATTTTAATTTCAGCAGATTAAAAAATCATGATCTTTCTATAAATTATCCAGGTAGTTCAAGTATAATCACAGCAGACAAATATGCAAATGCATCCTTAGTATAAATAATTATAATTTATACTTTTTCATTTTTCATCGCTCATTAATGTAGTACAAACGCGATAATTGCATGCAAGAGTGATAGCACTGTTGCATCGATCTGAAAATTGCCAAACAGATATTTTGGAAGAAAAAAATTGGAAAATTTTTTAGCACTTACCCCAGCAAATGTCCATTTTTCGCTCCAATATAAGAATGAATAATCGATGGAATGATGAAATTCAGTAACAGCACAGATTCCAGCAAGTAATGAGCATGTAACAGCGGTTGGCATTTCCTGATAACATTTTTGAAATTAGGAGTTCTTTTTTTTTTTTTGAAATTAGTTTAAAAATTATAGGTTGGACAAAAAAATTCTTCATTCAAATTATCGAACTTCAAATTTCTAGTTATCGAAATTGGAACCAATTGAATAATATCTTAAAATATTATTTTTTCTATGACTAATGCATGAAGAGTAATCATATCAGTATTGAATAATTTGTCCTGCTACGAGATATATTATTCCAATTTTAAAATTGAAATTTCTTATTGATCTAGTGAAAATAAAAATCGCAAGTGTTAGTTTGTATTCAATAATTCAATTCCAGTATCGACTTAAGAATTAACAATTAAATCAATGAACCAAAAAAAAAAAATATAAAACAGAAAAAAAAAATTTTTTTTGCGTTTCATATTTCTTTCTTAATATTTCATCTTTTTTTAACCTCTTTCTGAATTTTTTTAAAAAAAAGTGGAACTTACAAATCTACTATATGCTTGTCTAATTTCGGTTTTTTTAAATATCGAATTAGCAAGCAACCAAATGATCGATAATAATAAAATAAGCAATGCTGTACACATCACACTTAGTTCAAACAATCTGTAATTATTGATTGAATCGTTTTTGTTAACTTTTCTCATCTTATTATCAGTATTTTCCATGAATTGTACTTGTTCCTGAAATAGAGGAAACGGATCATACAAATTATAATTAATCATGATGATAATGAATAAATTGTAGGAAAGAAAAATTGCGAATATTAAAAAAGTTACAACAGTACTAAAGGTATAGTACTACTACAAAAATATTTTCTTCAGCTTTTTCCTTGATTTCACGAAATTCTTCAAAATTTAGCTTTCTGACGTTGATTGAAATCTCATGTAATAAATGAAATCGCACATAGATTCGGGTGAAATTGCGTGGAGATAGTAAATTTTACATTTATTTTGAATTTCAGTCAAGAAATAATGTTTTACTATAACTACAGCGAAACGCCGCAATCAAATATTCTAAATTACGTCTATAGAATAGCTAAATAATTTATTTCTATCATTTATTCATTTCTATCAAGTTTTTTTTAATCATGAAAAATTTAAACGAATGTAACAAGTATATATTAAATATATTTAATCTATATTTTATATAATTTTACATTTAAAATTATAATAATTTTATAGTGATAATGATTACAAGACATAAATATACTGTCAAATAAATTAACAAAAATAACCTGAGAAAGTTGATGATTTTCGGCAAACCAAAATGGCCAGCACTTTAAATATTGGCAATCAATTCCTGAGTAATAACATAGCAAGAATGACAAAATCTATAAAATTAAATGTCAATTATAATATCAGCTATTTTCACTATGACAATATTATTTTCAATTATTAAGATGAAATTGAAGAAGAATTGCAATAGATAGTTTGCCAATAGATATTCGAAACAATTTATAATTAAAATAATTAGGTTCGTTGCTGGATAGTTGGACAACAATGTTATTTTCAATTTTAGCTTTACATAACGGATAATTGTTGATTATTTAATAACTTCCGCCTAATTACATAATTGCATCATAATAATTAAGGCAAAAATTATTTCTATGATCTTTCCTGTTTTTACTGCAATATTTATCAAACTTTAGTTCGTAATTAAAATGATTCCATAAGCATGAAAGATGATAACTTCCCTTGGAATAGTTATGGTATTTAGCTTGTTCTACTAATCTAGCTCACGATAATCTAATATTATCGGAATAATTAAAATAAAAATAATTGAAATAAAATATGATAATTCTCTATATTCCTCAGTTTTCGAAAAATTAATTTTATAATTAAAAAGATTATACAGCACACTATTACTTTAATCATAAAATTCAATTTTTTTTCGGTGTACATTTAATGTAAAATTCGATTTATTCATTTGTGACGGGCACTTCTGAAAATTCTGATATTTTTCTTAAAAAATTAGATCAAAAAAACTGAGCTATTATTAGGAATCACTTCATCTTGAATAATATCCTTTAATTAAGTACATATACTTTTTTCCTGAAAACATTTCAAGTGTTAATCATCAAAAATTTTCAAAAAAAAAAAAAAAAAAAAAGCGTTTGAAATATTTCTGTAATAAATTGAAATGGCTTAGTCGTAATATCCTATAAATCTCGTGACAGGTACTTTATGTTATGCTTATAAACGAGAGAAAAATGAATAAATAAAAATCCAAAATATTAATGAAAAGGAAGTATACGAAGGATGGAAGAAACTATATTTAAAAATAAAAACCATAAAATTTCATGTTATTTTTTCCATTTTTTTCAGGAAATCGTTTACTCACCAAATAGGAAAACAATTTTTTTTTTTTTTGTCATTATAACAATTTATTTAAAATCAATTTCCTCAAATTCAAAATAAATATGTATAAAAGATTTGCTAAATACATAGAAAAATGACTTTAAAGAAAATATTTTGATTGAACGGAGAAATATTTAATAAATAATAATTTTATTTGCATTTGTATTTAAATACTTTTTGCACTAGCGATTTCTAGTCTGCTCTAATAATTAATGAAAATCGTCAATGTAACATTTCAGGTTTTTAAATTTTAATTTTGGAACATAGTTTTTGTTTTTATCAGCTTAATTTAAATTATTGAAAATTCGTTGCATTTGATATTAATTTCAAATCAAACTGCTTTGGAATAATAAATATTCGTTTTTTGCGAATTTCTTGTGCGAATTTATCTAAAATTACAACCTCTCAATTTCGAAGACAATAAATATCAGATGTATTCTTTAACTGCATGAAATTTAAATAATTAGATCTTCATAATAATTATCTAGAACATAGAACTTTTATATAGAATTGAATAGCTATATAGAATACTTGGTTATGAGGAGTTTTTCACCAGATGCACACTTGACTGATAGTTGCAAAAAATATCATTCATCCATGATAAAATATTTCATAATTGATGAAAACATCTAACAATCAATAAAATAATTTCCAATTATATCTTTATCACTATCATTAGCATATTTTTTGCTATTCCTAACAGTATGGTAAGCGGTATCCTTCATCGTTGCGAATATCAATTTTGACATCGCTGTTATCATTAATATTATCACTAACACGATTATTTATTATTATTACTCACGCCATTATTATTGCGATCAATACCATTGTAATCACTATTGCTAATATCATCGTAATTCTATTGCTCTTTTTATTACTATATATATTGATTATTACTATTATTATTATTATTATTATTATTATTATTATTATTATTATTATTATTATTATTATTATTATTATTATTATTATTATTATTATTATTATTATTATTATTATTATTATTATTATTATTATTATTATTATTATTATTATTATTATTATTATTATTATTATTATTATTATTATTATTATTATTATTTATATTTATATTATTATTCTTTTCCACCGTCAATATATTAAATCAATAATTAACTTACCACTGAAATGAAATACAAGAAGAGAAGAAATTTTTCTCGTGTTCGAGTCAGCATTAATTAAAATAATAGCCCATTTTCTCGATTATAAAATTGGAGATTAGCTCGAAGAGATTTGAATATACGATGGCATTTATTTTGTATCCATGGCGATGGTTACATTCCTGAAATAACAGCATATTATCAACATCGAATCAAGCATTACGGGCCTCATCAAATATCACAAGCTATTGTGAAAATTTGTTAGATTTGAGTAATTAGAAAGAAAAAAAATTGAAATAAATATTAGACTTGAATGAAATAAAATAGATTTGAATAGATAAATAGACTTGAATGGATGCCTAAATTAAAAATTAATTATTGCATTGAAATAATTAATGGCAATGTTAGGCAAAACATTATTAATATTGCTGTTGATTGTCTAATTTTCAAAACTAATTTTTATAATTATTTTTGCTCAAAGAAGAACTTTTGATTGTAAAAATCATTTTTAATTTAAATTCGACTTAATCAGTGTTGCTACTATGATAACATCAACAAACTAGTTATGAATAATAAAATCACAAATATTTTGATTTTGCTAAGATTTGAAGGAATAATTTAATTGAAAATGAAATATAAATATTCATATTTTATTTTCTCATTTAGCAATCATGATTTTAATTCACTTTTATGTCTTCCAGTTATCCAAATTGAATTTCACTTTTTTCGTACTCATTTTGCCTCTCCTTCTAATTTTTAAATAACAAATAAAATTTTTACTTATAATTTTACTTCTTTTTCTACAATCAAATAATTATTTTCTCTGTTGCAATTTTCTTTTTTTTTTTTTTTTTATTAAAGAGAAACTAACACATTGAATCTTTATGGTATATGTTTTTTGTTTGAAATAAAAATTCTTGCAAAAATGCAAATAAAAAAATAAAGCCTTGGAAAAGGAAAAAAAAGAATTCTCGAACAATTTTACTAATTGATTATTTCTGAAGAATACGAAAAATTTGATCAAATCAGCAAAGAAATTTTTTAGAATCAAAATGTAAGATTGTTGTGGATGATAAGTTTTCGTTTTTTTAAATGAAAATTTTTGGGAGTATTTTTTTATTTTCTAAAATTTGTATGATTTGTTTGATAGCGAAAGCTATGAATCATTGCAAAATGTAAATGTTTAAGAGGTTGTTTTATAATTTAAAAAAAAAGATTTCAAAAAAAAAGTAATGAAAACGAAAGGGTTGTGAGCAATAAATTAAACACCGAAACGAATAATGTATGATCCTTACCATAATCGTAAGGCTTTTTCCAATTGCCTGTTTATTAATTGTTTTTCGTACTTTAATCGTTTTTTCGTACTTTTTTGATTTGTAAATTTATTCCATAAATTTCTATTAAAATATTGTAAGTTTTCGTTTTTTTCCTCATTTTACTTTTTTTTTTTAAGCTTTATCTCAAAAGTTCAACATTTTTACTTTTTAGAAATAAGAAAATTCTCTTAATATTTAAATGTTTCATTTTATTTCTTATAAAAAATTTCAATAAATAAAAAAGTTATCAATGGAATAAGAAATATGAAATTGAACATGGAAATTTGAAATGATAAATTGATTACATAAAGGATTATTATGTAAAAATAACAAATTATTATGCAATAATCTCATTATTATATCATTATATTATCAAATAGCTATTATTGCGATAAATATAAAAATTTAACAATTCCATTAAATGCAAATATTCATGTTAACAAGAAAGAATTCTTCTGTACAAAAATTTGAATGAAACTCATTAAATTTTACAATTTAACAAATTATTGTGGAATAGTTTCATGATCATAGCATTAAATCACTAAATTGCAATTATTGCGATTAATATAAAAATTTAATAATCATCAAATGAAAACAATCATATCAATGAAAGAAAAAGTTTTTTTTTTGAATAAATTTGAATGAAAATCTTTACTTTTGATGAATTTTTCAAAACTTTTATTTTCAGTTTATGAAAACGAAAGAATGCTTGGATCAAATGAAAGGAAATTATGAGAAATAGCAAAGAAAAATTAGAAAAAAAAGGTTTTCTGGGCAATATGCCTGAATTGTTGCACCAATGGAAATGGAATTTTGAAAGATTGCATTAATCGATACAAGGCGGTACGAATGGCCAATATAATATTACGGCCTTGAGGCTACAATTGGCTTAGAGTATTAGTTGGAATTGAAGATTAAAGTTTAGTTACAATTTCCTGATATATTAGAAAATATATTAGCACTGAAAAGGCGATAATGAGAAAAGAAGGTAATGCTAGGAAATTCTAGAAGGTAAGAAACAATTCGTTTTGTTCGTTTTAGTAATTTATCAAAAAATTTGATGAATAGTATTAGTATGAATAATTGAAAAGAAATAAATAGTAGAATTTTTTTTCTAATTTGAAAAATTAACCAGAAAAAAAATTCAGTTATTAAAGAAGTTGACATTAAAATAGATGTGAAATAAAATACAATATTATTATCTTTACAAAGTTATTGGAAACTTATTTTCAGTAATCGACTATTCTTATTCATATTTTGCCCCATAATTAATTCAATATTTTAAAGTTAAGATATTTCGTTGCTAATTCAATAAATTAATATATCTCGATAATTTGTTATTTAAAATTAAATAACTGATCTATAATGTAATAGTTTGAAATATTTTACATGTTAATTATATTTACTGAATGTTTGATTTGATAAAGACTTCTGATAAATTTTTATAACTGAAAAAAAAATGGAACTTCTTCACAAAATATCAATATTTTGTTTAAAATTTTCACCAACGTAGACTAAGATTAAAAGGAAATTATACCTTAAAATCTAATTTGCTGTCCGATAATTAGCAATTACAATTTAATTATTAATTTCTGATCGGTTTCAATTAATAAATATGTGTTTAGAGAGTAGAAATGATGCCTGGATTAAAATAAATTAATATCAGTAGTAAAATATCATCAGTTTTACAAATTATTGAAGTCTTTTCTTTAATTTCCAATTTAAATATTAATTCTTGAGTAAAATTCAGGCAAATAATAATCAAAGCACTATGAAAGCCCTAACTCCAATTTCAGAAATATATATCAATTGTTTTTCGCTTTTTAAATCTAAATATATTTCCATGATTTAAAATTCTATTTTTATATCCAAAAAAACATTTAAGCAAAAAAAAAAAGAAAAAAAACAATTCATAAAATATAACAGCTGCATTTTATAATGCGATTGATGTTTTGAATACAATCTTAAAATATTTTATGTTCATTACTTCTTGTTTCATTTTGCTATTTTTCTCATTCAAACATTCTGTAGCGTTTATTATTCCAACTGAATTAAATATGAATTTTGAATTTTAAATTAACTTTTAAGATTAGCAATGATTTTATGGCAAAGAAGTTTCCTTTATATAAGCATCTTTTCAAAGCATTGAAACGAACAAGTGTAAACTTAATTATATTTTATTTAGGTACTAGTCTTTTAAATAGGTTTTTGGTAATGTTCAATGAATGATCGCAAACAAAATTAGTTCTCATCAAAAAAAAAAGAGGTCAAGGATTTTAAAACGAAACTTTGCTTTTTATATTAGCTTTCATTACTGTAATTTGTCTAATTTATACTATCACCTATATTTCGGGAATTGTCATAAATAATAATTAGATATTAAAATCACGATATCAACGATAATGAAGTCAAAAATTTCGAAATGAATCTTATTTCACTAAATTCTTTACTCGTAAATTATTAGTAATATTAACTAGTTTACATAATTTCATATATAAATAATTCGTATTTGTATTTTCAAATTTTTATCATTCATTTTATTTTTAATATAAATTTTGAAATTAAAAAACTCAAATGTGGAAATCGCAATAACTTCCGAGATATTATAACGTTGTGGCAAAATATGTAACGTAATTGGCTCAAGCCAAGCATTTAAACCTGAGCATTAAAAAAAAAAAAAAAGTATTGGAAATTTTCAAGTCATGCATAGAAAATGAGCATGTAAAGCTTTGAAAATTAGAAAAATCAATTAATACTCAATGATAATTTATTTATGTATTTCGTTGAATAATAATTCATAAATAAAATTTAACATTTTATGTATTTTTTCCTTAATTTTTAGAAACATAAAGATTTAAATAAGTATTTGTTGGAATGTTTTTTCGGTTTTTCTTCATGATTTCTTTGAAATATTTCAGCTTTAAATTAATTCTGATAATATTTTAAAATGATTTTGTCAATTCAGATGAAACAAACAGTACGATTTCTTGAATATCTTTCATGTTTAACTTGAGGGACGCTATTTTGCTTGACGTATAGTAATCACATTGACATATAATCTCTTAGTCAAGAAAATATGCTAATAAGTGTTAAATAATTTTTAATTAAAATAATTAACAATCCCATAAATAAATTATTTTTAAAATATTCACTAATTATTGATAATTTCAAAATTGATTGGAAATAATGGATAAAATAATTATATATACCAAATAATACAAGATTAAATTAGATTTGAATAAAAATAATAAATTGTGGAAAAAAGGAATATTTTACTCATACTTTGTACCATTATTATAATTTCTAAAAATGAGTATGGAATTTGGAACAAACTACTTTGCAATTTCTATGTTAATAAAATATTTCTTTTGCATTTAATAATTTTGTAATTAAATTTAAGCGTTATTTAAATAGCAAATTCTGTTTTACAATAACTTTTCGGAATCATTTTAGCATCATTTACAGTGCAATTATAATAATCATCTATAACTATTGCTGCAATTTGTATATTTAAAATGATATGAGTGAAAGGGATGAAATCCTTTACCTTCAGAGAATTTCTTTATTCCTTTTTAGTTCAAGTTCAAATATTTAAATCAAGATGATGATGATGATGATGCATTGCCGAATTATAACAATAATCATTATCATAGTAATAATAATAATAATAAGAGCATTAAAAATGATAATTATATGTAGTGATCGATTAAAATTCAGCACCGGAAATACGGTTCATCATTTTATTCATCATTGGTATTAATCACATGCATAAATTGTGACCCGTTTTAGAATAAATACGGGTGAAATTTTAATTGAAAATTGATCAGTTATTATTGTTATTACTACTAGTGGTAGCATTATTGTCAAATGATAGCATGAGAATAAATGATTGGTTATACAACGAAATAAATTAAAATATAATAGATTATGATTAAAAATGAGGAAATTTAGACAAGGATTTTATCGTTATATTATTGAATGTATAATCATTTAAATTATAAGAAGATTGACGGAAAACACGCAAGATGTAGAATCTATAATTGAAAATATAAAATTGAAAAAGATGATGATTATGATGGGATGATAATGAAAAGGATGTTTACCCATTGAAAATGAAAATTATCCTTTTGTGAATTGAAGTGGAGTAGGAAATCTGATCAAAAGTTCAAAACATTTTATTAAATAGTCATTTGTAAAAGGAATAAGCATTACTTTAAATATATTTTTAAGTATTTCAAATCAAATTTGTATTTTAAATTTCTTCAAATGTTTTAAATTAAAACAAAAAAAAAGCAAAGTAAGCTAATTTTAAATTTTGTTTACATTATTTGCGATTAAAATGTATTGTACTGTAATACTTTTTGTTTGCAATGATTTTTTGCAAAAGATAATTAATCATCATAAATTTGGATTTTTTAATTAAAATGGAAATTAATTTATATTGTTCTTCATTAAATAAAAAACAAACTGTTTATTAGCTATTCATACCTTTTTATTCATTTCTTTTTAACTTCTACATTAAGTACTGCTTATTTTATCATCAATATTAGATAATTCAATAATAAATATAATTGAGATAATTTATTGCAAATTCTTCTCTAATTCTCAGGAATTTTTGAGTTTTATCAAATATAAATAATGATTTTAATCAGAAAAAAGTTCGTATGTGTTAAAAGGTGTAATATAATTTTCTTTGCTTTTTCTCGAAATTTTATTTTAACATCTGTCTTGTTGTTTTCATTGCGCCTAATTTGCCAAATTTCCATAAAATATATGTAGAACGGAAGGAAAATATTAACAGACAATTTCTGTTTGCAACTAAATATTACTTTACAAAAAGTTCTTCAAAATGAGAAAATTAAAAAAATTCATATTATGCTTCTTTTTTATTTTTTTAATAGTTTTCTTTTACAAGCACAAAAACTATCATATAACAAAATTTCGATATAGATAAATTGAAAAAAGTGAATACACGAACAGATGGACTACTTTTTTTTTATCCGCCAAATTTTTTTATCCGGAAATTTTATCCGTCAATTTCTATTCCAGAATTGAAAAAAGGAAATATCACAATAATCGTTAGCAGTTTACTAAAAATAAAAAATCACGTATAAAGTAAAAATTTTTTGAAAATAAAAACTACAAATTAAAGGATGGTTTTAAAATATTTCACTTTTTTGCACAAATTTTTCGCCGAAAAATACTGTCACACAGAAAATATCGTTCATTACTTGGCGTTGCAAATATTTTGTATGTTTTTTATCAGTATTTTTTCTGTAGCAGTAAACGCAAGTTAAACGTTATCAACATTATCATGTCACGTGAACCAAATTTCACATGCCAAAAGTATTTTAAAAGTTATTTTAAGAATTTTAACGTTAATATGAAAACGATACATTGTATTCTAATGCTTTGATTGCTTCTTTTTCTGTTAATTAATTTTTTCTACTTATAACAAACGTGCCGTTTAATTAAATTTTCGCTCTTGCAACACACGTCATAGTATGTGTATTTGCTAAAAGTTGTGAAAGTACTCCAATCAAAGTACTTTTTCGAGTAATTTATTTTAATTGGAGTACTTTCATAGCTTACTAGAATTTGTGAAAGTGCTTCAATTAAAGCGAACAAATATCCTCAAAAAATGATTCACAAAAAAATAATTTTCCATGTTTAAATAATTTAAATTCGATTGAATTTAAGCGAAGGAAAAAAACTAATTTTCAGTTGTTGTTATAATATTGTTATTAGGAAGAAATGAGCCTGGAAATGAACAGGATAGATGTTTAGGTTTTGAGAAGTCAAGTTAAATGGTCAAAACCGGATATTTTATGGATTTGTCACAAAATGTTCAGAGGCGGAGTTGACCGGATGTCATCGACCGTTGTGCAATGAATCATTGCTAATTGTGCCAGTATCGAAGTAAACTGTAAATGATTGGAGCATTTAAATTTTGTAATTTAAAATTTGACTCAGTACTTGGAGGAAAATACTTCAAACTTTTATTTGCAGTTGAAAATCCTTTTTGTTCGTTTTTATCATTTAGATAAGATCAAAAATAACAATTTTTTCGTATGATTTATTCAAGAATTGAAAATATAAGTTGAAATTAATTGGCAAATTTTTATGCTAGAAATTATTTCATTACTTAATTTATTTTTATTTATGTTATCATTATACAAAACTATTTTATTTATCAACTTCAGGATGTATGAAACTGATTTTACTTCTATTCCTTTTGCATAATTCAATCACTTCATTATAGTATTTTGATAATGTTATCATGATTTTGTTATATTATATTGAACAAGATAAAAATAAAAATTGGAAAGTCTTTTTTTTCTTGAAAAATATGCAATTTTTATAGTTGAATGAAAAATTGTGAAAAAAATGTAAAATTGAAGAAAAAAGTGAAATTGAAGAAAAAAATTTTGAAAAAATAAATAAATTTTAACTTTAAATTTTATATATCTGTCTATATATAAAGTTAAACACAGCTCGTTTTCATTAAATTTTTCATCAGACAAAAATCATTTAATTAGGAGGAATATGTTCATTTTGTTGATTATTTGTTTATAGTAATCAGTGCATTTAAATTTCAAAGATTAGCATTACTTGAAAGAAAAGTTTCAGAAATCAATAATATTCAAAAAATGAAACACTGTTAATTCGTATATGTTTTCAATAAGTAATTATGTTTGTGACATCCCACAAATATGTTTATTTTTTCATATTTCATAATTACTGAATAAGAAAGAAGACAAAAAAAAAAAAAGTGATCGTCAAAAATAATCAAAATGTATTTCAAATTTGAACGCAAAAGGTATGACTTAAAAATTAATGCTTAATTAATTCTTGATGTATGTATCATTTGATTAGTTCCGACAAGAATACAACATCTATAAATTACTAATAAGCGAGATACCATTCAATATTTTTAGTACATCTTTTGATTTTTTTTTCCACAAATGTTTGCAAATGGATATTTTTCTTTAATTATTATAATTAAAATCTAAAATATCATAAAAATCGTCTACTTACTAACAGATGCGAGCATTCCACATGTTTTAGATTTTGCTTCTAACAATTCCTTTCGTTTTCTTGTCCTATTGGATCAGTTGAAAAGTTCGAGAATCACCTAAGTTTATCTAATTATATTTTTAAATGCCAATAGTATTGTAATTATTAATCATTAAATGAAATAGCAGTAGTTATTATTTATACTCATCATTTTAGATTCATTCCATTAAAATTAATTTGCTGCATTAAGACTAATACAATATTTTCACCGCACATTCTAACTTATCCATCACGTATCTGACCTTGAGGTCATGCTAATCTTGTTTATGTCAATTGGTCAGTATTTTCAGCCATATTCTTTTAATTCCGTTTTGATCTTAGAAGCTCAATTGATGTTATCAAACTAGTTTCGCATTTCTTTCTTTAGATTTCTTTGGAATTTCGTACTGATATTGTAATTTTGATATTCTTATAAGTTATTTGAATCAAAAATTAAAGTTTTTCAGCTTTAAAAATTTATTCATACAAAAAAATATAAACTAAATGTTTTTCTATACAAAATAATTTATGATTTAAGTAGGCTGTGCTCAAAAATAAAACGAATAAATCTGTGGAATTATGCAAACTTTATTACGATAAATATCGTAATTTTAAATTGTTTGGAATTTTTTGAATAAAACTTTTATTGAACTGCATCACTATTCATCATTATATATGTTATATGTTACTCCTTTCAATGCTTGGGATAAATCTTAAAATTCGGAATAATTATAAATAGTTATAAATGAACATTATGTTTGATAGATATTTATGCTAATTTAAACTTATCAATCGAAATTTTAATGCATTTTGTAAAATTCTTGATTCAAACAACTCTTTAATATTGAATCATCATAAATTATTAACATCCATAATAGTAGTGAATATGTTACGGTTAATACATGAAGTTATCAACAATTAGTGAACTAAATTAGTTGAATGTTTTAATTGAGCAATTATAATTTCAGATGATAATTTGAATATTTATCATTAAATTCAGTGTTTCATCATTGTTACGTTTTCATTATCATCCCCCTATTTCAGTTCATTTTTTTCAATTTCAAATTTAAAATAACTATTAAATTAAAAAAAAAATAATCGGGCTTTACAAGAGGTAAATAGGTACTCATTAAATGATGAAGTGGAAGTTTCAAATGTCCTTTTCTAAAACTGGTCAAAAAAATTTCAAATTTTAATTTGTGAAATTATTTTAAAAGATTGAAACTTTTGTTTAAAATGATATAATAATGTCTCATGACATTTGATAAATGAAAAAGAAATGAAAAATTATGATATTCCAAAATTTTCACTTTGAAATATAGGAATGTAATGGTTTTCTTATTATTTCAGATAAATCATCACTAATTATTTCTGCAATTATGAATTTTTTAGCGTGAAGTGAAAATTTTCAAGAGAAAAAATCTTTTCAAAATTAAAAAGCATCTGTACTGAAATTTAATTATTCATACATTATTTACAATTTTTAATCAATTTCCCATCCATTTATTACTTTGTTTACATTTGCTTATGATTATTTCAATAGAACAAAAACAAATACATTAATAAACTAATATGAATATATGGAAAAAGTCAAATTTCATGGAAAAAAACAAAAAATTATCACTTGCTGGGCGGATAACTAATAATTGGCAATTATTTTTGCGACAAATGATATTCAAAACTGAAAATAATGATAAAATAATAATAATTTCATTTTTTTCAAATACATTAATGCTAATTGTATATGCCATTATGTATATTATATGAGGACAAAAAAATATATAGGCCATATTTTGAAAACATAGCATAGCGTAGGAATCAAAAAATCAATTTATGCGAGTCAAAAAAAAATGGCATTTCAGTAAATCTCGAAATATCTGAAAAAAATTTTTTTGAATACTCATATTAATTTAGTACTCGTAATAACATTCAAACAAAATAGCAAATTTTAAGAAATATGTTAACTGTATTTTTATTTATAGTGTATTAGTCATATATCATAATTCATATTAAATTATTTCGTCATAATTAGTATTAAATTGATTTTAATGAGATACACTAAACAAATATTCCATTATTTCCTTGATTTTAAATTTCAATTTCATCAACTATTTTCCATCCTTTTAATTTCTCAATTCATTTCTTGAATCTTTTACTAATTTTTACTACTCTATTCGTGCTTCTTTAATCGTTTAATTCTTACTGATCCTATAATCTAACAAATATATTGAAATTTCATTTTATTTATTTTCCTTCTTTTTTTTTTGTTACGATTCTAAAAATTACCTCATTATCTGACCAATTCTTGTGTACATTTGTTCCTTCTAATCTATCTTTAAATAAAAATGTTCTGATTTAGTAACAAAAATACTAATGAGATTCATCTTTGCCTTCTTTTTTTTTCATTTCATTTACCAATCTGTCTCGCCTAATATAATCGGAATTTTAATTTTGGCCAAGATTTGAACAATTTTTCTCAAGAAATTTTAATCGAATTAATTCAAATACAAAATTGTTTTACATGTTTATTAATGCTTAATTGGTAACTTAAGTATATTATAAATGGAATTCAATTAGAATAAATTTTAATGGAATTATAAAGCTTTGTAGTAGTATTATGCAATGATTTGTGATAGTTTTAAAATATTCTATTTGAATAATTCAATTAGTATGCTTTATTTTAGCACTTGTTACCTAAGAATGAGCAGTTTTGGTCAACGATGATGCAACAATAACAACAATAACAGCCCGTGACATTAGTGTATTGAGAAGGTTATTATCAGTCGGGTATACTTAAGATCCACAATCTACAAGGACAGCTCAGTGACCGCTAAGAACCCTTCAGATGTCCATCAACAACATAAATTTCTATATTTTGTAAGTGAAAATACACTTAGCAGGTCATTCCAATGTCCACTTTCCATATTCAAACATCCTGCATCTTTTAATAGCAAACTTCTTATATGATATTTTGCCTAGAAGTAACTATGATTACAATTGCAATGTAAATGATTGAACAGAATCGGGAAAGTAAACTACGTGCTTTTCTTACAAAGAATCTGAATCCTATTATTCTTTCGTACCAGATGAAAGAAGAGCGAAAACGATAGAGACGATGCCAGATAGATTAGAGATGAAGCAGTTAGAAGTGAAAAAAGAAAGACAATATTATTGAAATATCTTAAAAATTTTAATTTGTAATAGAAGATATTTATTTTTGTTTCAGAAAATTAAAACAATAAAAATTCATCGAATTTCAGAGATTAGAAATAAATAATTTTTGAATTATTTTTTTTGTTAAGGCAAATTTATTATTCCAGAAGAATTTTATTTTAGTTTAATTTAAAAATAGCAAATGTTTTGAGAAATTTCTCAAATGAAATCATTGATGGAAATTTTATTTTAATTTAATTATTTTTTTCTAAAAAACTAAAAATAAAGAAAAGAAAATCGATATTAATATCGGTTTTTAGATTGTTAACATCACTATGGAAGCAAATAATTTGTGGTACATTAACAAACGAGGTGCATTGTACTCGAATAATACCAATTCAGGGTAATGCATCAAATATGGATGAATCAGGAAAGCGAATTCAGGAAATCAGTACAACTGTTGCTGATTTAACTCTTAAAGAAACACTATGTCTCAATTTCACGGTATATAAAAAAAAAAACTATTTTATAATTTCTCGATGTAATAAAAAAAAAAGAAAAAAAACTAAAAATTTTTGCAAAGATTCTCTAAAATTAAAAAAACAAAATTTATCAAACTTTGATATTTTTTAAGAGTTTATCAATTAAAAAAATCATTTCAACTTTTCGAGTCAATTATTAAAAATCATGAAAAACATGAAAAAAATATAGGATGGAATGAGAACACAAATTCATACAATCGAATATGTTCGTATGGAGCAACAATTTCCGATTTCTGCATCCTATAAATTTGGAATTCCACTAATTACAACAACGTGTATTTGTGATTGTGCTGGTGCTGAAGAGTATTGCAAAATAGACGATTATAAATATAAGTAATAATTTATATATATATTAAAATAAAATAATTTTTTTTTGAAACAATTAAAATCTTTTTCTAATTATTTCGAAATTGTATGCATTAATGATGAATTAATTCGAATTTTTAATCATTTAAAGCTATTAGTTGTTAACTGATAAAAATAGTTTAAAATTAAAAATAGCATATATTAGAATGCAGAAATACAAAAATAACCTTATTTAATTTTTGTTTATCATATAACACATCTTAGAAGAAATGTGACTGTCCAAAAAATGAGGTCCGAAGCGATTCTGAAATACAAATCGATCGTCTAACTTTGGGATTGGTATAGGAACGAAATACCAGCCAAATTATCTAGTAGTTGTTTCCCTCGAAGTTTCCATCAGAATAGTTGGAAAACGTAATGAACCTGTTATATTCGGTAAAATTGAATTGAATTTTGCAGAAATTAAATTTAACTAAATTTTACATTTCAAACAAAAAAATATATATATATTGGAAACAGGAATTGTACGAAGAGTTATGTTTGTTATCGGACATATCATGCCCATCAGTCAAGTAGCGGTTGTTTAATGTCATCGAAAAGTGAAGTTTGTTGTGAAGTGACAATCGAGCCATATGGGGTATTGCTTTATAAAATCATTCATTATCATTCCAAATTATTTATCAATTTCGATTTTTTATTTATTTGTCATAAATAAATTTTAAAAATTTATTTATGTAATCAACAAATAAAAAATCGAAGTGAATAAAAAAGTTGTATATATATATATTTTGTATATATATATATATATATATATTTTGTATATTTTGTATATATATATATATATATATATATATATATATACAAAATAATAAAAAAAATTGGAGAAATCGAAAATTATAAAAATCATATCCATAACAATTAAAAAAATACATATATAGATATGTTATTTCTAATATACTGTATTCATCTATTATTTTTCATTATTATTACTGAACATTTCATTTATGCATATATGTTCCTTTAATTATCTGTTTGTATTTCAACTAAAAAAAAATTTTTTTCATGTTTATTCTTAAGAGAAAAAAGAAAAAAACAACGAAAAAATGAAAAAAAAATGGAGAAATTCTAATCGTTTTTTTATCATTGTAAATTATCCGCTAGTAATCTATAAGTATGTCAAAATATTTTCGTGAATGATAACAAATAATTTTCAGTGATTATACTAAAATCTAATACTTCAAAATCAACTAAATTCTAATCTCTTGGCAAATAAAATATAGTTTATCTGTTTTTAGAAGTTCATAATGTTTCATAATTTCTTTTTATATCACACATGCTTGCTAGTTTCATTTACTTTATAGGGAAAAACTTATACAGCCGTAAAATTAATTCAGCCGGATACTGTAATCATTTTACGGCATCGTATTTACGAACTAGTATCGAATCGCTGGACTGAAGCAGCTTCTGAGGAATTTGAAGCAGTTGTTAACAAAGGTTCCGCTAAAATGGAAACAATTGATAAGCGACAGGTTAAATTTTCAAATTTCCATTCAGATATTATTTCTAGCATTTTTTGTTAATAAAACTAAGATTGGAAACATGACATCAATCAAAATCATGTTAGGAGAAATATAATTAAAAAATATTTTAAAATTTCAATAATTTCTCCATATTCAAATATATTTCGAAATAAACTTAATGATTTTGAAAATTTCATTTTGCTTAACAATAGCTCATTTTTTTGATTATTCATATTTTTTTAGATGGAAATACGAACTACAACAGGTCGAGTAATTCGTGAAATGTTAAGCGGAATGTATTATTTTTCAAATGATAATCGAATATTAATGATGGGTGTACGATTAAATGAACCTACCGAAAGTAATATTCATAAATTGGGTTGGTTACGACAAAATGATAATTCATGGTTGATACGTAATGGAATTATAAAAATTACTGATTCTCAGGTATATTAAATAATTTGTATTACAAAAATAAAAATATGATGTAAAAAAACAAATTTTTTAAAATATAATTGAAATTAATTGAATTAAATCCAATGCAATCACTAAAAATGTAAGTTTATTTTATTATTTATAGCATATAACAATAGAAAATTGTAAAGGACAACGTTATTTAACACGATATAATGCGGAATATTTTATAACTTATGATGAACGTATAACTGATCTTGATCTTGGCTATCCTGTCGATGAACAAAATTGGATTGAACGAATAGAAATTTTAACTGATGATCGAGCAATACGAGTTATTCATGCTGAAGGCACCGTAATTCATGTTAGCGTTAGTAGTGGTACCAGGTGATTTTAAGTTAAATTATTTTCATTACATCGTATAACTTTACCATTTTTTTAAAAACGCAGTTTTGTAACAGTTATTACTAATAAATTTTATTTTAGTACATATATTAATGAATTTACCAACTATACAGATTTTTTTGCTTCTTTTTCCATTAAATATAATTTAATTATTTCAATTAAGTTCACCTGTTTATTTGCAAAAGATGCATGCAGCTGTTTAAATCTTCAAATTATTTTAAATATTCCAGACTCCAATTTCAATTTTTAATTTATATAATAACTGATATGGGATGAAAAAACATACTTATTTCATGTGGCTTATTTAGCTATTTCTTTCAAGAGTAATTTCTAATAAACATTAGTTAATAATAACTCAGTAATCTTTTTTTTTAAGACCTATTATTGTACGACACGCTTCACATTTGCTAACATTTAACGGAACTATTCGTATGGATGAACAATCAAATCGATTCCTGAATCTTACTATAATAGTAAATTATTATCATAATTAATTTAACAATCAGAAATTAAAATATGAATTACAAAAGATTAATTTCTTCATGTACGGAATATTTTTAAGCAAATTTTTGTAGGAAGAAAATCAACTTGAGTAAATTAAATACTTTAAATAATTTCAAAAAATTTATTTGTTATAATTTTCTCATTTTTTAAATATTTGTAGCATCCTTTTTCATTTTCTTTCTCAAAATTTTTTTTCTACTGCTTAAGAATTTACTACACTACCATCGAAATAAATAATGGTAATATTGTCTAATTATTATTATTTTAATTCGTTGAAAGTAATATAATCATTATTCTGCTAAAAAAATTTAAATTTAAAGTTCCAAGAAAAATAGAAAAATTTTTAATTTTTTTGCAGGGTGGAAAAGGAACATTAATTGGGTATGTACATCGATCGGAAGATAAATCAAGTACCGATTGGAGTTTTAGTATAGAAATTGGTACAGCAACAAGGACAAGATTTACTGCAACAATAGGTGGTATTCCACCGGGAATAATTTCAGATCGATATGTATGCTTACAACCAGCTGGCGATGCAAATGCTGAACAATGCAAATGGTTAAAGTAAGTTAAACACTAAAAAAATGAAACTAAATTTGAATTTATATTCAAATAATTTCAATAAATTTATACATTATAAGTCTAAAAGAACAAATGCATTATATTAGCTGCACTTGGCCACATTTAGCGCAGTTGGCTCCAAATAGTCTATATAAATAAAAATGCAAAGTGTTCATTTGTTCAAAATCTTAAATCTCCGAAATGTCTTAAAACAAGCCTTATCTATATTATTCCAAAATTTGAGATCTCCGAAATTTTTTGCCTATTGCTTTGAAATTTTAACAAAACGTTGCATTCGAATACGTACATGTTTTTATATACTTATGTACAAGCTCTGCCACAGCTAAGTCTGATTAAATGAAAAAAAAGAAAACAGCGCATGTTTCTGATGCAAGGGAAAATAAATTTCACAGTGCTTGTGGATATGCAATTTTTTTGCTGTTCCATTGTCTATATAGGAATAGAGATTCTATGGTTTGCCGGTTCTAGAACACGCAACATATAATTATCCATGTGAGAAGCAATCCTTCCCTAAATCTAAACCGCACAATTCTAAAATTGCAAATGTCAATCCAATTGGGAATCGCAATTTCTTAAACTGAAATTGTATATCCGTTGGAATCATAAAATCGCGAGGAATAAGAAACATCTTCCCTTTGAAAGGTTCTGTCAAAACTGTGTTCTCTACGACATTGCTCATTAATTTTTTTTATTGCAAGCCGCGTGCTTTACAAAGTTTTGGCTGGTTGATATTTCGCAACATGTTAATTGACACATCGATTTTCAATTGCAGTACATGCGGTGGCATCCCTGAAAGACTGGGTGTATTCACAAATTTTGTTGGATTCGTAACCGCTTCATTTGCTTCCACAACAGTGTCGACGGACTTATATGTGACTGTCTCGCTTTGAACGTTAGAATGTATGATATCGTCAAGTTCGTCGATGTCTTTATTCTTGGCCGCAAGAATAGTTCGTTCATTCAGCCAGTCGTGATTCTTATAATTGGTTTAAATATCGGGAAATATTTTTTCAATGAACTCTTCTTTTGAGGTTACTGAATTGCAGAAGTTATGAGCAATGAAATTCGTCCTATGGTCAGAACCGTTTACAATTTCTAGCAATTGATGCCAGACTATTCCAGCTGATCGATCGTTTTGCAGTTCAACACGCTAATTTGTAGTTAATTTAACATCTTTACGTGTCACAACAAAGCAGATATTTCAGGCAAGTATTTATTTCATCCGCTGGTGTCGATCGAGGAATTACAGGTAATATTTGTCTGCAAGCAATATTAATGCGTTCTTAAATGGTTTGATATTTCCACGCAAATCTTGCTCGATCAAAAATCTGGACCGATTTTTTATGCGCCATTTTACACTCACACCGAGCAATAAGTTTTGCATTTCACAATATTTTTTCCATGCCGGATGTTTTGGAAGTGTTGCATGTAAGATTTTTAATGAATTGCATGCTCAACGGCAATTTCAAAGCGGACTGAGCAGTTCTTCCACCCGGTAGCAATGTTCCGACTATTCCGGACGATGAAAGAGTTAAAATCATGCCATTTTGGGATCATATTGTTGCCAGAATCATCCTAGTTAGGAACGTTTTACTAGTCCATCTTGGCGGATTTAAAAAGAGAATTTCTCCAACTTCCTTGCTGACAGTTTGCATTATTTGATCTAAGTGCCTTTTTGCTCAAACTTTAACTTGAGAATATTTGATTGCACATATAACATAAGATCATTCAAGTTGTAATTTTGATCGCGACGCGATTCTAAATCAAGCGAAGCAGCAGCAGATCGATTCGGTGATGGCATTCCCAATTGAATGAGAACTTTGTTCGGGATTTGTAAGGAGCCCAAGTTATAGATAGATGTATAAAAAAAAATAATATGAATAGAATTTAAAAAAGAAAGAATTAGTATCGATTATATTAAATTACAAGTCACCAATACTTCTGATGGATTTGAATATTTAATCTATGGAAAAATGACGAAAGTTATGTGTTAATGTTTTAACATTAAATTTACATAAAATTAAGTTATATCAAAATTAAAATCGGAGAAGATTAACTGAGCAAAAAGTTTGATCCAAAGAAATATTTAAAATTAATGTAAAATTTCTTAGATTAAATTGATGCCTTTCTTCAACCAAATTAAACTGATTTTCATTAACGAAAAAGAATTTCAAAATCAAATTTTAACAGGTATTTGAAATTTTTTTTCCAGATTCGTTACAAATTCAAAAGTTTTTATATTTATACGCCATATCAGAAAACATTTTAATTCTTTTTATCACTTTTTTTCCCTTTTTTTTGGATAAATTCACGTAATGTAATAAGCATAGCAGTAGATAGAGAGAGAGGAGAGGTAGAGAGAGAATGAGAGAAAAAGGGGGAGACGGATTATTATTATTAGAGAGATGGGAGGAAGAAGGAGAATGAGAGAAAAAAGGAAATCGGAGTCAGTAAACCCTTCTCACTTGCTTTTAGTTGTCACGAACGTGACACGTGAAAAAAGTAAGTAGGTTTATATAAAATACGCGTTTATTCGAATGCAAGGTTGTGTCAAAATTTGAAAGTAATTGGTGGAGAATTTGCAATGTTTTGTGTACTAACAGGTAGCATTTATATTTTTATTTATGCAGATATATCAAAACGTTTTTTACGTTTTTCCCAAATAAGTATTTTTTTAATAAGTATACTTTTTGCTTATGTACTTAATAATTTAGTAATACTTATTTTTACTTATATGATTTATATTCAAAAAATTCAGATATGAAGCATCACCATTACGAGAACGACATATGGCGCATCGTTGGCAAGCAGGGATTGGTAATTGTCCAGGTTGTAATGAACGAGGTATCGAGAATTTCTTGCTGAAACTTGATCCACGACAATGGTTTGATGGTTTGAATTCAACTACCGAAGCGGTAACATGTGCCTTAGAAATAGCGCTTATTATAGCAAGCATTTTAGCTACCGTACTAATATGCACAAAATGTGTTATTCCATTAGCTAGATGTACAATTTCATTGGGTAAACCACCAAAAAAATAATTTTGTATTTGTAGTAACTAATTCAATTAATTCAGTTTAATCTTTAAAAGAATGAACTGGATGATAGTCTTTGATAATATGATAATGTGATAGTCTTTGACTCTTCCCCAAACAAATATTTTTGGAAAATTTTCTTGTGCAGCTTTCATTATATTGTGCCTTATTAATTGATAATAATCACTTTTTTTTATGTTAATTGTTTTCCGTATGTAAATTATCACCAATATTTCACTTATATATTTCAAAGTTTCTTAGAAATTGCATATTATTTGTCACACCTCAGTTTATTCATTTGCTCAAATGACATTTGACCAGTCAATCACCGTAATTTTACCTAATTTTAATGAATAGTTTTCGAATTTCAAAAGTTGATTTTTTGATGAAAATAGTGGTCAATAGTCATAATTTGCATTAATTGTAACACTTCCGGTAATATTGTTATTTTTTGATTAGCTCTAAAAAAATTTCTGTGATTTGTTACATTGTACAGTAACAGTAATATTGTGTAAATTCGACAGTATTCTGTTATCACGGTATACTGCAGTAGTGCATTCTTTGTTATTATCACAGTAATATTTTTTTTATATAGCACAAAAAATTTGGAAATTATGAAATGTTAAATTCTTGTTAAAATGTTAGTTTTGTGTTAAATATATTTTTACATTTTATTATCACAAATTCCTTGCCTTTTGTAAAACGCTTTTTTTAAAAAATTTAGCATAATTTCCAAATTATTAGTGTCATATAGAATGTTTTTTGAAATTTAACATTTTATTATCATTTCAAATTGTTTGTGTCACGTAAGATGTAATTCTAAAAATAGTTTAATTTCATATCTATCTGCAACAGGAAACATACTTTTAAGCAGAATAATTGCCTTTTCACTTCTGAAAAATAAAAACATAGTGAAATTCTCCTGCTTTCATTGATTTAATCACCATTTTAATTTATTTATGATAATAAGTATAAGTGAAAATCTTCAAGCAAAAAAAGTTAATTGCTATATGCTTTTTACTGAATTATTATCATTATTAGTGGTAGAAATATAGTAGTACAATGAAAACCCAAAAGAGATTGAAAGTTTGTTTTGTCAAAAACCAGTATCATAACTTCTTCTACTAAACCTGATTATGCTTATTTTATATGATAAATTTTGACAAGTGTTTTTTTAAATAATCAAAATAGATTGATTAGTAGTTATATACGGTTTTAATAACATTTATATTTGTAACAAGGCAGGTATTACCAATAACAGATGTAATAATATCGATGATAATGTAATCAATTTCATAAATGAAATGATAGTATAATAGTATCGAAATAATTTTACCAATTTCGAAATTATAAATGATAATATTGTAATAGTATCAAACTAAATCTTATCAATTTCATGAATTATAATTGATTGGTATTGATGATTAGTGCAGTAATATCATATCTGTTAATATCGTAATAAAACCATGATAATTGTTACACTATTATCATAAACGACAGCATACTAACTGAAAACAATTGATCTTCGAAACTAGTAACCTCTGGCAATCCTTTTACTAATACTCGATGTATGAAATTGATTGAATCATGAACGTTTAATTTTTCAAGTGTCATTCAATTTGTCAAAGATCAATTATTAAATCAGAATGCAAAGGCAGAAAAAAAAGAAAAAATGTATATATAATCTAAAAGCATAGACACACATTTGTCGGACCTGTCACCATTGATGGCAAATAAGGTATAATGGAAATTTATTCCGTTTACTTTAATAATTCAGCACTATAATTTTGGCAATCATAAATATAAATAATCTAAATATTTATGTATAAATAAACGTTTTTTTATTTTAACTAATCTTTAACTTCTATCAATTATTCCTATCATTATTTCTCTTACCATCTCTATAGAAGGAGTTAATAAGGGAAATAAATCCGGTTTTTTTTAGTACAAATTTAAGTAATTTAATTGTTCGATTTAGTTGTTTAGATGTACTTGTCTTCCACCTATTTTTTCCAAAAACATTTGCTTTTGTATACGATTCCACGCTTGTAGTATTATGATTTTTTTTTGCTTGCATATATACAAGAAATAATATGAAAATAATTAATAATTTTTTAGGTAAGATTTCGTAATAAATATTAAAATTATCCTGTATTATACATCCTCCTATCAATGAAATAATAAAATAATAAAAATACTAAAGAACTGATAAGAGTTAATTTTAATGAAACAAAAATGAAATTTATTTATTTAAAAAAAAAATCACTTAATTTATATTTTTTGCCTCATTTAATTGAAATTACTGTAGAATTATTGCAAAAAAAAATTGCATTTTCTTTCAAATAATAAAATCCACTTCATTTTTTCCTTAATAAACTAATTTGTAATTAATTGAGTAATATTGAAAGTAAATTAATTATTTCTGTTTTTCCGCTTATTATTATTAGCATGCTATCTATCATCGTGCCACCGGTGATTTCTGATCGATATTTTTATAGCATAGATATGTAAATTTTGAGAAAATTATTGAATTCTATATAATTTAAATGATTTAAAATTGCTGAATCCATCGAAATTAGTATAAAATCTCTCAGATTTTGCAAATATTTCGGCAAACTTCAGCTAAAACTCACTTCGATTCGGCCATGACTACAATTGCCTCATTAGATATTGATGATGCAGCGATAAATTATGGAAAACCAAACGGTCTTCATTGGTTTACGGCTGCATTATTTTTGGTTGCTGATATGGCTGGTGCCGGAATTGTTGCACTTCCGGTTGCAATGGCTCGATCCGGTAAACGATTTAATGGCACATTGTTTCTAAATATAATAAAATATGTGTAATAACTAAATTGTTGCGAAACGATCTTCAAGAATCAAACATCAGATGATATGATAAAGATAAGGGTTAAAGATCAGAAGAGACAAATCTTTCTGATACAATATTTTGAAGTAAACTAATTAATTAATCGAAACTTGTTGCATTATATTCCAAATGAAGTTTTTAAGTTGAAAATGAGGGAAAAAGAAGACCTAAAATTTGGTAATGCAATTTATTCTTGCTCACATTAGAGATATATTCTGATCAAACTTATAATATCTTACAAATTAAATGATTTACTTGAAAACTTATAGCATCTTATAAATTGAATAACTTATTAAAAACATTATCAATTTGCTGTATATATTAAACATATTATTTCCAAACAAAAATATTGACCGATCATTAATATAAGAATTACATTTAACAAATTAACCACTTTTTCGATTTTAATGAATATTAAATTGACAAATAAATTTGACAATTATTAACGATTGAATAATCTTTTAACTTATTAAATTAATTATAAGTATTAAGATATATGAAATAATTAATACTGTGATTGTTTTAGGTAGTCTTGCTGGAATAATAATTATAATATTATTAACAATTACATTTTGTTATACGGCATGCATACTTTCCAGTAATTGGATTATTATGTGTAATCGTTGGTCCATTTATGCTAAACATTGCCGGAAGCCGTATCCAGAAATGGCATACCGTGCAATGGGAACAAAAGCAAGGCATTATTTCTCCCTATTTTTCCATTTTATTTCATTTCTTGTTTTTTTCTTTTTCCTTTTCCATTAACTATAAAAAGTATTTTAGCAAATTTTTCTGGAAAAAGGAGAAATAAAATAAAGTATTAAGGAAAAATTTTATTTTTTTTTACATTTTATTATTCTATTTTCATATTTTTTCTTTATTTAATCAAAGTAAAATATTTCAATATATTTATATTTATTGCAAATTTGTTTGAATTTTTAAAAAAACTTTAAAAATATGCTTTTTTTTTCTTTTTTTAACAAAAAGATTTCATTAAATACTTTTTTTTTTTAATTTTTCAATTTTTCAGATCGATTTGTTCATGCATTCTCAATACTGTTCTTTTCGGTGTTGCTGTTGTTTTTTGTTTATTAGCATCGTATATTATTAATGATTTTATCATTTCAATCACCAATTATGATATTGGATTTTGCTATGTGTTATTGTTTGTTACATTAGCTATTTATCCGGTCACATTATTACGATCACCACAAGATTTCTGGTAATTTATCAGATTATACTTAATTTATTCTTTCTTTATATACAGAGAAGAAAATTAAAACATTAATTTTAAGACGTTTCCCTTATTTTTAAAGTCTATCTTAAATTAATCACAAGAAGTTGATATTTACATACAATGCTTAATGAATAACAATTAACAATATAAATACGGTAAATAGTATTGGAAGAACATAAACGATTGATCGATCACGATTGCTTATTAAAAATTATGATTGATCTTTTAATGTAGGAGTGATAATTTCGTTTCTATTAAAGAAGATAAATTAATTGTTTATAAAGAAAAAAAATAGCAAAATTTTTATTTCAGCTCTCAATAAGTGTTATTTGTTAGCCAAAATTTGCAACATTACAGTTTTAAAAAATTTCTAGCTAATCTAACTAATTGATATTATGTATTTAATAGGTGGGCTGTTGTATTAGCTATGCTGACAACATTATTTTCGGTGATACTTATTCTCATTGGTTCATGGTTGGATTACGGTAAATGTAGCAGTACTGCATTTGACAGTAGACCGATTCATTATGATGCTATTATCGCATCATTAGGAACATATATGTTTGGTCTTGGTGGACATGTCGTATTTCCCAGTGTACAACATGACATGAAATTTCCGAAGAAATTTAAACGTTCTGCAATTCTTGCGTTTACCGGTTTTGTTTTGAAAACTTTTTTCTCAATTTAATTAAAATCCTTCGTAGTAATCGAAATAATTTTTTTCAAAGCAAAAACGAAAAAATAAACCAAACTTGATTATCATTTCTTTTTTTTTGTTATTAAATTGAGATATTTTTTGAACAAATTTTTTTTTTTTTTTGCTTTTTATATTTTATACAGAATAAATTTTTCGCGACTTCTTTTATTCTTTATGAATATTTCAGACAAATTTTTTATAAATAATTTGAATTTCGTTAGATAAACTAAATTTTTTCGTTAAAAAATATTAATATTATCATTGATAAGTATGATAGTAATCAAATTAAAATCGTAGAAAAGCTTTGAGCTTTTCGGACAATTATCAATAGCATATGCTGGTGAAAAAAAAACAAAAATTACTTCTCAGTGAATGAGATAGCACTATTTATTTGTTAAACTAATACTTTTTTTTTTGTTTTTAAATATTCAAATAAGAATTATTATCGCAAGAATTGATACTAAATTTTGATCCATAATTTGATAATTTATGAACAATGAAAAAATTAATTGAAGGATAAAACCAATTAGATTTGAATTGAATAAATGCTAATAATTTTTAATTCAACTGAAAATCGATTCATTTTATGCATTTAATATTTCATTCATAATAAATTTATAAGTGAGTCTTAATTATAGCAGTGGCACTAATATATTTACCAGTATCATTACTTGGCTATGCTGCATACGGTAATTCACTTCATGATTCTGTTATCAATTCCATACAGGTATTATCCAATTCAAATTGATAATTCTAAATTTTGAAATTTACCTTTGTTTTACCCAATTATTATATCCTTTTCTTACATTACTGCTGCAAAACTCATTTCGTAATTGACAAATATGAAATCATTTCAAAAAAACATATTAATATCAGATATGAATTCATTTAAAAAAAACAATCATATCTACAATAATTTCATATTCCCAATACGACATGTTGCATTCCGTTCTTGTATTTTTCCTTTCCAAACTATTCGATTTGATTAATAAATTTTTAAAAAACCTAAGCTTATTGAAAATTGAAACAGTAAAATAAGTTGCACGATATTTTCACGTGAAATCAATCTGGACAGTTGCAATATTGAACTTTTTTTTTTCAAATTTCTTTTACATAATTAAATTTGATGATTCTAATACAATCAAGAAATAATTATCAAAGTATGTATGAACAATTCTTATTCTTTTATTGTAAATTAATTAAGGATTACATTTAATAAGTAATAAATTAAGCTTAAAACTTAGTTTTTTAACATATTTGAAATTGAATAAATTTTGAAAGAATGAAGTTAAACGATTTATTTTTCATTTTTGATTTCAAATATTTACTTATTTTTTCGACTGGCTGGATCCGACAATTTGCTAATTTGTTCATAGCAATACATTGCATTTTAACATTAACCGTAGTGATAAATCCATTGAACCAAGAAGTGGAAAATTTGGTCAAAGCTCCTCATCGTATGTTTTTTTTTTTTTTTTTTTCTAAATTTTGCTGATAAAATGATAACTATGATAATTATTTAACTAAGTAATGATATGATGTTTCTCTTCTTACCTGTTGTTATTCAAAAAAAAGTGAATTAAATTTTGCTAATAAATAAACTTATTATGGTTAGATGTTTAAGCATAGTTGCATCGTTTGATTACCAGTAGAGTAATTATCACAATTATCATCGTTTTATTTTAATTATTTAGTTATCATAATTGTCGATTGTTTGGTTTTGATCAGGAAATTGTCTTATAATTATTTATTTACAAATCATTACCTAACTTTATCGATATGAAATATTTACATATTACTTATATATTCGGACTGTTGTCATCATCATTATTATTTCATCATTTAGCCTGATCATACATCTTGTATATTTTAAAAAATTAAGTACTATTATTCTTGAATTATTCTTGTTTTCCTTTTTTTTTTTTTTTGTGACAAATCGTTCAACGACAGTAGTCGTCACAATCATTGTAATTATTAAATTGCAATTATAATAATAGTATTTTTAATCGGTTTACTTATAATTGTATATTTACGAATTAGTATCTAACTTTGTCGAAATGAAATATTTACAGATTTTGGTTGGCATCGTGTTTTCATTCGTACAATTGTCATTTTAACAGTTTTATTTGTTGCCGAAACAGTACCCAAATTTGGCCCAGTCCTAAATGTAATTGGTGGTAGTACAACAGCTCTAACATCAGCAATATTGCCACTTCTTTATAATAATTACCTAAATGCATCGGTACATGATCCGATCACCAATACTTATAAACGACCAACATTCATACAGTATGAATTTTTGATTTTTTCCTTTTTTCTTTTTATTTTTCTTAAGGATTTTAAAATGAAATATAAAAAGGAAAATGGAAATGAAGTACGGAAAAGAATTTTTATTGCAATTAATTTCGAAGAGCATATGCTGATAATTTTGCATAAATGGAATGAACTTGAAAGCTATTTTAAAATAAATCGCTTTGTTTCATTTCGCCAATTTGAAATTTTCAGAAAAATTAAGCGTATTTAAAATCATCCAAATTGTTATTTTTTGATCATTTTTAATAAATGGGAATAATTTTAACATTGCTTTGGATATATTCTTTTGTTTATTTTATTTCATTTGTTTGAAATTTTCAAAAATATATTGAGCGTATTTTTCTAAAGTTTAAAAGTCAGATGAGAACTTGCTATTTTATCATAATTATGCAAATAAAATTTGGTATTTCAATTTTTCAGAGTACTGCAACGAAATTCAAAAAGCAAGCTATTGATTGATTTTGCTGTTATCGGTAAGCATATCTCATGCATTTGTTCATCAAATTTTTATTTAAGATTGATTTTTTTCTGTAATTGCGAGAGGCAAATGGATCGAATTTAAAATTAGTAAGCAAATTAAATTCAAATACTCCTTTTTTCATAATGACAAATTGACGATGAATTACATTACCCACTCTATCAGAAAATACGAAAAATTATATTAAAAACAAAATTCATTATTTTTTAAATGCTTTTATTTTTCGAAATAAAAAAGTATCGCATGGTAGTTTGGAATAAATCGTAAAACATTTTTTAAATGATAATACAAAATAAATTGAAATCTTTTTGCATACATTATTTAATTCTTATTTAATTTGTTTTTTTTTTCATTTTTTTAATTGAAGTATTTTTAAATATTTTATTATTCGAATGATTCAAAATTTAATTATCTAATGCTAGATTTTTTCATTAGTAATGAATAATTAGATGATAAATTATGAAGATCATATTTTAAATTAACAAAATGTGGAGATTTAACGGATTGCTTCTTTATAATAGATTAACTTTTTAAACAAATAGTCATTATCAGCATTTTCAAAATTAATTTAACATTTATAAATAAAATTTTAAAATAGCCTTGACAATGCAATACGCCTTAATAATTATTATTTTAATTAATTATAGTTATATCGGTAATCTTCGGTACGGCTACAACGTATATTGCTGTGGTCGAGATGGCATCAACCGAATTTCGGATGCCCTGCTATTTATTTTTTTTGGAAAATACTCCGCGGAATATATCTGCTAATTTATCACTAGAACAATTATCAGTTTGTAATTAAGTGCAATATTTATTGTTAGCTATGGATTTAAACTTTGCTTTTCTGTAAAATGCTATGTATAAATAATTTTGTATCAGATCAAAGAATAAAAAACGAATTATTCATTAAAAAATGCATGCAAACAAATGAATCATATGCCTAAAAAAAATAAAAGAAATCAAAAACCAAAAGTAAAGAATTTGGAAAAAGAACTGTGTGAATGAATAAATTGATGCATTTGAAAGTATTCGATGAAAGCTTTACAATAATTGATATAAAAAACGTAATGGCAATATTACGAATAAATTGAAAGGAAACGAATTATAATTTAGTTTTACCGGAAATCAAAATTTTTGTTTCACCAAGATTTCTTACATATTCCTAATTTTCTTCCGTTTTTTGATTTATTTTCTTTTCTTATCATCCAGTTTTTAGGTGTTTAGTTTTTCTTTCTTGCTCTTTTTACATCTCTAATTTTAATTTGAAATAATTTTTTTATGCAAAAGAAAGTTCTTTTTTCTAAATTTAGTAATAATATTTCGTATATTAAACTCCAAGTGATGAAACTTTATAGGTTTGAATTATTTCAATTTGAATTTTTTTTTTCTGTTTCAACAAATTTCCTAAAATGAAAATTTTCTTATTTATTTTATCAGATTCTTCCCTGGATAATTCTTTTCAAACTTAGTTAATCTCGAACTTTGTCAGCAAATAGCTTTTATTAATAATCATATTTCTTGTTCTTGCATCAAAAAATAATATTGATGAAATAGTAGCTTGTCGAAATCGATCCATTTATTTAACAAATTTTTGTGTCGTCTGAAAAAAAGATTCTTTTCATATTGAAATAAACAAAAAAAAGAACAGGATTTTGCAGAAGGAAAAAAAAGGAAGAAAGTATTGAAAAGAACAAAGTGCGTAAGTCTTATGCTCAAACAAAGAAATTGAGAATTTCTTGCTTAAACATGATCCAAGCCAATGGTTTAATGGTTTAAATTCAACCATCGAAGCGGTTAAATGTGCCTTAAAAATAGCGTTTATTATAAGCATTTTAATTACTGTAATGATTATGTGCAAAGTGTATTATTTCATTAGTTTGATTTATAATTTCATGCAGTAAACCACTATCGGGAAACCGAAATAAATTATAATATAAGTAAATCCAATAATCAATTATTGTATTAATCATACTCATCACCTACAAAATTTCATCTTCCCATCCCATCGCTAACTCTTATTTTTGTCTCCCAGTGCTTTATCTTTAACAGTAAGACATTGTTACTCATGCTCATGTTATTGTTCCTTCATACAAAGCTCTCTCTCATCCCTGTCTTTCCACAATAAATCTCTCCCCTTTTTACCCAAGATGTATTTTAGGTTTTTGTATTAACAGGAGTCATTATTATTCCTTTGGAACTGAGCACAAGCAGCCCAATTTCCTCCACTTCCACTTCCTTAAAATCTTTTTATATTAGTAATGCGCTTTAGTCTCGACGTAATTCTGTTTCTGGATTATTCTGTAATTAATGCTAGATAAAGTATTTGCTATCAACTTTTCTGCACTTTTTGGTTATTTATACAAGTTGACCGGAACGAAAAGATCATTCCTCAACATATTTTCTAAGAAGTTTTCGAAAATTCCCAACAATCATTAAAAAAAAATCTTTATATTTTGTAGTAATTAATTCAATAAATTCAATTTAATCTTTGAAATATTGACTTTGCAATAATCTTCAATCTTTCGCTAAATAAATCTGGAAAAATTTCTCATTATAGAGTTTCTTTATATTATGCCTTTTTAATATATCATATATCACTTTTTCCTATTCTAATAGCTTTCCACATGCATATTATCATCAATATTTCACTTGAATATTTCAAAGTTTTTTAGAAATTGCATATTATTTGTCACACCACAGCTTATTCATTTGCTCAAATGATATTTGACCAGTCAATCACTGTAATTTTACCTAATTTTAATGAATAGTTTACAAATTTCAAAAGTTGATTTTTTGATGAAAATAGTAGTCAATAGTCATAATTTGCATTAATTATAACACTTTCGGTAATATTGTTATTTTTTGATTAGCCTTTAAAAAAATTTCTGTGGTTTGTTGCACTCATATTGTGTGAATTCGACAGTATTCTATTATCATAGCATACTGCTTTAGTATATTGTTTTTTCATGCTTTCAATTATATCATTCGATATTCAGAAGAGTTTTTATAGAAATTTATGCAATACTTTGAAGAAATTTTCGGAAGAAAATTAAACTGAATTAAAAATCGAAATCTCATTGTTGAATCAAAAATTAGAAATCTCACTGTTGCAAATTTTGTCTTTTTTCTGGACAAAACGAATCATTTATGCAAAATTTCAAAATTATGAATTAATTTCTTATTTAAGAATTAAATATTATTTTGTTTCTGAAAGTTCTTCATCTGCTTCTAAGATTTATTTTTTATTTTTCATGAGATTTTTTTCTGAAATGCTTTATGAAATTTGGAAAAATACTGCTGGTTTTGATTTGAAATTATGAAAAAAAATTCAAAAGTTTTGTTGTCATTGAGTTAACTGTATACTAGATATCATTTTTAACCATGAATAAAATACTAATATTTTAAACTTTTTCTATGAAAAATAAATCTTCAATTTTTTAATGCATGTACTTTTTAAAAATATTGCTATCACTTTTTAAAAATATTGCTATCATTAACGACATCACTGTTCAGTTGTTGAAGAAATAAATTAAAAATTTTTTGAATGAACAATATTTTAAATCAAAATAAAATTGCGGTGTAGAAAATGAAAATAAAAAAGATTTTAGAAGAATTTAGTCAAATTTAATTGAGAAAGGATTATTTTCTAGTTCATTTTCTCAATATTTCTGCATATTTACAAAAATTTTTGATTACTGCCACACATGATGCTATTTTATTTCACTGTATAATCAGGATGAAACAGAGGAATTTAAGTAATTGATAATCTTCAGCTAAAAAATCGATATCATTTTCAACTGCATGCCAGTTTAATTATTTACTTGTGAAATTTATTTGCTTTTTACATTTGCCATTTTCATGTTCCTGTTGCGGCTCTTAGAGTTAAAAATTTCTTCTCGTTTGTAGCATTTTTATTTTTTGTATTCAGTTTTCCCAATATAGAACTACTTATAGTTGCTTTCCTTTTTTATAGCTTTCTTTTATTGGATTTTCCTGAAAAAATAAAATAGCATAAGTGAATTATCCAAAATAGACGATTGATAATAATAATTATACTGTTTGCGCTTATTTTTTTTTATTGTTAAATTTTTTCTTTTTTTATCTGTATTATCAAAAGAAAAGAAAGGATATATTTAAAATAAATTTTAAAATTTTTAAAATATAATTTCATGCAACAAATTAATTTTTTTTTTTTTTTTTTTTTTTTTAGGACAAAACTCATTTAGAAATTTGAAAATGTTATTTTATAGAATAAATTAAAATTTTTTAACTAAATCAAAATTTATTATTGTTAAGATGAAGAAAGTCAGAAATTTTTTATTCACAAAAATCTTGTTGCGATAACATACATTTTTGATAAGTAAAAATAAAAGATTTTTTACTATAAAAAATTATGGTAATAAATTTGGGTAATAAAATTTTTTTGGAGAGATTAATTCCTTGAATGCCATTATTTAACTCAATTCAACATCAAATTAGTTGGATATTTTGAAATATTATCAATACAAAATCAATCAGTCTAAGAGAGCACAAATTTCAAATCCTATTTTCGGCTCCGTTGTTCAACAATTTGTTTTCCTGCAATATTTTATATTTTCTTTGAAATAAATTAACAATAGTTCATATGTCACAAAATTACTTTCACTAAATGAAATTAACAAAAATGCAACAATTGAAAAACTAAAACAAAAAATAATATTTATAATCTTTGATAAATGATAAGAATTATAGTCTTTTAAATTTCGCTAAATTTTTTTACCAAAGTTAAATTCATAATTCCCAACGAAGTATGAATAAGCACAATTTGTATTTTTTGATGAAATACTCAAATTGATAATATTTCACTTTTTTCAACTTTAATGCTCTAAAACTTCAATGAATTCGTTGGAATTTTTCAAAAACAAGAAGAAAGGGAATATTTTCTTTTTTGTCTCAAACTTTTTTTGTTAAATTTAATAATTTTTTATTACAAGCAATTGTTCGCAGCCGTACTTTTGGTTGATTTCCTATAAAAAATTTAAATTATTTTTATATAAATTTCAAATTTTAATAAAATATTAGAATAAGCATTTAAGTTGAATTATTGAAATGAATTTCGTTGGAAAAAAAAGCGGAATATTATCAATTTGAATATCTCATCGAGAAATATGTTTTGCATTAATGATAATTCATATATTATTTTTTAAATTATGAATATATCATCGACTAATTATTTTCATATAATTCGATTCAAATAATTTCAGGAATTTTGAATATTAAAGTTATTGTACAATGCAGAATTAGTGTTGACTAAATTTAATTCTTATCATACTGATAGACAAAGCATTAATTTCTTCAATGCAACAATTATAAAGAAAAATAAAAATTGAGATAGGATTAACTTTTTCTTTTCTGATAAACGGTTAATGATATTTCACCACATAGTGCTTGTGTCATCAGAATGATGGCTCATCTTTATCGATTTGAATTAAAAAACAAAATTTCATTTTTTTGGAAATTCTTTCCTCCCTCCCCCCCCCAAAAAAAAGAGAAAAAAAAAGGAAAAAAAAAATAAAAAACCTTTAAATTTGTTCCATTCCTATCGTATTCTATATCTTCTGATTATTTTTTGGCCTACTGCATTGAAAGAAGAAATCTATCAAAGCTTTTTCTTTTTTCGTTTTTATCACATTTTTACGAAACACAACAAATAGATACAAAATGATAAGAAAGTAAATTGACTTTCAGAAATTATTTCCAAATTTGACGAATAACAAGTTTCCAATTATACATAGGAAATTAGCAAATTTTTTTTCATTCCACCATTTACAAATTGGAAATGGAATTTCACGCTTTCTTTCATTCATTTCATTTGTCTCAATGTAAGATTTGTGTACCTGTCCACACACGATTTCTTTACCCTTTCCAACATTTTTCTTTTACAAAATTCTGTCTTTTTTTTTGCTTATTCCAGTATGGAAATATTTTTTTTTCAGATGATACATGTTTCGCTAATATCATTTTTATTGCAATGAAAATAAATATGATACTACTATTAATAAAAACTATCTGCTGACCAAATTCGAAATTAGATAACTTCGAAAAAAAAAAATTGTCTAAGGAAAAATTTGGTGAAGTAAAAAGTTCAAATTGGAATAATTCAAACCTATAAAGTTTCATCCCTTGGAGTTTAACATACGAAATATTATTGCTAAATTTAGAAAAAAGAATTTTCTTTTGCGTAAAAAAACTAATTCAAATTAAAATTAGAGATGTAAAATGAGCAAGAAAGAAAAACTAAATACTTAAAAACTGAATAATAAGAAAAAAGAAACGAATCAAAAAATGGAAGAAAGTTAGGAATATGTAAGGAATTTTGGTAAAATAAAAATTTTAATTCCCGGTAAAACAATACGTATAATTCGTTTCCTTTCAATTTATTCGTAATATTGCCATTACGTTTTTTATATCAATTATTGTAAAGCTTTCATCGAATACTTTCAAATGCATCAATTTATTCATTCACACAGTTCTTTTTCCAAATTCTTTACTTTTGGTTTTTGATTTCTTTTATTTTTTTTAGGCATATGATTCATTTGTTTGCATGCATTTTTTAATGAATAATTCGTTTTTTATTCTTTGATCTGATACAAAATTATTTATACATAGCATTTTACAGAAAAGCAAAGTTTAAATCCATAGCTAACAATAAATATTGCACTTAATTACAAACTGATAATTGTTCTAGTGATAAATTAGCAGATATATTCCGCGGAGTATTTTCCAAAAAAAATAAATAGCAGGGCATCCGAAATTCGGTTGATGCCATCTCGACCACAGCAATATACGTTGTAGCCGTACCGAAGATTACCGATATAACTATAATTAATTAAAATAATAATTATTAAGGCGTATTGCATTGTCAAGGCTATTTTAAAATTTTATTTATAAATGTTAAATTAATTTTGAAAATGCTGATAATGACTATTTGTTTAAAAAGTTAATCTATTATAAAGAAGCAATCCGTTAAATCTCCACATTTTGTTAATTTAAAATATGATCTTCATAATTTATCATCTAATTATTCATTACTAATGAAAAAATCTAGCATTAGAAAATTAAATTTTGAATCATTTGGATAATAAAATATTTAAAAATACTTCAATTAAAAAAACGAAAAACAAATTAAATAAGAATTAAATAATGTATGCAAAAAAGATTTCAATTTATTTGGTATTATCATTCAAAAAATATTTTACGATTTACTCCAAACTACCATGCGATACTTTTTTACTTCGAAAAATAAAAGCATTAAAAAAATAATGAATTTTGTTGTTAATATAATTTTTCGTATTTTCTGATAGAGTGGGTAATGTAATTCATCGTCAATTTGTCATTATGAAAAAAAGGAGTACATGAATTTAATTTGTTTACTAGTTTTAAATTCGATCCATCTGCCTTTTGCAATTGCAGAAAAAATTCAATCTTAAATAAAAAAAGTATTTGATGAACAAATGCATGAGATATGCTTACCGATAACAGCAAAATCAATCAATAGCTTGCTTTTTGAATTTCGTTGCAGTACTCTGAAAAATTGAAATCCCAAATTTTATTTGCATAATTATGGTAAAATAGTAAGTTCTCATCTGACTTTTAAACTTTAGAAAAATACGCTCAATATATTTTTGAAAATTTCAAACAAATGAAATAAAATAAACAAAAGAATATATCCAAAGCAATGTTAAAATTATTCCCATTTATTAAAAATGATCAAAAAATAACAACTTGGATGATTTTAAATACGCTTAATTTTTCTGAAAATTTCAAATTGGCGAAATGAAACAAAGCGATTTATTTTAAAATAGCTTTCAAGTTCATTCCATTTATGCAAAATTATCAGCATATGCTCTTCGAAATTAATTGCAATAAAAATTCTTTTCCGTACTTCATTTCCATTTTCCCTTTTATATTTCATTTTAAAATCCTTAAGAAAAATAAAAAGAAAAAAGGAAAAAATCAAAAATTCATACTGTATGAATGTTGGTCGTTTATAAGTATTGGTGATCGGATCATGTACCGATGCATTTAGGTAATTATTATAAAGAAGTGGCAATATTGCTGATGTTAAAGCTACTGTACTACCGCCAATTACATTTAGGATTGGGCCAAATTTGGGTACTGTTTCGGCAACAAATAAAACTGTTAAAATGACAATTGTACGAATGAAAACACGATGCCAACCAAAATCTGTAAATATTTCATTTCGATAAAGTTAGATATTAATTCGTAAATAAACAATTATAAGTAAACCGATTAAAAATACTATTTATTATAATTGTAATTTAATAATTACAATGATTGTGACGACAATTGTCGTTGAACGATTTGTCACAAAAAAAAAAAGGAAAACAAGAATAATTCTTCTTTAATCTTTTTAAATATACAATATGTAAGATCAGGCTAAATGATGAAATAATAATGATAATGACAACAGTCCGAATATATATGTAATATGTAAATATTTCATATCGATAAAGTTAGGTAATAATTTGTAAATAAATAATTATAAGACAATTTCCTGATCAAAACTAAACAATCGACAATTATGACAACTAAATAATTAAAATAAAACGATGATAATTGTGATAATTACTCTACTGGAAATCAAACGATGCAACTATGCTTAAACATCTAACCATAATTAGTTTATTTATTAGCAAAATTTAATTCACTTTTTTTTGAATAACAACAGGTAAGAAGAGAAACATCATATCATTACTTAGTTAAATAATTATCATAGTTATCATTTTATCAGCAAAATTTAGAAAAAAAAAAAAAAAAAAACATACGATGAGGAGCTTTGACCAAATTTTCCACTTCTTGGTTCAATGGATTTATCACTACGGTTAATGTTAAAATGCAATGTATTGCTATGAACAAATTAGCAAATTGTCGGATCCAGCCAGTCGAAAAAATAAGTAAATATTTGAAATCAAAAATGAAAAATAAATCGTTTAACTTCATTCTTTCAAAATTTATTCAATTTCAAATATGTTAAAAAACTAAGTTTTAAGCTTAATTTATTACTTATTAAATGTAATCCTTAATTAATTTACAATAAAAGAATAAGAATTGTTCATACATACTTTGATAATTATTTCTTGATTGTATTAGAATCATCAAATTTAATTATGTAAAAGAAATTTGAAAAAAAAAAGTTCAATATTGCAACTGTCCAGATTGATTTCACGTGAAAATATCGTGCAACTTATTTTACTGTTTCAATTTTCAATAAGCTTAGGTTTTTTAAAAATTTATTAATCAAATCGAATAGTTTGGAAAGGAAAAATACAAGAACGGAATGCAACATGTCGTATTGGGAATATGAAATTATTGTAGATATGATTGTTTTTTTTAAATGAATTCATATCTGATATTAATATATTTTTTTGAAATGATTTCATATTTGTCAATTACGAAATGAGTTTTGCAGCAGTAATGTAAGAAAAGGATATAATAATTGGGTAAAACAAAGGTAAATTTCAAAATTTAGAATTATCAATTTGAATTGGATAATACCTGTATGGAATTGATAACAGAATCATGAAGTGAATTACCGTATGCAGCATAGCCAAGTAATGATACTGGTAAATATATTAGTGCCACTGCTATAATTAAGACTCACTTATAAATTTATTATGAATGAAATATTAAATGCATAAAATGAATCGATTTTCAGTTGAATTAAAAATTATTAGCATTTATTCAATTCAAATCTAATTGGTTTTATCCTTCAATTAATTTTTTCATTGTTCATAAATTATCAAATTATGGATCAAAATTTAGTATCAATTCTTGCGATAATAATTCTTATTTGAATATTTAAAAACAAAAAAAAAAGTATTAGTTTAACAAATAAATAGTGCTATCTCATTCACTGAGAAGTAATTTTTGTTTTTTTTTCACCAGCATATGCTATTGATAATTGTCCGAAAAGCTCAAAGCTTTTCTACGATTTTAATTTGATTACTATCATACTTATCAATGATAATATTAATATTTTTTAACGAAAAAATTTAGTTTATCTAACGAAATTCAAATTATTTATAAAAAATTTGTCTGAAATATTCATAAAGAATAAAAGAAGTCGCGAAAAATTTATTCTGTATAAAATATAAAAAGCAAAAAAAAAAAAAAAATTTGTTCAAAAAATATCTCAATTTAATAACAAAAAAAAAGAAATGATAATCAAGTTTGGTTTATTTTTTCGTTTTTGCTTTGAAAAAAATTATTTCGATTACTACGAAGGATTTTAATTAAATTGAGAAAAAAGTTTTCAAAACAAAACCGGTAAACGCAAGAATTGCAGAACGTTTAAATTTCTTCGGAAATTTCATGTCATGTTGTACACTGGGAAATACGACATGTCCACCAAGACCAAACATATATGTTCCTAATGATGCGATAATAGCATCATAATGAATCGGTCTACTGTCAAATGCAGTACTGCTACATTTACCGTAATCCAACCATGAACCAATGAGAATAAGTATCACCGAAAATAATGTTGTCAGCATAGCTAATACAACAGCCCACCTATTAAATACATAATATCATTTAGTTAGATTAGCTAGAAATTTTTTAAAACTGTAATGTTGCAAATTTTGGCTAACAAATAACACTTATTGAGAGCTGAAATAAAAATTTTGCTATTTTTTTTCTTTATAAACAATTAATTTATCTTCTTTAATAGAAACGAAATTATCACTCCTACATTAAAAGATCAATCATAATTTTTAATAAGCAATCGTGATCGATCAATCGTTTATGTTCTTCCAATACTATTTACCGTATTTATATTGTTAATTGTTATTCATTAAGCATTGTATGTAAATATCAACTTCTTGTGATTAATTTAAGATAGACTTTAAAAATAAGGGAAACGTCTTAAAATTAATGTTTTAATTTTCTTCTCTGTATATAAAGAAAGAATAAATTAAGTATAATCTGATAAATTACCAGAAATCTTGTGGTGATCGTAATAATGTGACCGGATAAATAGCTAATGTAACAAACAATAACACATAGCAAAATCCAATATCATAATTGGTGATTGAAATGATAAAATCATTAATAATATACGATGCTAATAAACAAAAAACAACAGCAACACCGAAAAGAACAGTATTGAGAATGCATGAACAAATCGATCTGAAAAATTGAAAAATTAAAAAAAAAAAGTATTTAATGAAATCTTTTTGTTAAAAAAAGAAAAAAAAAGCATATTTTTAAAGTTTTTTTAAAAATTCAAACAAATTTGCAATAAATATAAATATATTGAAATATTTTACTTTGATTAAATAAAGAAAAAATATGAAAATAGAATAATAAAATGTAAAAAAAAATAAAATTTTTCCTTAATACTTTATTTTATTTCTCCTTTTTCCAGAAAAATTTGCTAAAATACTTTTTATAGTTAATGGAAAAGGAAAAAGAAAAAAACAAGAAATGAAATAAAATGGAAAAATAGGGAGAAATAATGCCTTGCTTTTGTTCCCATTGCACGGTATGCCATTTCTGGATACGGCTTCCGGCAATGTTTAGCATAAATGGACCAACGATTACACATAATAATCCAATTACTGGAAAGTATGCATGCCGTATAACAAAATGTAATTGTTAATAATATTATAATTATTATTCCAGCAAGACTACCTAAAACAATCACAGTATTAATTATTTCATATATCTTAATACTTATAATTAATTTAATAAGTTAAAAGATTATTCAATCGTTAATAATTGTCAAATTTATTTGTCAATTTAATATTCATTAAAATCGAAAAAGTGGTTAATTTGTTAAATGTAATTCTTATATTAATGATCGGTCAATATTTTTGTTTGGAAATAATATGTTTAATATATACAGCAAATTGATAATGTTTTTAATAAGTTATTCAATTTATAAGATGCTATAAGTTTTCAAGTAAATCATTTAATTTGTAAGATATTATAAGTTTGATCAGAATATATCTCTAATGTGAGCAAGAATAAATTGCATTACCAAATTTTAGGTCTTCTTTTTCCCTCATTTTCAACTTAAAAACTTCATTTGGAATATAATGCAACAAGTTTCGATTAATTAATTAGTTTACTTCAAAATATTGTATCAGAAAGATTTGTCTCTTCTGATCTTTAACCCTTATCTTTATCATATCATCTGATGTTTGATTCTTGAAGATCGTTTCGCAACAATTTAGTTATTACACATATTTTATTATATTTAGAAACAATGTGCCATTAAATCGTTTACCGGATCGAGCCATTGCAACCGGAAGTGCAACAATTCCGGCCCCAGCCATATCAGCAACCAAAAATAATGCAGCCGTAAACCAATGAAGACCGTTTGGTTTTCCATAATTTATCGCTGCATCATCAATATCTAATGAGGCAATTGTAGTCATGGCCGAATCGAAGTGAGTTTTAGCTGAAGTTTGCCGAAATATTTGCAAAATCTGAGAGATTTTATACTAATTTCGATGGATTCAGCAATTTTAAATCATTTAAATTATATAGAATTCAATAATTTTCTCAAAATTTACATATCTATGCTATAAAAATATCGATCAGAAATCACCGGTGGCACGATGATAGATAGCATGCTAATAATAATAAGCGGAAAAACAGAAATAATTAATTTACTTTCAATATTACTCAATTAATTACAAATTAGTTTATTAAGGAAAAAATGAAATGGATTTTATTATTTGAAAGAAAATGCAATTTTTTTTTGCAATAATTCTAAAAAATTTCAATTAAATGAAGCAAAAAATCTAAATTAAGTAATTTTTTTTTTGGAACAAATACATTTCATTTATTATTTCATTCAATCAATTCTTATCAATTCCTTCCTATCCTTATCAATTCATTATTTTATTTACAGGAATAAGTATGAAATAAGATAGTTTTAGTATTTATTACGGAATCTTATATAAAAAATTAATAATCATTTCCATCTATATATATATATATATACATTCTAAACAACAACAAATGATAATATTACAAATGGATGAATTATAAATAACAGGATATGTTCCTGGAAGAAAACAGGTGGAAGATAAGTACATTTAAACAACTAAATCGAACAACTAAATTACTTAAATTTGTACTAATAAAACCGGCTTTATTCCCCTTATCAATTCCTTCTATAGAAATGATAAGAGAAATAATAATAGTAATGATAGATGATAGGAATAATTAATAGGAATTATAAATAGGTTGGAAACAGAAAAGCGCATATTTATATATAAATATTTAGTTTCCTATTTATATTTATCACTGCCAAAATAATAATGCTGAAACATTAAAGCAAACAAATAATTTTCCATTATATTTCATTTGCAATCAATGGTAATAAGTTTGACAGATGTAAACGCATTTACACTTCTTTTTTTCCTTTTTTTTACATTTACATTTTGATTTAACAATTGATCTTTGATAAATTTGATGATACTCAAAAAATTAAAGATTGATGGTACTCAATCAATTTCAAAATATCTATTATTAAAAAAGATGTTTGTCAGAAGTTATAAGTTTCAAAGATCAATTGTTTTCAATCAATATATTGTAGTTTGTGATGATAGTGTAATAATTACCAAAGTTTTATTTTGATATTAATGCATATTGATACTATTCATGAAATTGATGAGATTTAATTTCTATTACACTATTATCATTTGTAATTTACGAAATTGATTATATTGTCGTCATTACTATTACAATTATCATTGGTAATACTTATAACAAATATAAATGTTACTACAACCATCTATAACTACTAATCAATTTTTTTTGATCATTTAATAAAACATGCTTGTCAATATTTATCATATCAAATAAGCATGATCACGTTTAGTAGAAGATAGAATTTTGATTTTACTGATTTTTGATAAAGTAAAATTTAATAAATTCTTCCAATTACCTTTAAGGTATTGATAACCTTCTATTATATTTCTGTTACTACTAATCTTTTAAATAATCCAGTAAAAAGCATACAATAATTAACCTTTTTTGCTTGAAAGTTTTCACTTTTCCTTATCATCATAAATAAATTAAATGGATGATTGAATCAATTAAAGCAGGAAAATTTTGCTATATTTTTGTTTTAAAAAAATGCAGAAAAAAAAAATCATTCTTTCTACAGACATGTTACTTACAGCAAATACATATGAAAATAACCCAAACAATTTGAAATGATAATAAATGTTAAATTTCGAAAAACATCCTGCAGAATGCTAATAATTCGGAAATTATAAAATGTTAAATTTAAAAAGAAAATCTTGCAGAAAACAAACAGTTTGGTGATAATAAAATGTTAAATTTCAAAAAACATCTTAAACAAAACTAACAATCTGACAATAATAGAATGTTAAATTTAAAAAAATATTTTGAATAATACGAACAATTTCGTAATAATAAAATGTTAAATTTCAAAAACATTTTATATGATACGAACAATTTTGTTGATAATAAAATCTTAAATTTGAAAAATATAAGTAATTTATTCCGGATTATTATCAAAATTTAATACCAAAATTGATACATAAAATCAGTCGAATTACTCCATTTTCTTATTTATAAAAAGTCCATTGCAAATTTAATTTGCTGCTGTCATATGGCAAGCAATTCAACTAATAATATGTTTCGTCCATTGCAAAATTTGTTACCAGAATTTATTACTTCTTCACATATTTCGTATTTAATTTATTTTGCTAATTAAATCTCAGTGAATTATTGTTTATGAGTAATTATTCTACAGATAGGTTTGTTTTAACTTAATACTCTTTTAAAAGTTACCACTACATTCATTACATGAAAATCTTAGTTCTACTTTAATTTTGGTCTTAGTTTTACCTTAGCTTTGTGGCGAAAGTCGAAATATATATTTAGTTGTATATAGATAGGAATGTCTAAAAGTCAAATAACGGGAAGATGTTGACGAAGATAGAGGATCAAATCATTATAAGGAAAAGATATCAAGGTCAAATAGTGCCATAAGAATTATTGTAAACAAGAAGTGTCAAAGGTCAAATGGCGCGACACAGTTTGAAATGGACCAACACGGATAAAAAGTGTTTTGTGCTAAAATATCAATCATGAGATTAAGTTGAAGGTCAGAAGCAGAGAGGGAGCCCCGAAAGGATTTAAAAGGTTCGGATTTTCGAGTAGGAGGAGTTTAGTTACAAGTTTCTTCACCGACGCATTTACAGCAATAGTTCGGCAGTCCAGATTGACACGAGCAACAGAGCAGTTAGATTTTCTTCCAAGTTTTTTTTTTTTTTCTTCTTTCAAGCCTAATTTTATTTTCATATCTCTTTTTTTCTTTTCAATTCATTTGAGTTTTAGCCGAAATCTACAAATTATATTTCTGCTTCTATCACTTATATCTCGAAAGATCAATTTTGAGTGATACATGGATTAAAGCAAAAAGATTTTTGAATAGAAGTTGTGATGTAACAACTTCTCATGAGAACAAATTTTTGGTATGAAATTTGACAAAATTTGCCATGAGTCTTAAAACTTCGAAAAATTTCCCATTTTTCCCAATAATGTCGGTATGAGCACGAAAAATTTTGGAACTGGAAGCAAAAGTATTTTTCAAAAGAAGTGCAGATTAAAAGGAGCAAATGACCAATAATAAAAATTCCAGATAATGAAAGCACAAAGAATCCAATGTACTTTCTCCAGTATTCAATCAGTATATTTCGTTTTTGTTAGAACATAAATGTATAAATTCAATTAACTTTAAATAATTCAAATTAAGACTTTATTTAAAAATAAATTATTAGAATCAATATTTTGATCATCATTTGAACTGTTGATAACTTCTCACTGATAAACATTTTTATTTATGGTCAAATAAAAGGGATTACAACAACTAATAACTATAGTGAAAAGAAAATCGATTTGTCTATCACCGTTTTGGTCCTCTCTGCATCATTCGGCCACGACGGGATTTACATTTTTCATGTTTCCAATGTTTGAACGGGTCATATGTATCAGACAGTGGTATAGTATTTTCTGTAAATATATCATTCATAAACTGAAAACATATCCCCAAATGAAAAATAGCAAAAAAAAATCAATAAAATCAAATAAAAATATTTAAAGTTTCAAACTCATATTCTTACAATTCAGTGAAGATATTTTCATTTAAAAATAATTAAATGACTTGAATTATGAAAATCTGACCTTGAGATTTTAAACTTTAATGTGACGAAGATTTTTTTACAACTATTATATAAATGAATGATATTGTAAGATGAAATTTACTATTGAAAATATTAGGATCAAAGGAACTGTAATCAACTCGTTGATCATTATTTTCCACTGCGTCGGTCCAATTACTTTTTCGACCTCGTTTCCTTACGACTTCTGAACTATTGTTTTGTATTTTACTTGCCTCTTGTGTGGTCGGGATACTAATTTCACGCGCTCCCTGCAATGTCTTCTCGAATATTCTCTTTTAAATATTCAAAAACTTGAAAATAATTTAAAATCTAAGCGGAAAAAAGTGAAATGACAACGAAAAAAATAAAAGTGAAAAATCTTACTCGTTTTTTCCTTTTCTTTAATTCTTTCTTTGTTAAAGTCATTTCCTCATAAATATTCATCTCTCTTTCAGCATTTTTTCTCTGTTCACTTTCCAATTGCAATTCACTAGCTGCTACCTACAATGCAACCACAGCGATGAATATATATTTCAAAAAACAAGAGAAAAAATAAATGAAGAAAAAGAATTTTTTTTAATGAATAAAATAGGTTGACAGTTTAACTATTTCCTGTATTTCCAGTTCGTTTCCACTAACAGTTTTTGCCTTAAATAAACAGTACAGAACCAATAAAAGAAGAAAGGACAGCAATAATAATAATAAAAAAAGAACAAATATGCACTAAAGAATGTATTGGAAAAAACTCACTTGCAGAATTGACAAATATGAAAAATTAAAGGAAGAGGATGATGATTTATGTGAAAAGAATTTTTAGAAAAAGAATACGCAAAAAATGACTTTCTGTTCAGTATATCCAGGTTTATTTGTCGCAGAATCGAGATGTGACCATAATTTTTTCTCTTCTGAAGTACTTTGTCCATTTTTTGTTGCATGTCCTTCCTTTCTATTGCTCTGCAACAAAATCACTCTTTAACATGCTCATGATGAGCTTGTTGACATTTCATTTAAAAAGAGTTTTATGTAAATTAATTTCTGTCAATAAAATTATATTTATAAAAATTTCCTTTCGTCGAAAATATTTCACCAAAAATCTTAATAGCTATGCTCAACAATTTAGTGCTTTGATTAAACACTTCGAAATATAACTTATTTTGATGATTTCGAGAACACTAATGCAATAATACCTCGATATTTGCTTTTGAATTTTGTTCAATTATAGCAATCCGATAGCATTCATAGGGCGTTGCCCAATCTTCCAATTTTTCCATGACCTTCGTTAAATGTTTACTTTCCTTTGCATTGTCTTCACCAATTGTATAAAGCTCTTTGGAAAGCAAACCATCACCACTATCTGTTACTGCACCATCTTCACATATCGTTTTGTCAACCTTTTGTGTGACAATATCACGAATTTCTTCATTATATTTGGTTGATGAAAAATCCAAATGACAGCTAAAAACGATATAATGATGAAAAAACAAAATTTTTTTTTTCTTGAAAACAATGGAGAAACCGATAGAAAAAAATATTATTGCTGAGTAAAATGTCAAAAAAAAAAAAAAAAAAATGGATAAAAACTTTGTAACGAAAAGTCATACTTAGAATCAGAATATAAATTAATTTACATAGTCTATAAAACATTTTACAAATTATAATGATGTCCTGTGTATCAATTACGCAAGAAATCAAGAATTTAAAGAATTAAATTTTCCTAATTGAAATTTTAATATCTAGATAGAAATATTTATCATTTTCACGCCAACCTTAGCATAGCTTTAATTGCATTCATTTTATTCAGCTGAGATGTGACACCTTCTAAAGTTAATGAACCAATATTTGGTACATAAGTTGAATGCTTTACAAGTGGCTGATCGCGTGATGTATTAATGATTTGATGTAAAACATGTAAATCCTGTTTGACATTCAGAGGGACAGGACAACAACATGCCAGAATGCCTTGCATCTCTCGAGGAAGTACCTGAAATTATGAAAATAGATGGCAAATCGCTATCCAAAAATCCATATTATGGATGAAACAAAAATATTTTTATTAAGATCCATCAAAGGAACTTATATGTATTGATTTAGTAAAAAAAAGACATGATATCACGAACTGGAGTTTTTTTGAACAGAAAAGAAACAAACAAAAAACCTCAGCAATTTGCAGCATCATGTGACACGGCAGGACATACTGCGGACTTTCATCATCCGCTCTTGCACGTTCATCACGCCACTTCCACAAAGCTGCCAAAGCAAACTGTTGACGAGAATTCAAAGGTTTCCTTCCCACCAACAATTTCTCATACCCGTCACTTTCAAATGCTGGCTTTTTGTATACCTTTAAATAGAAAAAACAAAACTAAAGTTTAGAACTAAATAAAACGATAAAACGTTAACTATACAATAGAATAAACTATAATTGGACATGTTTCCAAAATATAAAGACAGTAATGCCATAACTTATCTAATACAGCAGTCAGTTATGATCCTATATGACACAGAGAAATGTTACCATTAAAATGATATTTTACTTGTTATTAATTATTACCATTGATTAAACTTCAAAGAAGAAAAGAGAAGAGGAAATGAAAAAAACTGACGGTAAGGCAAGTTTGAGCAGATTCATTGTAAACCAATTCAAGAAGATTATTAACAGCATTTCCCTGATCGAGAAGTTTTTTATGAAGTTGATCATAACAGTGTAACAAATAATGAGTGTCATTTCTAGCATATGTTTTATGAGCATCCGTAAGTGGTCTAAAATGAAAAAAAATCTATTTCATTCGAAGGTAGAATTTTATAGCTCAAGTAAAATATATAAAACATATTCCCAAACTTTCATAAATAATCAGCCGAAAAGCAATGAAAAAAATTTAACGAATTTGTTGAAACTAAAAAAAAGTTATACCTTAGACGCCAGTCAGCTTTTTGGAACTTCTTATCCAATGTAAGATTGCAACAAGCTTGAACCAAATACTGATAGGAAAATTTTGAATAATTAAGCACTCTCATTGCTTTATATGTGTCAAACATATTAACAACATAAATGCCAAAATCCCGTTGCAACCAAGCAATATCCGAATCTGCTCCGTGAAAAACCTGGAAAATTGGATGATCTTTTTTATATATTGAAAAGATGTGAGAAATAGTTAAATAAAATGATCACCTCAACATTCGGTATTTCGATCTAATTAAACAAATACCGATATAGATCATTTAACCATCCTGTTGTTAAAATTACTAAACTATTATTAAAAAAGAAAAATTATGGAAAAAAGTTTTTGGTCTGATGTTCCACTAGAAGAATTCGTAATAGTAGAGTACTGCTAGGATCTGATTTACTGATTTACGTTACCAACTAAATTTTAAATTTTATTTCTCATTTTGTTTTTGAAATGTGTTAGAAATAAAACTTTCAAAAATCAATATTTCAAATTAATTACCTTTAATATATTTGGATCTGTAAAGGGTTCATTTAAGATATGCATATCATTCCATAATGGAAAAGGATCGATGATGTAATCTGTTTGACGTGTTGAAATTTGCATCAGACAAGTTAATCCTAGGAAAGAACGCTGCGCATTATGCTGCAAAATATCAAAAACTCTTTTTTCGAAGCATGCGATCATTATAAAATCAAAAAAGTTTATAAGTCAAAATTCACGCAACTAACACTGAGAATTTTTCAAATGAAATAAAAGAACTTCATGGAAAATGAGCAAGCCATTTTCGAGAAATCAGCATAATTTGTTATAAAGAGAATAATAAAAAACCGATACCTCAAGATCTACACTGAATTCTTGCTGTTTGTTTAAAATATCTCGCAAAGTTTTTAATTTTTCTGTCGTATCAATGTATATCAACTCAGTGTCCGATAATGTTTTTAATGGCTCAATCATTCCGATGAATAACTGCCGTTCGGGAATCTAAGAAGAATTTCAGACGATTCAAGTTAAATTAATACATTTAGTCTCAGCAATCATTCAGGAGAAAAGTGATATTTGAGAGAAAAGAAAAAAACATATATTTAGTCAGAAAAAAAGTTATTTAAAAAAGAAAAAATATTTACCAAAAAAAAAAAAAAAAACATTTAGAAATCAAAGGAAAAATTATAACCTTAAAATGACTCAGTTCCTGTTGATAAGGGTGTAAACTCGCTCCTTCATCGTTGCTCCACATAGTGTTATTAGCATAATCATTATCACTGTCAACGATTTCCAAATTCCTTACAGGATTTTTCATGGCGTGATGTTTTTCTCTTAATTTTGGCTTGAATTCCGCAAAGCTGTTATCAACCTCAATCCCAAAAACAGCCTGTGGCTTCTCTCTTGGTGTCTAGAAATAAATTGATCAAATTTAAATTTTTCTCGTCCAAATGTTGGAAGAATTACCTCAGAAAATTAGAAAAAATTTCAGAAAAAAAACCTGCAAGTCTCAAAAACCCGAACGGATATCATCGACATTTTCAGAAAACTCCAACAAAAAAAAATGCAAAATATTATTGTTCTAACTTTTTGAAAACAGTGAGTGTTTAACAACAGCATGTTTAATAGCTCATAATATATAACAATGGAATTTGTCATCGATGAAACTGCATTTTACATGCAATAAATTTTCATATATATTAATATATAGTTTAATTTACAATCCCAAAAATAAACTTACCAGCAAAGGAACCGCAGAAGTAATCGCTGATGACAACTGCTTATCCTTATATCCAGGTAAACGTCGCAAAAGTGCAGTGTAACGTCCCTGTCTCTCGAATAATGTTTGTTCAGATGCAGCCGTACTTTCCGCATCGATGATTTGCTGTGGTACAACCACTTCTTCCATACGTCTAGCTTTTTGCAGCAAATCAAGTAGAATACCCTAGTAAATCGGAGAGATTATTGACTTTAGCATCTAACAAAAAATTCTGCATAAGCTTTTAATACAATAATAAATGACATACGGCTCGTTCGCAAATACTATCATTTGCCTCAACGATTCGATCCAAGAATTCATCGAGATCATTAATTTTTGCTGGTATTGGAATTCGACAACCGGCATTCTGTAGTACCTCACGTAACCTGAAAATGGAGGAAACAGCCTATTTACTGAGCAAAAGAAGAAAAGATGATTTCTGTTGGAAACATAAATGGATATCTAACTTACATAACGGTAATCCTTCTTTGCTGTTCCATCATAAGACTGGCATAAGCCGGAAAGCTTGCATACAATTCATAACCTTCAGTACGCATCGGTAAGGCATTTGCCTCCCCAACAGCTCGAACTGCACATAATTTCACATTCTAAAGCAGATGCTAGAGTTAGAATTGATTAGATGGATATTGCAAGATTCAGTAATATCATGCATAGATTATATCGATAATATACTAGTGATTTAAGAATTTAACTACAAAAAATAAATTACAACTGATGTCCCACAGCTGATTTATTATTGCATGACAAAATTAATACTGTCATTGCTTCAAACAGTAATGATAACAAAAATCTTGTAATTCTATGAGTTGATCAGAAAATTCTTAAAAGAAAAATATCCAGTATATGATATTTCGAAATTGTGTTACAGTCATTCATACTGATAATTTTGGAAATTAAATTAATAAATAGCATAAAGTTAAACCACAAATTGTTTCTTATACACAAATAAATTATCATTAAAGGGATTACGTAATGTATATAAATGAAATTTTCGGGAGATTCTCCACTAGTGATTTTGCATTACGAAATATAAAATTCTCCAAATCATCAAAAAACTAATTATATAAATGATATATTTTTGTGCAAAAATTATTTCTAGGGTTTTCCATAAAAATAAGCGCATACTTTTACTGAATCCAATATATTGTACGGATTACTGGTTGATTGTTCTTCACCCATTTCCTAAGATCACAACCTGTAAAAAATTGCAGATGTTTTATTATTATTATTATTAGTAGTAGTATTATTATTGTTATAGTAATAATAATAATAGCAATTCTATATATATATATATATATATATGACATATAAAGCTATACATATTGTAATATACACATTAGATAATTCTGAAGGAAGTTCAAATTTAATTCCCCATGTAATGATCAGATACTCATTTCCAACAAGACTAATCTAATTTTTGTAAAATCACTTTAATTATATGCTAATTGAAATTTGCAATGATGAAAAACGAAATTTATATCCAAATATTTGATGAGCTCGTATTACTCAAATGCTGCATTCACTGAAATATTCAATTCACATAGTGTTATTTTCAAAATATACGGAAAGGGAATAATAATGTATTTGGACTATTGTAAAAATGAATCTACGTCATCGAAAAACTTGATTTATTCTGCTGAAACACTAAATATCTCTTTTTTTGCATGACAAAAAGTAGCAAACTGAATTCAAGTTACGAATTCATTTAGATTAATAATATATGTTCACAAATTATACGACAATACATGTGTCGGAAAATCCCGAAAGATGGTTTACTTTCTCAAATTCGAGGCAGGAAGCGCGACGATAATTTGAAATGAACTAACAAAACGATAAACATATTTATCATCAAAAGTGGGTGGGAGGAAGGGGGCAAGGGAGAGGAACATATTTATTAACAAAGGATAAACATGTTTCCCGACAAAATGATAAACATGTTTACGTCAAAAGCTCTGATCAAGAGATTAATAAAGTGAGGTCGACCAAACAGGAGGCAATCGTAGATCAGGAAAGAAAGCGGGGCCACGAAAGTATATATAAGGTTCGGATTCTGGGAGAATTTCATTCTTGGACACTTCTTTGACTACAGGTTTAGTTTTCGAGAGTAATAGTTTTTCTAAACTTTCTGCATCAGATCGACTATTCCACAATTTAACAATGAGACAATCAACGCTTCAACATTAAGGAATCGACAACCCCGATCTACCCGAGCACAATTCAGCAGAAGGCTCTTTGAAATCACCATATCAAGAACTCGAGTCCAAATTACAAATCAATTAGAAAAAATCCCCAACAACATGCGCATTATAACATTGCAAAATTAAAAATTAATATCTAACACGGATATTTCTTACAATCCTATTGCAATCTGCTAAATTCATTCGGAAAACAGTCCTCCATTAATTTTGTATTTCGCTAAAGTGCCAAAAATTTTGAAGAAATTCTTAACAAACAATCTTGGGATAACTCTTAATTGTCGATCAAAAATAAACACGAATAAATCTCAAACCTCCCAAATATCTCTTCAATTTAATTTAGAATCTGAATACCTTAAGTTTACACCCCCACAACGTTACGCTAATAATCCGTGAAACAACCATCTCAACTTTTTAACGGGACATCGATCTTAACGGACAGTTTATGCAACAATCTTATCCTTTGGATGGTTATTTTATTATTCAAGAACCTTTCTCTCTCTTTTTCTGGGCTTGAAGGTTTTTACTTCCGTTTTCTGACTTTTTCTGTTCTTAATTCTTTGAGAATTCATTGTCTTTGCTATTTATATTCCTGGAGCTGTTTGCGATCTTTTTTGGGATACTTTTTTAGCGTTTGAAAGGAAAAATTAATGAATCGGGAGGAAAATTCGGCATTAAAATTATTAAAATATATGTAAGTTAAAACTATTAAGAAATTTTCCAGGATTTTGTCATTATTAAGCATTAAGCAATAAATTAAAGCAATAGCAATAAGCAGTAAATTAAAACAGTAGCAATAATAAAATTATCTCTCGAATTGCTAAATTTTCAATTTTGATCGAACAAGAGACAGTATTTCATTTATTGTTCTTTTTTTTTTTTTTTTTTTTTTTTTTTTTTTTTTTTTTAAAATTTTTTTTTTTTTTTTTTTTTTTTTTTTTTTTTTTTTTGTTCATCATTTTATTAAAATTTTGTTTCACGAATTCCAAAAAGACATACGCAGTTGTTTTTTGTGAAGTATATAATTTTGGTCTTCTATTATCAATGAAACGAACATCGAATCGGATGGTAATGCGAACAAATCTGTTATCAACAGATGATATAACAGTGGATGAAAAACCATTAACACTATCACCGTTACAAGCTAATGTACTTTGGAATTATCCAACACTGGATTCATTTTCTAAACTTTACATACCCGGAGAACAAATGGATTTAGAATGGTGTCCATCGGTTGCAACAGTTTTTAAAGTTAGTTAATTTTTCAAATTTTGAAAAAATTAGAAGAAAACGAAAGATTATGCCGACAATTTTTTTTGTGACAATTTTCAAAAATTATCAAGTTTTTAAGTTAAAGAAGTTTGGATATTACTTTTTTAAAAGTGGATCGGAAATTTTTTTTAGATAATTTTTAAAGCTTCGATTTTTTTTTAAATAAATTTTTTCCCGAATTTATTTTTTATATCATATTAACTTCACTTTTTTTCCGTAAAATCAATTGATAATTAAGTGACATAAAAAAAGTGCTTTTGCTAGTTTTATTCGCTTTGGCATCTTTTACTAAATAAATTTATTTTAAAATGTTATTTCAGTATAATACTGATTCAAGCATTAAAATAGAAAATTCGATCATTAACTGTCATAATTAACTAACATAAATATGACTTAGGGGATGAAAAAAATTTCTTTGAAATCTCATTTAATATGAAAGAAATTTCAGATTATATTTTCCTTTCGAATTTCCGCTGCAATGTGGAGTGTTATAAGCGATTGCGATGAAGTGTACAATTATTGGGAGCCTCTTCATCTGTTTCTCTATGGTACCGGTTTTCAGACGTGGGAATACTCTCCACTTTATGCTATACGGTTCGTTCTTGAATATAGATTAACAGTAGTTGAAGAAAATCACTTTGATTAATAGTTCTTGATATCTATTCAAGTAAGCCACTTTTTTTTTTTTTTTTTTTTCAAATCTGTAGATACTATTCAATGCTTGCCAAAACTTGCTCATTGTTGATGGCAAAATACAACTACTTGCAAAAGGAAAATGTTAATGGCCTGAACAGTATGGCTTACCGAAAATTGTCAGTGGCGTAAATCATTCACATTTTTTCGGTTCTAATATATATACTGATAAATTATGACAAATGATTATCATCCCTCTTTGGCAACTTAAATCAATAATCGATGATAGCTTGTCAGTATTTCGATATTCTTAAAAATACACCCTATTATATTCGATATTAAATCGTAATACTTTCAAATGATCATTAGCTGCCTAGATCATATTTATGATCTCTTGCGATCCATCATCAGCAACGTGATGATAAATTTTTTTGACTAGTTTAAGAAATACTGCTCCATATTTAACATATCCTTCCTATTATTATAAGCTTTCCTTTTTTCTTTTTTTAGTAACTGCTACTATTTGTTTGTACTATTTGAGAGGAAAACATCGCCGAAATATTCTTGAAGAAATCTCAAATTTCAGATCATATTTGTATATAGTATTACATTATGGACCTGCTATAATGTTGAAAAAAATATTTCTCAATAAATCGAGCGTTTTCATCACAATGCGTTGCATTTTGGGATTATTAAACGTAAGTGCTGAAATAAAGATGTATGAAGCACTTTGTTCACGGTTCGGGAACGGTATCGCTCGGACTTATGCTGTGTTGACATCACTTTCATCTGGGATGTTCATCGCTAGGTTTTATTTTTTTTCATAATATTTATCTAAAAAAATCGATTTTTGGAATTGTTCACTCCAAGGTTTTTTTTTTTTTTTGGTTAACATTTATTAATATTAAACGAAATAATATTCCCAATTAGGATTTAATAGATTCCTATTGAACTGAATATTAACTGGTTATATCGAGCAATCTTTTTCAAATCATTCCCTTGATAATTTCATCTTCAAAAATTTAGATAATACATAGGCAAATGTAAAATTTCAAATTGAAGTGATTTCACTGAATCATACATTTTGCATGTATAATAATTCGTTAAAAAATTTAACATTTCAGTTGTGCATTCCTTCCATCATCATTTAGTATGTCGGCAAATTTGTTCGCTATTGCAGCATACATCAATGAAGAATGGTTTCTTTTCTTTTAGTTTATAATTTAATAATCTTCCAAGCATATTTTATGTAAGGAAAAATTAGAATATCTTTTGAAAATTAAATTTACAAATTAGAGTTTATCATGAGTTCAGTTCTAGTAAAACTGTTCTTGCTTATTAAAATAATAAATTATATTATTCTTGCTCATTGTTGGAAGAAAATATTTGCAGTTAAAATATCTCTATCTGGAATTAATATATACTGCAAATATAATAATTTTAAATTGAAATTTAAACATTATCAGTTCTGATAACTGACATGTCTTATCGAGGAAGCATATTGCTTGATATTCTATACTATATAATTTTTGTATTTTCGAGAAATGTGCAGATTTCTATTTTAGGTTCTTGGCAATATTGTTTACTGCGTTGAGTGCATTAATTAGTTGGCCATTTGCAGCCATACTTGGTTTACCGATTGTGCTGGAAATGCTAATTGTTCAACCTCGCAAATTAGCTTTTACCTTTTTCAACTATGCATTAATTTCTGGTTCTGCCATCATCACAGCATTGATTGTCGTTGATTCGTATTACTTTGGTAAGATTGTTTTGGTGAGTTCAGGTTTTTTTTTTTCTTTTTTTTTGGACTTAATCTTTTCATTATAAAAAATATACTGCATGAATTTGTTTGGTTTATTTTATTTTATTTTATTTTTTTTTTTGTAACGTAAATTTTGTTTTAATTTCTGTTCTTATGAGGAAGAATCATTTATGTGAATGGATGCGTGAGATTTTTCGATCTGCATGTATTTTGTCCGAATAGACGGTAACCGATCCAATATGCATTGCAAATAATCTTTATTTTACTTTCATCTATGCGATTTTTCAAATTTCTGCCTTAAAAATCGTCCACATTTAAAGATATTGAAGATTCTATGATTGTTTTTAATCTCAAAAATATTAAAAATTCTGCAATTGTTTTTACTATCATTTTTAGGCTCCATTGAACATCGTTCTTTATAATGTATTTTCGTCACATGGGCCAAATCTCTATGGTGTTGAAGATATAAAATTTTACGTCAAAAATTTATTGCTTAACTGGAATGTCGTTATTATCCTGATTCCTTTTGCTATGCCGTTTGCCGGATTAGCATATGTCTGTACACGTTCATCTCCACATCTGGTGCATTCTGTAGCTCGAGGTCATTTTGTTGATTTCACTTTAATAATTCATTTCTTCTTATTTCCTTTTTACTGTTGTTTTCAGCAATATCAATTCAGATTTTGCTTAAACTGTTGAAACTATTTGGAATTATCCTATTTTAAACGAATCTGATTGAATGTTTTCTGCTGTATATATTGTTATTTTTGCATATATGCTTGAATATCCTTTTCATTTTAGATAAATCCGATTTAATTCAAAAATCTAATTCATTAAACCTAATTCAAATTTTTATAGAGATGTCTTTGGTTTATTGGAAACGCTTCTTACCGATCCTTTTTATTTTCCTAACAGTTATACTATGGTTTGCAATATTTTTCTTGCAACCTCATAAAGAGGAACGGTTTTTATTTCCGGTTTATCCTCTTCTAGCTCTTTTAGCTGCAGTTACAATTGATGCTTTGCCTCGGTAAGTTTTTTGCCTGATATTATGTTATGAACTTTTTATTTATTTTCCTTTTTTTTTGCTTATACCTTATCTGCTTTCTTATTTATTCTTCCTAACTACATCTTTTTTTTCTAAATTATTTGCAAATGTCTCTTGCTTAATAATTATTTCAGAGTTGGTACCTATCTGCTTGGCGGAAGATCACGAGGCTTTTGGCAGACATACGTTATTGGATGTTTTTTGATTTTTTCGGTATTATCTATTTCTCGATCAGCTGCACTTTATCGAAATTTTTTTTCTCCAATGGAGGTTTACAAAGTGCTCAATGAGCATATGATTGATTATAGTAATCGCAACGAATTATACAGTGCTAAAGATGTGCGTTTTTGATTAAATGATAAAGAATTCTTAGTATTTGAGATATCAGGTGTTCAAACATTTAAGTATGGAATATCAATTTTTCCTTGTATAGAAGTTGTTAAAATATTTAGCGAAATTTCTTAAAAATGAATTTTACAAGATTTGTTAAATCGTGCTTTTAGAATATCACGGTGATACATATTTGTGTCGGTAAGGAATGGTATCGATTTCCATCTTCTTTTTTTCTACCATCCGATATAAAAAACAATAAAAATCAAATACTGGTAGCGGAATTGAATTTTATAAAAAGCGAATTTACTGGTTTATTACCAAAACCATATATGAAAGGTTCTTTACCGGAAGTTACACGTATTATACCAACAGAAATGAATGAACTTAATCGTGAAGAAATTAGTCGGTTAGTAATATTGCTATATTGACAGAAGTTTCTGAATTTATTTTCAGACTTATATTTCAAAAATAAAAAGACACCTAAAAACTTTTTGCGTAAAAACCATATTGCAGTATTAAGTTTGAATATAATAAATATATGAGATATATTTGAACGAATCGAGACTTTGATATCGTTTATTAGTCGGTTAGTGCTATGTAATGATAACCTAAGACAAACAAGTAGGTTTCATAAAATAATTTTCCATCTATTATGGTTGGCTTCTTTGTATATGCTTCTTCAATATATGTCTGAATTTTCTTTAGTAGCTCCCATAAAGTTTTATCAGATTTATTCATATCAGCATATTTGATAATTTTTCAAATTTTCTTTTATTTTGACAACTTTGCCGCAATATCTTATCTTAAAAAAAATTTTGAGTTTTCAGATATATTGATATTCGACAGTGCGACTTCTTAATCGATTTAGAAACTTCATATACCACTATACTTGAGCCCAATTATGCGAAGCAGGTAAAAATTCTTGTATCTTCATTGACCTTATTTCCTTAATTGATATTCATTATTACCTATAGCTTACGCATGACTGCTTGTAATCATTATCAATAATTATAGTTAAATAACTTTCCAAAATATTTTCTGTACCAGTTTTAATGTTCGTAATTTTCTATCACTTTTTTTCATGAAATGAATGGTAAATAAAATTGCATGCACAATTTTTTGTCTTGATTAAAACTCAACATGGGCTTCTGTTTCAATCCTAGTTCAGAATCTAGCAGCTATTCAGTTAGAATCACAAGAAATGCGTGGATAATTTTTTTTTTTTTAATTCGTTTTTGCTTGATTACGTTATGCTTATTGTTTCACACTATTTATAGACAAGCATTTGGCGTTCGGTAGTGAAGAAGAAGTTTCTGCTTTCATCCTATTCTCATCCTATTTATCGCTCATTTTATGTTCCATTTGTAACTGATTATAATAATATCTATGGTGATTATCATCTTCTCGAAAGAATTCGTGATGTTCATGACAATACAACATTGTAATAATTATATGGGTTTTTTTTTAATTACTTAATTAACAAAATTATTTCATACATTTCTATGCCATTTAGAGCATGTTTTTAGGGGTGATATTTCACAAAATAATATATTTGAGTTTCTGCTTTATTTATCATTCTGTTATTTATTTTAATTTACTCAAATTATTTAACATTAATTAGGAGAAGCTTTAATAATAAATTTTTTTCCGAAATGTTAGTTTGCCCGCATTTTTTAGCATGCAATGTAGAATGTCTTGTAAAATGATAATATTGTCATGAATGTATAACTCAAAATTTCTTATCACACTTATTGGTTGATATTTATTATGCTATTCAAGGATTTTCCGTAATCAATCCAACAGTATCTCAAATGATAGATAGTTAAACTGAATAGATTGACTGATTCAATAAAATGTAAGTTTAGAATTCGGAGAGAAATACGGGATATAAATTCAAAATCCCGAGAAAAATATGAGTATTTTCAATGTGTATTAGTAATATCTGGAACATTGTACCAAATTTCTTTTTGTTCCAAATTTCTTTCATTATTGCGTCATACTGTTGATGATGTTTTTATCGTCAGTGAGATCATTTATCACGATATCTGTCACTATTTTTGTTGCTCAAATTTTGATGATTGATTGCGCATATTATTTGATAAACTGCATTGAGAATTTTTACACTTATTACACTTTGACTCTTTAGATTTAGTGATTGATTGACGTTACTTTGTAGCATGCTATCAAATGTAATGCTGGATAATTTGCATATTAATTTGAGGTCCTTTTTTTAATGTGAAGCAAATCTTTATGTATTCATCTATTCCTGTTAACAAAAACCATGTAATTTAGTTTCTTCTGTTCTACTTTTTTCCTTTTTTTTTTCCTTTTTGTATTATAAAAATCAATTCGTAATTTTTTCTTTTGTAATTTTATTTTGTTTGCCTAATTATTCATTCAGCGAGAGAAAAGAGAACTATCTTTCCTTTCATTAAAAAGTCATTTATAAATATTTTTATAGTTGTTTGTACTTTCCTTACCATATTAGGCTACCATTTGTTCTTCATGTGTAGTTAATTACTTAACTTTGATATATCAGAAATTAAATAATTGTTTCCATAATATATTACTAATTTCATAACATATTTTTTAATGACTAAGATATTTACTTTGCACTGAGAATGTTAAAATATGATGATAGAAATGATATATGAGGGAGAAGGATTAGAAAAAAGAGAATAAATTTTCATCTTTTTTTTGTTATCTGGTAATTAATACAGAAATAATAATTTAATTTATTTTTTATGCTTAGCATTATTTTTACATAATTGATTTTGCTATAATTTCATTAAAAATGTGTAATTTCATCCATTAGTTATAATCATTTTTTATTTTAACTATTAATCATAATTATTCTTCGTAATTATTAATTATAGATTGATAACACATGATTGCAATAGATTTTCAATAGCCGTTCAATAGTAATATGATAATCAATCATTTAGCTAATGAACAAATTATAATCATTTATTATATTTATATCTATTAATTTAAAATCAGTAGTTATCGCAAGTTGTAATTAATGCCGAAATGATGGGAATTATTCCGTTTGATTGATCAAAATTATTTATTATAATCTAACTTCATATAGATAATAGCTTCGTAAAATTTATTACCAGGTTTCCTGCTTCGAACTATTTTGCTATAATTAGAAACATTTTCCAATTTTTTCCTTCTCTCTCTTTATTATTGTTATTCGAAGCGCCTTTCATTAGTACAGATTTCTGAATTTTATTATCATTCATTATTTTTTGCATTTTTATAAGTAGGAATAATTTCTGTTGTCATTTTCTTTGTATACATATATAATTATTGGAATTATTTGTTTCAGTATGACTTGATAACACACTGTTAGATTTATTCTTGCGAAGGTAATAAAGCCTATGTATTTTATTCCAATTCTTATCACTTACTACTTCCGACTGACGACACTCTTATCACCAATTCTTGTTGGTGAGTGTAAATTAATAAAATTGATAAGCCAGAATTATCAAAACAACAGATAATATGTAATTCATAACTGAAATGAATAAAGGTGATCTAATAGTTTGTATGTGATCCTTTAATTTATTAGCACTTGATTGGGCAATTAATTTCCTTTTTTTGCTTCTTTAATATGTGAATTGATTTTTCTGATATTTAGTCATTCGAATGATAGAATTTTTTCGCAGTTTCGTGAATAAATTATCATACTATACGTACTTAATATGAAAATTTACTCAATTAATTTGTTCCGACTATGCATGTCTCATTCTTATTATGTCTGTTTCAATTAAAGAGACAATAATACGGCATTAATCGTCATTTTGACATGACTTATTGCACATTTCGAAGAAATTTATTTCGACAGAATGGAACTGATCATCTCATCCTTAAACAGAAGTATGTAAGATATGCTATGCTATTAGGAAGCTTACATACAATATGATATAGTATTCTTCGAAATGTGCAATAAGTCATGTCAGAATGACGATTAATGCCATATTATTGTCTCTTTAATTGAAATAGACATGATAAGAATGAGATATGCATAGTCGGAACAAATTTAATTGAGTGAGTTTTCACATTAAGTACGTATAGTATGATTTCGTGCTCACTGTGTAAATTAAAAAGGATGGTAAAATAATAAAAATATAATGAGAAAAGGCATCTTACTATTTCTTAATAACCTAAAACAAATCTATCTTAGAATCATTTAATAAATATTCTATGTTTTTCTTGCAACAATAAATGAACCGTTTGTTAGTTGAATAATCACAGGTTTTATTTGCATTACACATTTTTTCCGCATGCATAATTTTAATCATGTGAAAATTCCTGCATAAGAAATAACTGCAGAGTTTTATTTTTTGTTATCTTTTATTACCCGGTCGCTTTTTCCCCTTATGTGATTTTTCATCCAATTTTTGCATCTGTTCAACGGATTCAAATGAACCTCGTACCACACGTACATCATAAGTTTCAGCCATTTCACCAAGTGGTCCTTCCGGACTCGCAAAGGTTTCTTTATCTAATATCGAAGCATGCTGCAACAATTACAAAAATTATTATTCATTCCTATTATTTTACCCATTTACCCGAAAATTGAAGTTGAAGAAATGAATTTCATGATTTATGAGAAAGTTAGTTTTAAAAAAAAAAAAAATGCTAAAAATGGAATTCTAATGTTTTACCTCATTCCCTTTTTCGCTTTTCATTCCCGTGCTAGTCTCATTTTCACTAGTCTTCATTTCTTTTTGTCTTTCCGCTGCCTTTATTAAATCATTTACAATGGCTTCGTATTCTGTATTTTCTTTCGCATATTGCTGGAAAAATCATTGAAATTGTTGATTATTAAGAAAAGAGAAAAATCCAAAAATAAAGCAAAAAATGAATTTATACACGTATATATCATTTATACCTGTAATACTTTTAAATCATCTGCATCCTTCATCTGACAACTCCATACTTCATCTGGAAAAATCGCTTTAATTAGACGCACTAAATTTGCAGCATCTTCAGTCCTAAAACAAAATGCAAATAAAATCAATCTAACATTAATCAGAAAAAAGGAAAACAAATGAAAATGAAAAAAAGTCTGACCTTTTCTCAACTGCATAATGACTTAATAGAGGTGAAAATTTGTTATTCAGTACGAGATAGAAGACGAAAGGGCCAAAATGTCTGGTAGAATATAGATTTGCAAATTTATTTTCATCTACTGTACGATCAAATATCATGTGACAAAGCTGAAATTTGAAAAATCTGAGGATTTCCAGAAAAAAGCAAGTTTGAAGTGCGCCAATATTTAGACTCGCGTTTTAATTGACTTCTTTCTAATGTTTCTTACTGGTGACTTGTACACTTAATTCCATTCTATTCATATTTAGAAAAAAAAAAAAATTTTTTTTCGCCACAAAATACTAAAACATATCATGTTCTAGAAATATTTTAAATTATAGTCAAAGAAATCTAGAAATACTTTAAACTGTTGTCAATCTTTATCACACAGTGATAGTCGATATTCTTAATGGGCCATATGACCAGACATTTGAATGATGTGATTGTATACTAACCCTGATAAAGACTGGGTCATTTGGTAGATAATAGTGACATGCCCAATCGAGGACATATTCGTGATCATCCCTGTCCAATGCCATCTAAATTTCTTTATAGAAAACATGTACAAATGATTCATATCACATAGAACTTCAATACTGCTCCATAAATTGACCTGTAAATATGGATCTTTGAACAGTGGTGGCTCATATATTGGTCGATAAGGATGACCTTTGTAAGCCCTTGTCATTCGATCTCGTTCTTCCGGTGTTGCACTTCGTAATGTGCCGTCTGTTTCACGTACAACAACTGAGCGTACCTATAATGAAGCCTAGTTGTTTCATTATGATAAAAATGTTACTAAAAAAAAAAAAAAAAAAAAGACGAAAAAAACAAAAAACAAATGAGTGCTTTCATTCGAATCTCAAAAACAAATGAATTCGCTTACCTGAACTCCAAGACCAAATGAAAGATCTGTGAAAACATATTTACTGCTATCAAAGCCCTTGATTTCCGGATCACTGGCTAGAACAATTGGAATATTAGAACGCGGTTCTAGTACCGGCACAAATTGCAGAAAATTTTTTCCTACTTCTTCCATGCTCTTCACTGTCTGAAAAATTTCAGCACATTTGAAATTTTCTGCAGCATTAAATTAATTTGCGATAAAATAAAACATTTAACCCGTAACGTACAATATAGAAAAATTTTTGGTCGTTATTGGTCATGCAATTATGACCATAAAATTTAGATGTAATTAAAATCATAGATTTTAGATGCAATAATGGTCATAGAATCATAGATTTCGATAATAAATTTGGTAGGAAAATGGATAATTTAATATCGGAAGATTTTTTTATCATAAAAGAATTTCAAAACTTAAAATTCTGAAATGATACCTTCTCGTAAGCTTCATCAGTCATCAAAGCATAATGTGCACGTTGAGGTTGAGTAATTTGCCGATTGCTGAATAATTTCTCCCTAAGATTTAATCCCGTAAGGTGTTTCAATAAACTTTGAATATCACTTCTAGTAAAAAGACGTTCCACATCAATATTGTTACTACCGCCAGCTTGCTGCGTTTCAGCCATTCTGCAAAATTATATCTAACATGCCAGATTGAGCAAAAAAAAAAAGTGTCATCATAAATTTAAACAATATCATAAAACAATGTTTGAATATGAAAAATTTGCAATTTTTTTTAGCTTTTTTTTGCTTCAGACATGAAAACAGAAAAATTATTATAAGTTATTATGATGAAATTAAACAATATCGTTAAAAAATTCATCACTAAACTAGCTTTTGAATTTCCCCAAAATATTTCGGATTCATCTACAGATTATTTTTTCTATAAAAAGTGCCTCTGTATGAGAACTATTATTCTATTTTCTGTTTCCTAAACAATATCATAAATCTCATTCAAAACAAATTACATGTAAATCACTTTTATTTAAATATGAATCATTTTTGCTTATTCTATACCAGATAAAACTGTAGTATTACTCAAAATTAATAAGTTCTATTTACAGAACGTACTAATTTACTACAGAATACATTGAACTTACTCAAAATGAGCAATCTATTCTCATTCTCTTGTTTTATTAGTAATTACCATCAACATAATCTTACTCTGTACATTTGATCCATGCGGAATAACAATTTTTCTGCACTGTCATGTGATTACAGTTTTTCGATCTCACCAATAATCTCCATAAATTTCTACTAACAACCATATCTGAAATAGAATTAATGAATCAAATCTGAAACAAAAAAAAAAAAAGCTATCCTAAAAAGTTATAAATTCGAACTAAATAAATCTTAACTAATTCATTAAAAAATCCCAAACGATTAAACAATAAAACAAATTCAAAACAAAAAACTACTTTTTTTTTTTCAATTCTCTAAGCTAAAAAAAAAAAATTACCTAAATGCTCATATTTAAATTATAATATTAAATTGAATTCGATGCAACAAGCTAACCTAAATTCAATGAATTTTTGCGAAGTTATCAAGCTCAAATACTACCTAATTCACGTGGATAACACTTCAAGGATAATATTCGGCAAACCAGAATTGTCCAATGCAAATGGAAATTTGTTAAAAATATTTCATGATGACTGGGATACACAGATCACTCAGCGATTTTCATTGTAGCACAACTTGTAGCCCGGTGACAAAACGAGTCTGTTGTTGACAGCCTGAAAAGGTGGATTCAGGAGTGTGTACAGCTCACCGAGTTGTTTAAGTGTGTGTCACGTGGTTCTGTTGCTGTATCGAGATTTTGTCGTCACTATACGTGTAATACGTGAGAAATAATGACGTGGAAGACGTACTCGTAATTCACTTTAATTCACCAATAATAGGTAAAATACTTAATTACAGCCATTACTTAGGTAGTCAAGTAAAATACTTGATTACAGCCACTACTTAGGTAGTTTGATTATTATGGAGTTGTAGAAATTAAATAAGTTTGGTATGCATAATAGTGGTAGATAATTGGATAATAACTTGATGTTAAATTTTTATTTGCTAAATTACCATGGTACCTAAGTTTTGGATGTTAAGATATCATATTATTGAGGTGTCAAACAGTCAAGTTTCATATTATTTAAAACTCTATTATTTGAGCATTTTTCTGTTAATATTTTATTATCGATTTTGAAGTTGTTGTTTTGTTGTGTGGGTTCAGTAATAAATTATTTAATTAGTTGTGTTTTTAGTGTAATAAGTATACAGATTTAGGTTTTGTTGGTAATTAAATATTATTTGGATGAGCGGACTGTTTTTGCTTTGTTTAGGTATTGAGCTTGTGTAGCTTTTTTGCTTTTTCCTACTAATTTTTCTTGATTCGGTGCTCGTACTTTTGCTTTTGCGGTTTATAGTTTTTTGGTTTTTTTTTGAGGGGATCATTCTTAAGAGTAATTTTATAGATTGGTGATGTTTTTTTTCTCATTGATTGAAATTTTTGTTGATAAGAAAAGAAAAATTTTCTCATAAAAATATCAATAGTTAAGATGCTTTCACATCATTATCAAGGATTCCTTGAACCAAAATAGTCAAAGTGTTTTTGTACTATAAAACTCAATTATTAGTCTATTTTGATGTCAAGGTTCCATTTGTTAAGATAGAAATATCAAATGTTGTAATAGTCATATTTTGATATATTACACGTTAGTTATATAATATCTGCTGATTTTAAAATTTTTAATCTTAGAATACCAGTAATTCACTACAGGTTAAATTTTTATTCATACACTGTTATATATGGCAGTCGAAAAACAACTACATGTCACTGTTACCAAAAAAAAAAAATTTTTTTTCTTGTAACTATAGCTTGATAAAGAAGTTCAAGTATATCTTATTGTAAAGGTTGATTAACTAAGTTACTACTCTAAATCTTTAATTTCAGGATTTAATAAGTGGACGGAAAATTGTATTTTTTTTCGCGTGAAATTTAAGCTCAAACATATTTATTTAGTCATCTCTTTTACTAAATGCCAATTGAATGTATTAAATTTGGTCACTTGAGGAATATGGTCATTTGACTAAATTCTGAGAAAAGTGTTTTATGTTTTTGTGGAAAGCAATAAATGCATGATACTCGTAAAAAAAATGCACTTTTTTCCATGCATTTACTGCCTTGCACAAAAATGTAAGATAAAAAGAAAACGGGAAGAAATATCGATAAGAATTTACGGTAAAATAATCACTTTGCAGATTTTCTGCATTGCTTTTGATAAAGCCAACACTCTGAAATGTCTACTACTGTTGTTGCTGCTGATTCAAATCAGTTGAATTTCAATCCATCGTGGTTAGTCATTTCATACCATAACTTATCCTTAGTTTCAACATCTTTCCCAATTTGCACACATCAAGTGCGAAACAATATTTCTGCTATATCATCATCAGTATTACATGATATTCATTAATGACATAATTGCCACGTGTAATATTTTAAGCAGAAAATTAAAATATAGAATAAATATGCATATCATTATAACATGCAAAAAATAAGCATGTTATTCTTTTATAAATATTTCAGGATGCGTCCCGTTTCTATGCCAATATCGACTGGAGGCGGAAATAATAGCTGTAATCGTACGGAGCCACCATTTGCTGCTGAAAATGTGTGTAGTGAAATTTCAAAATTTGTTGAAATTAAAATCGCTAATATTCAGTAAATAGTTCCATCAATTTTATGATTAGGTTGATTTTTTTTTTTTCATTTTATGATTAGGTTGATTCCAAATAATTAACCAGCTATCCTTCATATGAAGGATTGATGACACTAATCTCTATCTCTGCTTTTAATCATATCAAACATTTTTAATGGTTATGATTTCCGTGCTAAGATTAAGCTGGATTTCCAGCTTTGCATCATCGGACTTTGTTAATTCGTACAATAAACAAAAATTTTATTTGGTAACAAATCATTTTACTTATTTATTTTTTTTTTTTGTTTTTTTAGCCTACTGTCGATTATCCTATAGCGGATCCAATTTTTGTAAAAAATCGTTATGGTCGGGAAGATTTGCTCGCTCTTCTTTCCAAAGATGTCCATCCACCGGATGGTCTTGACAAATGTCAGTTTTATGTGTCTGCTGCTCAGAAACCAATCGTATTAACGCCGCTTTCTGATACTGAAACGGTATTTTCATTCTGTTAATGTTGTGCAAAATTAAATGAAATATTAATTTTCATGTGTTCAAATATTGTTGTGATATCTCTTTTTTATTTGTGATTAAATTTCTGGAACATTTTGGGTAGAATTTTTTTAAAAATTAAGCATGTTTATAGCGACTACAACATAACATAAATTCGAGCAAAGCGATGAGCTTACTAAGCCATGCGGATCGAGCAACTATTGCTTCTGGTGGTATGATTGGTGGCCCAAATATACCGTTGCAGTTGAGAGTAGGCCAGGAAAATCGTTCATTTTCACCCTCATGGATATCCGCATCTGGTTATTACGGCATTTTTTCCTTTTTTTTTTTTTTTTTGATTCACATTTTTTTCACAAATACTATAAAATTATGAAGTAGTTCTAAAATCTGCGGAGATTTTTTAATTTAGTTTTTTTTTTTTTTTTTTGAAACATTTGTTTTGTTGAAGGAATCATATTTGCTAGACAATTTTTAAATAGTTTCTGGAATAATTTCTGCTTTGTTGTGCTAATGAGATTATTTTCTTACTTAGAAATCAGTAAAATTTTGGCTTGAACAAAAAAAGAAAAAAATTTGTCTGTTGGAAGTGTTTGTTTACAGGTGGTGGAAATAGTGGTTTTGGAAGAGGGAGTTTGCAGTTCGGCCGTGCTACATATGGAGGTTCATATCGTGGACGTGGTATGACGCAGACAAGTTCTATTAATCCATCCGAACCAGCATTAATTGGACGTACTAGTTAGTTTATTGACTTTTGATAGTGAATTTCTGTTGTTATACTAATCCTCTTAATTGATTTATATAATATGTGGTGTTTATGTAGGTGCTAATCGAAATAACCGTACTGGTGGATCTGGTTTTGGTCGCGGAAATAGTACCGTACAACCTTTTAATGCACGAGCCCAAGGTTTGTATGATCCGCGAGATCCACGTGATCGTCCGAGGCAACGCCTTCGTAGCACATCTGATGATACATCAAATCCATCGTTTGGTGGTACCATTGACGATTTACCTGCACCTCTAAATAGTGGTTGGACTCAAGTGGGACGAGCTGCAGCACCATGGAATAAAAGATTGCATGTCAGTATGAATTCGGCTACGCAACAATCAGCAGCGAACGCCGAATTTACTAGTCAGTCACAATTACCCGAATGGATGAGTGATGATCAAGAGAGGTTATTTTATCGTTTCAAGAATTTACAACTGTTGGTATAATAGCTGCATCAGTTTTGAATACAGTTTAAAATCTTATTTATTTCAGAGGAGACAGTTCAAATCTGGAAGAAACTGGTTCATTTGATGATAGCGGCCAATTTCAAACATCTGCAATCGCTCAGCGAATGGCGACATCTTTGGGTTTGATACGAAATCCCGCATCAAATATACCAGTGGATATTCCGGAAAGGTTTCTTTAGTCTTTCATTTCTTAAGAAAATTTTTCTTTGTCAATATTTGTTTCTGTTTTCGCTTCTTTCAAACTTTTTCAAGTTACTTGATATGTCTCCATTTCTTTTGTGCAAATTTTTTTCGAGGTTATGAAAAATTAAGAAATGAAGTAATACTTTCTTAATTTAAAGAAAATTGATAGTTTCAACGCAGAGAATGTAGGAATCATTTATTTATAGACAAAAATTGCATCAGGAAGAGGAAAAATCAGCTTTAGCATCATCTGTTCCTGTTACGGTTCCGAATACTTGGTCCACGATATCTAACAATCTCAACGACGAGCAACCACAATCAAACAGAATTGCAAAATACTTTGTTGAGGTCAAGTATTGGTTGTGAATTTCTTTAGATGGCATGAAATTACTATATAATACCAAGTTGCTCAACGATAAATAAAAAAAGATGTAATAGCATTCAGTTATTATGAGTATTATAGTTGGTAGTGACTTCGTTGGTTTGGGAAATCATTAAGCATTGTAGTATAATTTTTAATTTCATGTTTTAAAATGATTACAAAAATGGAATTATATTATTTCTTCAATATCTCAAGTCACTGAAATAGTTAGATAGCTCACAAGTGACATTTAAAAGTTATTTTGATCGCACAGAATTCGGTATCTCAAGTTTCAAGAATATTTTAATAAAGGAGGGCATTAGAACTCCTCTTACTTGCACTTAGCAGAGAAAAAGTTATCAAAAAAAATTTCACCAATTCATGAATTCTTATTATATTTCTCAGTGGCACTATCGCAAGTGAATGCCAGATATTTTTATGCATAAATTTCTTAGGCAAAATTCATAGTACGTCAGATCACTATCTTAATTTGATTCCTCCATTGATTTTCTGGTAACTTTCGCTATAGATTTGTAATTTTTGGAAAAATAATCGCGTATTGAAAATTGATGAGCTATTCAAGAGTTTTTATTATAAAGCGATGAATGACATAAGAGTAGAAATTATATTTATAAAAATCCTAATAAGTATTAGCATTTCTAATGGCATTTCTAGTTTCTGTCTATGTTTCTTAACTTAAACTATTTCAGAAATCTGATACTAACATAATTCTAACATCTGAACAATCGGCACCCATAGCTGCAACAACAGTTACTGCTGTAAATAGTCCATTTCAACAGAATGTATTCTTTTTTTTCTTTTTTTTCTTTGCTATAAGCTTTCTGGTTTTAGTCTCTTTTTGATTTCTTTTTTTTAAGTTAGTCATATCGACATGTGAATTGTTATATTTTCATTATTGGTTGTCTTTTTGGGATTTATGAGATACTGACACCTTTACTCCAGCAGATAAGTATTCGAACCGTTTTGAGCCTATTATTTTCTAGTACAACTTATTTCAAATTTGCATTAAGTGAGTTGAATTCTATTGAATCTTAGCTAAATAATGAAGAACGACTTTTATAATGCTCGAAATGAATGAGCTTCATATAAATACAGCATAATTGTGTCGATTAGATGGCATCTCACGGACAAAAACAAATAATTAAATTTCGAATTAATTTAAATAAATAATAATAGATATGCAGGTTGTAGGATCAAATATTTTAGAATTCGTTTAGAATAATTACATTTATATGTTCACCATATGTATGTGGATATATAAATACATACCATTTATGTGTCTTTATACATATGTATAACACTCTAGTTCGAATGATTTCTGTAGTCGATGTAACAGTTAATGTTCAAAATGGGAATGCTTTCTGATGCTATAATTTTCTAACTTGCTTCAGTATACGGATGATGTAACCTTACTTGGTCATACCGCTTCAACAGGACTGAATGCGAGGAATGACTATGTAGATGAATGGTACTATGTAGATCCGAAAAATGCCGTGCAAGGTCCCTTTCCAACAATTCATATGCAGGTAAGGATTATATTAAATGGGATGATTTTGTGCAGTCGTTAATCCATCTTGAGATCTTTTTTCATTTAAATATCAAAATAGAAAGCTTTACATTGTTTATTTGGGAAATAAAGCTTTTTTAAACAAAAATTTCAGGCTTGGTATAAGTTGGGATATTTCACATCAGAATTACGTGTACGACATGGACAGAATCCAGATAACAGTTTTATGACTTTGGGTGAGTTGATAACGATGAATAGTGAAGAGACACCATTCAAATTTAAACCTTTTACGTCACCGGTAATGCAATTACCCTTGCAGCAGACTCAGGAAGTAAGGTAAACATTCTTTATTTTACAGCTAAATGAGTGATTTTGATGTAAAAGCATTTAAATATCAAAAAGCAGTCTGCATAAGCAACTAATTATTGATTGTAATTATATGAACTATAATAACTGAGATAATATTTTACAAAATATAATCCGTATTATCCTGCCATCACAAGAGAATATTTTGGAGAGGAAAGGATGGAAAGGGAGAAAAAAAGAAAAAAAGCATAAACTGCATTCATAATTTATTAAAATTAATGGTCACAATCTGTTGTTCTGAATTATTAGTTTTCTAATGGTATTTGATATATCATAGCAGAAATATATGGAGTCGAGATTATAATGTATCTCTTATGGAAGCTGCAAAAGTTAAGAAAGAACGACAGGTCAGTTCTTATTTTTTTTTCTTTTTTTTTTTTTTTTTGTCTTGTACGAATGTTATGTAATTTTGGCTACTTTTTATCTTTATGTTTAGCTTTTGCTGTATTTCCGAGGGCTATATTTCGAATAAGATTGGAAAAAAAATTACATTATGCTGTTATCATTGGTACTGAACATTCCTATTAGGAATATTGTGTAAATCTTCATTTTTAGAAGTTGGAAGAAGAACAACGCCGGATGGCAGAACAGGAAAGACAATTAAAGGAGATGCGAGAAGCTTTGTTGAAAGAGGAAGAAGAAAGACTCGCAAGAGAACGAAGAATTATGGAGAAAGAACTGCAACTTCAGAGAGCACAAGTAAAATAATAAAAACTTCACTGCCACTGTCCGCCCTTTAAATTTATTAAATTTTTACGGAAGATTCTCTAATGAGTACAATATTTTACAGTTCGAGTCGAGAAATTGATGTATGGTCATATAGTATGTATTTTGTTGCTGTCAATCGTACTTTCAAAAATTCATGTCTTTTAGAATTCTCAAAGTACCACTTTTTTGGAAATTCAAATTTCAGGAAGAATTAGCACAACTAGCAGCAGAAGAAAAAGAGCGAGCAGCGGCACGAGAGCGTGAAATAGAAATTGAAAAGAAACGGTTGGCCGAAGAGATGGAAAGGACGAAAAAGGAAGAGGTGGAAAGAGCATTAGCGGAAACAAGACGAGTATGATATTTTTAATGAATCCAAAACTAATTTTCGAAAAGATGAGAAAGGAGTCTTGAAAAACAAGTTTAATATGGCTTTCAATAATTTTTTTTCTGCTGTTTTCGATATGTTTTTCATGGGGAACTATCATAATTATTTTAGAAGGAACAGGAAAGAGAACAGCAACGATTGAAAGATGAAGCGGAAAGGCGTATAAAAACGAATGAATTGAGCAGAATACAAGAAGAAGCTGAAGAAGAAGCTCGAAAAACAGCGGCTGAGCAAAAACGACTGCGGCAGCAAGTATCGGCATCTACAGCAGCAATTACACGTGAAAAAGAAAATTTGCATCATAAACCACCAGTTGAATTGCGAAAAGGGGTAGTATATTTAACATTTAAATAGAGAATCATTTGATTGGTAATATTCAATCAGCACAAATGCAGCTTAGATTTCTTCCAGAAATGTTGCTTGATGAAATGTATAAAAAAATTTTTGAAGGAATATATATTTTAATATTCCAACATATTTCATATAGTTCAATTATTAAAGAATTTGGCAATTGAATAAAAACTGAACTTTTGAAACATGAAATAAAAGAATACATATTTTGAACTTGACATTTACACACCGAAATAATGTCCAACAGAATTATCGGCTAATTTTATGTTAATTTTTTCTATTCATAACTAAGGTGTAATTATTCGATTTCCAAATGAATTTAACGATGGCAGTAACAAACGTTCTGAGAATATATACCTATTGCTGAGAGATATTTTAAACGCTAACATTTCAGAACGCTTCGAAAGGATTTATTGTTACTGAAGAATTCGCACCATCTTTAAAGCAAAAAGGATCAGAAAATACATCCGTAAATTGGCCACATGCTTGGCAAGCAACATATCAAAGTAGTGAGGAAAAAGTGATCACACCAAAAAGTTTGTCTTGTAGTTTTATTAGTTTATTATTTTAATTTAGAAAAAAAAAAAAAAAAAAAACGATTTTTCTAGCCGCTCCATGGATTGCCGTAACGAATAAAGGAATGGCGGATCGAAGTGAGCCAAGTTTGTTGGACATACAACAAGAGGAAGAGCGACAAATGGTGGCGGAAATGAAGCATAGACAAGAGCAACAAATAAATGGTGCAACAATATGGAAGGATTCTGGTGAAGCAGCTCGTGTAGGAGTTTGGAGTTCTGTTGCGCATAAACTTAAATGGAAGCAGGATTCACAGGTTCTTTTTTTTTTTTTCATATAGACTTAATGATTTGTTTTTTTCTACTGTGATGTATATAAATACAGTGATCAAACACTATGTTGAAAAATCCAGTTATTATAAATAATCTAGTTATAAAAGTTATCGCGTAAGGATTCAAAAACTTTTTTTTTTAATTATTAGCCATCCATTTTTACATATTATTTACCACTTTCCTTTCCATTTCTTTTTAGCCAGTACCTGATACAATGGTTGCACCTTTAAGGCAAGTTGCATGGGGTGGCGCCAAAGGTATGAATGATATAACTGCCGCAAAAGCGATCTGGTATGATCCGTCACTTCCAGATAATAGCAAAATTAAAACTAACAGGTTTGTTATTGAAAAAGTCTACCTTTAATCTTGAGTTAAAATTTTTGTTCCTATATTTCTACTAATTACTACCATTAAAATTAAATTTTGCAGAAATGTACAAAATGCGAATAAGTCCGAATCAGGAAATACAGAACACGAAGTACATTTTATTATATTACTTCCATTCAATATCGGATTTTTCACTTGTTTTAAAATTGCACAAATTGGAGGGAAAAAGTGAAACGAATCACAGAATTTGTTGGCATCTGAAAATTTTTCTGAAATCAATTGAACTTTTAATGTTTTACTTGTTTCAGAATTTTGTTTTGACCTTAGAAGTTTGCGAAATAATACGCTTTTTTTAGGCTGTAAAGAAAATTTTCAAGCAGTCCGTTACAAGTAGTGGTAATGCTCTCACTAACTGGATGATAAATCGAGTCAAACAACTAAATCCACAAGTGGATGCCGATGTATTCGCTGCTTTCATTGAAGGTGTCGATAATCCGAATGAAGTATGGCTGGGATTTTTGATTTATGCGATCATGAATTTTTTATAAGCATTTAGTTCCTCTTAAAATCCTCTTTGTATGAGTTACAGATTCTTTTATTGGAATGTGTGCAAGTAATTGCAGTTCCAAAATGTCTGAAAAAACATGAGCACTTCTGCGTTTAGGTGGAGGATTATATAATTGGTTATTTGGGAGAAAATCGTTTAGTGAGGGAATTGATACGAGAATTCCTGGAAAGGCGTTCGCAAGCCCGTCAGAAGAAAGAACCTGTTGATAAGGATGTAAGTTTGCATCCCCTAATTGAATTTCATATCGATTTTTGTCAGATGTTCTCAAGAATCAATTTTTTTGCGCTTAAAGTATGAAATTTCCTTATTGCTTAAGATCTTTTTTTCACAGGATTTAACTCATCCTGCACAAGCGGCAGATGCATTAAGTACTATTGCGGCAAACAATAAATTGGATAATTCTACCTCGCAGCAAATATTAACGGGTGGTGGAAAGCGGAAGAAAAAGGGTAATAAAGGAAATAAGCTGGTTGTTGATGGTGCGTGTTTGGGTTTTAAAGGAACAGCCGATCCGAATCGTGTTAATATCGGTGAAATCGATACTGTTGGTGGAGGTAATCGATCACTCACATAAATGATTATTTCGGGACAAAGAAATTATTTTGTCGAAATCAGTTTCTTGTTTTCTCTTCATTCTATTAATAGGTATTATCTTCCTCATTTTTTTCTCTGTTTAAAAACTTGCTATCATTATTGAGGATTCTATATGTTTTTTTTTTTACGAATTTCTTTTCGAACTTATCACATTTGGGCGTCATGTTTCATTGGCTAGTTTTGCATAATTTTTCGGGTCAGTAATATATTGGCATTGAAATTCTTACGGGAATTTTCGACAAATTTGTTATGCAATTCTAGCCGGAAAGAGTCACAGTTCGATCTGGAAAGTTTGACTGGTCTCGTTATGGAACATGCCTGAAAATGAGGATAGTATTATAAAAGAATGATTCTTTCTGGGAATATATCATATTGTAATATTATGTTAGGTTTCCAAGTAATTAAAGGTCTTGCTTATCTTTTCCTTTTTTTACGAATTTTGCTGCTATTTCGCTGCTTTTTTTTAGTTTTTTATTTTCTTGTTTTGAATTATAAGCTTATCGTGGAAATTGTTCATACAACAAAAGCACAAAACGTTCAAATTTATGTCATTAATCGCCACTATTGCCAATGTTTGATTATATATTATATATATATAAATATTATTATGTATATAATACTTATAAATACATATTATATTTATATGTATATATCTTTTGGATTTGATTTGATTAATCTTAGGGGGGCAGGAGGCAGAAGAAACTATTTTTCAGTTTTTCCTCTGTGTTTATTGTGCTTGCTGTTAACTGAATATGTGAATGGCAATTTTCTTGTGTTTTTTACCGTCATTTTGTCCAGTTAAAGTTTGACTTTTATTGGTCGGGAGGCGATGAATGTAAGTCATGTAAGGTTTTTTTTTTTTTTTCTTTTTTTTTTCTATTGCTCACAATCTATTGGACTTAGAAAAAGTACTTGACTTTTCCAGGGTGATTTTTATTTTTTTTTTCTGGAATTTCGTCACGCCACTTTGGCATCATTTTAAATATAGAATTTGTGAGATGTGTTTGATGCAACTAATGGATGATTCTAGATTTTCTAATTCAACAGTTGTGATGAATTTCGGGATTTCAAGATTACCAAATAAGATTTGAATGTTAGGCTTTTTCAATTTTTATAAGTATTATGTCTTGTCTCTTTACATTTTCAAAGATTAATCTAATCCATTTTGGAAAGGGTTTTTTGTTTCTGTGTTTTACTTCTTCTCAGTTATTTTTAGCTTTTTGGTATGCGATCTCTTTGATATTCCATTATCAGTCCCCGGTCTTCTCCCTCTCTCTGTCTTTTTTTTATTTCGCATACTTTGATTATTTTGACTCAAAGAGCTCAGAAGATTTCTTTATTGTTTCCAGTTATTATTGGCATCTTAACTTTGCAAAAGTTATACCTCCCTTTTTTAAATCCTAATTGACTTCCGAATAGCTGAAATGAAATCTTTTCGTGGCTTTGATAATGTTTGTTATATAAAATATAGGTTTCTTGTAATATTGCTTTTTAAGCTTTTTAAATGTGTCAAATAAAGCAGTTTACTTCTTTACAATAATTTGATCCGTTTTTTCGTAATTCTATTAGGCTGCTTTGGTGCTACCTGAAATTAAATTGATTTTAATAAATTTGTTGATCGCTGTCGAACTGCTCCATTAAAATTGATGTTTAGAAATTGGGAAGGTGAGTAAACAAAATTAAATACTTTTTTAGTTAAGACATACTCGTTAGTATAATATAGATGAGCAGTATTTTAATATTATTTCAGGATAATCAAGTTGAGAGTAATTTTCAGTTTAATTTTTACTCTCCTCACATTTCATAATTTATGCAAATTTCCGGATATTTTTCTGGATTGGTATTGCCAAAGTGGCACTAAATAAAAGCGATGAGAATTCCGGTCTTTTCACTGTAACTGATGCTTGCGATTTCCTGCTGCTTTATTTCATATTCATGATATTGTAGTGCTGATGGTGGTGATATTTGTTATTAATTGCTTTGTTCAGTTTCATCTTAATTTCTTTGGTGTTTATTATCTTCACATCAGAATCCATCTTCGCACTTATCCATCATTGCATGAATGGATAATATGATATCATTTTCCATTAATGCTGTTTTTACAATTGTACAAAGAATTTGATATTGATGTTCATAAGGTGATTATATATAATAGATAAATTTTTATCAAGATTAACAATTGTTAATATTTTATCGGATATAGAAAGTCTATTTAATGAATTTTATAGTCATCTGGTTTTTTTATAGCATCAAAGTAATTTATTTACATACATTTTGTAGTAACTGAATAATTTATTTACATATATTACTGGAATACCTTCATTTTATTCTCTTTGCTGCATCAATAATACTATAACGTAATAGAAATGAAGCCCATAAACTTACCATACAAATATCTTCATAGTAGAACTATGCTGATGTTATCATATTTATTCAAGATTCATAGCAAAATGAAGAAAAAAAGATGTATCGTCAGTGAATTCTGAAGGAATTGATTTCTTCGAACTCAAACTTCGATCAATTTTAGCAAATTTTATTAATAGAAATAATCTTCGCTTAGAAAGAATTTCTTAGAATTTTGCAGAAATAAATGATATATATTTAAAAATTAGTGTTTACGTATTAACAATTATAAAAGTTGCTGTCTATCTAAGTAATGGAGTTTTTTTTTTCTTAAATATTTGAAAAAAAATTTTTTCTCTCCCCAAAGATTTAAAAAAAAAGAAAAAAAAAAGACTTGTTAAAATTTACTTATCAGTGCAATCAAATTTAGCAGAAAGATATTCGCATCATTTTTCTATTGAAAAAATCGATAATTATGAGTTTCGCGTAATGTTACATGAAGTAATAGTACTTTGATCTTTCCAACAGATATTTATAATTACACTTAAACTTCATTTAAGTATCAGCCTTTCTTATCCCGTGAATCTTGGATTTGGATCGAATTTTGCAAGAGAAATGAATCTATAAAGACCAAAAATTATGAATTTACACATAAATTTAATTAATTTTTTTTTGCATTAAATAATTAAATTATGTAGACTATTTGAATGATTCGACATAACGATAAATAATGCTATCCATTTCTTAAATTAAAAATTCTCCTTAATTTGTTAAGATAAACTATTTGCGGTATTGTCACTCTAAAAATTATCGTATATGATCAAATATTTCTTTTGTCCAAAATAATGGATTTTCAGTTAGATTAGTACTAATTTATTATTTGTTTTTCTTTTTTTGCTTATTTTTTACAATTATTTAATTCTGAATATTCGAAAGTTTTTCATCAAATCCAGAAAATGTTACTAAGGAAGCTCCGGAAATGCAACGGTAATATTAATCTGTCCTTTTCTGGAAGCGTAATATAATAATATTTATGAATGAATGGATGAATCAAGTAAATCAATAATTTTAAAACAAAATAATCGATCATTTTAATATATAGATAGCGAATCTGGCATACAATCCGTAAATTTTATTCAGCATCCAAATGATATGGATTAATTAATTATGTTATTAATCTTTGGCAAAATGGTATAATTGTCATTTCAAGTTCAGAGAATTGTTAAATATAGTTTGATTATGTTATTTAAGAAATATTTTGAAAAAAAAAAAAGAAACTTAGCATTATCAATCAATTAATCAATTAAGTCAAACGTTTAGCATTTAATCAATTAAGCATTCTTTCAAATCATCTGGAACTCTATGTTTATTTCATACTTTTTTTATTAAGCATTGATAAAGAAAAAATGCCGCATTGTTTCATTTTTATTTAAATATATTTATTTACTTTGTTTCAACAAATTATAATTGATTAAATAAGGAAAATAAACGAACTGTATTAAAATTTATGAAATGTTTTGAAAGAATTTCTTTTTTTTAAATAATAAATTCTTCATTTCCTTTTTTCTATCTTTTTGTATTTCATTTTGACATGGAAAGAACTTAAAACATAAATTTCATATTACTCAAATGACAAGTAAAAATTACTAGAAAAGTTTCACTGAATTGTTGGTGTTATTCATAACAAAAAAAAAAAAAAAAGAGGCTAATATTCATTGCATATTTATACTTGATATGCGATGATCACTATTCAAAGTTTTCGCAAAGCCAATTAAGACAATCCATGATACTTGTACTTTTTTCCAAGTTGCAATCGTTAAGTAACAGAAAAGAAATGATAATTTGATATTTTCCAAACTATGAGAATCTTCTTGGCATTATTATTTTCAAATTCTGAATAATGCAAGAAGCAATTTTTTCTTTTTTTTTAAATCTTATCTTTATGCATACATCTGATAAGCACAAAAATATTGGAAGGAAAATAATTTTATTTGTCCACACTTAATATTTTTAGAAAAAATTCAAGAAAAAATTAAATCGTAAAAATATTTTTAGATTGTACAATTTTTTTTTTCATTGTTTCTCTTTCATTTTAATATATTGTATAATTTATTGCGGTTTATTAATTATTTCAATTCTACTATTCATGATGCATATTTCAATTTACATTGAATTTACATGATATATTAGTAAAATAATAACTATTGGATGACTTTCTTCAAAAATTACAGAATGATAAAATTTAATTTAATCTTATAAAAGGCGACCAAAACGATCAAAAGAAATTAATTATTTTTTATTACACCATCATACTTTTTTTTATTTTTTTTTAATATTTACTTTTAAAGCATGAAAGTTTAAAATTGGTTAGTATTTCAACATGTTTCATCTTTAAATACTTAAGTATAAAAAATTGATATTATGTGAAATAGATAAAATGCAAGATCAAATGCGACACAAAAAAACAGATTTCATGATAAATTTTCATTTTTTTTTTCTTTAATCAAATTATCCTCGTTAAATCTATTCGTTATTTGAATTTGTCAATTGTCAGTTTTTCGTTTTAAAACAATTATGAATTCAGACCAAAACGATGTAAAATTAAAATGAATGTTATGAATTTAGATCGAAATCATAGAGTGTTCCGATATGTTAACATGTTAGAAATTATTCGATTTATTTGATCATGCATGCCATAAATTTCTCATTAATCACTCAATAGCAATTGAAACAAATTCTTATTTAAAATATGAATATTTTTAAACTATTTCATTTTTTTGACTTTTTGATGCTTGAATGAGAAAATAATAGTTATTAGAATTATAATAAAATATTAATAAGAATAAATAATGATAATAATTATTATTACTGCAATTATAATGGAATAATAATATAATAATGTAAATAATAATAATAACTTTTAAACAAACTTTACGAGTGTCATTTGCAAAAGAAAATGATAAATTACATACATAAAGAAACAAGCAAGTCTATTTATTATTATTATTATTATTATTATTATTATTATTATTATTATTATTATTATTATTATTATTGTCACCATTTATAAAAAAATATTGATAAAAAAGAAAAAAAGGTACCATTGTTTTTGACTATTAAAAACATTTCATCCATTTTTTCGGAGCGTGTTTTTTTTATTTCGAAAATTTCTATTATTACTAATATTTTTATGAATAGTGACAAAAAGTGTAATATTTTCACATATTTGAATACCCAACTATATTCCCTATAACAGAATAAGAAAGTTTCTTCTAGATGAAAGAATTTCCCATTTATTCGAGCCTGTAACGAAGTGATCCGTTTATTGCACGTGAAATATGTCTGCGTTAACATTACTTCATGTAATACGATATTAGCTTTTCCGATTGCCCACATTTTACAAGTTACTACAGCCATGGTATTGCTTTTCCATATGATATGTCCAGTGCGATCAAATATGTAGCATTTTACCTGTTTTACTTTTATTTCGATCTGCTAAAAATGCTCGATAAAGTTTACTATTTAGAGGGTTTCAGTAATAATCTAACAGAATCTTTGTAATGAATAATCTTCGATGTTTGTATTTAAATTCTATTTAATTTTACAAACTTTATGGAATATTGAAGAGCAATTTTAACTAATTCTATGCAATATTTAAAAGCAATTTTTACTTATTCCCTCCCCTTACTCTCTTTCAACTTTTTTTTTTTTTGTACATTCAATGTTTGTTCCCTAACTGCTTTTTCTTTTCTTATTTCAAAATTTGTCATGCTTCTGTGAAAAAATCGATATTTATTCATTGTGCTAATTTATATTGTTGAAATTTGTTTTTAACGCTGTGAAATTTATTTCAACATTTAAAGATGATTTAATGCATCGGCTTTCTCTTCAACCTTCTTTTTCATCTATCATCAACCATCTCTTTTACTTTATGATATTTTTAATTGATAGTTATATTTAACGTTATATTTTACATAAAGAGCAATTTATTTCAACATATATCGCGTCAAATTTCACATATTCTTGTTTAGGATAAAACTTTGAGAGAAAGGATAGTTTTCAAATTTATTCGAATTTAAATTCAATATCAAAGTAATAAAAACAAAGCTAATGAAGCTTAAAAATGCAGGATTGTTTTGAATAATTTAGGTAATTTTGTATATAATTTATTCATGCTTCATATCAGCTCGTTTCAGTGACTTTTATTATTTCTAAATTTTACTAATATATAGCAATCATTCCTTAATTTTTCCTCTTTTTTTTTTAATCGAAATGATGTACTTTTGGAATATTATTCTAGCTGTGAATTTCATAATATTGATCATTTATGAATTTTTCCTTAATTTAATAATGTTTTAAATAGGAGTATAATAAAATGTCAATTAATAAAGTTTTAAATAAAAATATAAGGAAGTGCTAATTAATTTGTTGAAGTTTTAAATAAAAATGTAATAAAATTTCAATATTGAGAGATGGAAAAATTTAGGAGGCAGAAATTAATTAAGAAGCAAAACACATGCCATTTGCTTAATAATGGTGTATTGTGAAAGTTGAAAAGACAAGTATAATTCATAAATCTTGATGTTTTCAAAAAAATTGCACCTAAACTAACAAATTATTGATTAGTATCATATGATCACTTGATTTTATAGTATTTTATCTATATTTTCAAAAAAAAAAACAAAAAAAATAAAAAACAAAAATAAAATAAAATAAAATTAAAATTGATGGAAGAGTTTTAGATTTTAAAATTAGCCTAATTGTTTCATCAATTATATATTGATTTACCCACAAGATCATAATTTTAAATTAAAATTTCATAATTATCACTGCACGACATTAAATAAATGCTTTATTTGTTCATATTCAGAAATTTAAAATTATTGTTTTTTATAGCTCTGTTATCTTCAAAAATCCGCATGTGTGCACATTGATACGAAATACATGAAGATATTGTGTACTGTATCAAAATATACCGTAAATATACCGTAAAACTGTATGCTGTAGTTGCTGTGTTCTTCCGATATACATATAAGCTATACATTTTTTTTCATTTTTTCGTTTTAACTTATCTTAAGACATTTAGTTTTTTTTCTTAATTTTTTATACAAATATTTATATAACGCTGTATCTTTCTCTAATCGATATACTGTAGCTTTGCTTAAAGGAAATTATAGTATATTCTAACATTCGTTGAAAGAATCCGAAAATTACCGTAATACTTGCTAGCAAACAAGACAACCATCAAGTATTTTTCAAATGAAGTCGAAAGAAAGAACGATCAAAAGTGAAAAGCCTAACTTATAATGATAATGAAAGATAAATATGGCTATTTAGCCATAAAAGAACAAATAAATATATAAATTTCAAAGTTAATTCTTGCAACAGCGAGAGGAATAATACTGCACTAATTAATTTTGTATTAATTATTAACTTGTAAATCATTTTCTAATAATAAAAGATGCAGATTCTTTTGTCATTGTGGCAATCGATAATATTTCGTTTTTTTTTTTTTTTTTTTTTTTTTCCAGTTAAACAATAGAACTTCTTTCGGAACTTTTTTTTTCAATTCTCACGAAATGTCAAATAAATACATCATTTTTTATTAGACCATTACCCATAAAGATAATTATTAGCATGAAAATTGTTGACGAAAATGCTATTTCTTTCATTTAGACAAAATAATGTTCGACAAATATATAAAAACTTGATATCTTTTACTTTTAAAATATGTCTATTCCATAGTTGCGAAATTTTACAGAAATCGCTTCTCTGATCTGATTTGTAAAATCCTTAAACACAGAATAATATTCAACCTGATATAATGTAAAAAAAAAAAAAAATAGAAATTTTTGTTAGCTGATTCGATAGACTTTATTTTGCTTAAATTTTGATGCATATTTCAATAGATTACGTCAATTCTGTTGCAGAATACCATATAAATTTGTTATTTTTTCTTTTTTTTTCATGTCGGAGAATTGTAATTTATTCGAAACAAATCAATTTGTGTAATAGTTTTTTTTAGATTAAATGTTTAAGTTTTCAGCACTGAAGCTTTCATTTAATTTAATCAACACAATGCAATCTTTTCTAATTTTATGTTTCGCTTTTTTTTTTGTTTTCATATTTAGACTTTTTTTTTTTTAGATTTTAAGGATTTCAAAGCATGATTTTTGAGGATTTTTTTTTTTTGAATGATATTTCACAGTATATTTCAAAGAATAAATTTAAAGACATTTTCATTATTTCCTTACAGTCAGCATACTATATTTGTGTTACAACATGCGCACTGCAAGGCTTTTGAGAATTGTTTATTATTGCATTTAATTATTTGATAATTTGAATTATGACAATTTCAAAATCAAACGATGTCTTAACTGGAAACTATGAATTGCAGTACAAAGTACTGATTGTTTGTATTTATCAAATATCAAAATATTCTTTCATTGAATTTTTCTAGCTAAATAATCAGAAGAACGTGAAAATGATGGAACCAGATGGATCAAGAAATTCAAATTTTCAATTTGGATATGCGAAAGATGAAGAAGGTAAGAATGAAGTTCATGTTAAAATTCAAAACAATCGATTTATAAAGAAAGTTTAAATTGTTGCGTTCATAAAACTAATTAAAAAGTAAAATTCAGTAAATTTTCAAAAAATTCGCTATTCGAATATTAGTTTTCGTTTCTATTGAAAAAGGAATCGGTAAGTTTGTCTAATTTTCTAACTTCGTAGATGTTGCTGGACCATCACATAGAATCGACGAATCACATAATATTTCAAAAACTGATCATTATCTTGTATATGAAACCTATCATATCACAATCGTATCAATCAGCGCCTAACAAATGGATTTCTTCATATTACCCAAATTTCAAATTAGTCTTATTTTATTTCCGAAATTTTAATATTGAACTAAAAGAAAATAATTTTTTTTTCTCTATGTCATAATAGTCTTATAAATGAGATTTCCTGCAAAATCCAACTTTAACATCCAGAAAATTCTGCTTTCTTCATCGAAAATTATATGATCAGAAAATTTTATGAAAGATTGTAATCTTATTGTAAGTTTTTCAACTTTACCAATGTTTCTATCTAACCGGAATAATCTTACCTAAATTTTATTTGTTAAAAAAAAAAAAAAGCACGATGAAAGTTATTTTTAGTCATTCATATGTATTATTCATGCATTTTGATCAATTCCATCACAAGTTTCATTCATAATAAATCATCCATCCATGCATTCTTTCTAGTTACCTCAAATTTTTTTTTTTTGATTTTTTTCTGATGTCTTCATTTGAAGTTATAGATTTTTACATATATAAGCTATAATGCACCTATAAAAGATTTAAAACAATTTATCATAGGTTGATGATCAATTCACTGATCAACAGATCTTATCATTTTTTTTTTTAATATTTAATAACCGAATTTCTTCCTCGTTTTTTTTCTCTTGTATTTGTCCTATTTCTTGTATAAATAAACGGATAATGGAGATTAAAAAATTTTCATTTGTAAAACTGATGGCCAAGAAATGCTCATACAAGTGGAATGATTTTTTTAAAGATAAGATGATACCGGCTAAGGTTAAAGTTTATTATGACAAACTTTATTCTCTTTTTGCTGGAATCTCAAAAATTCGAAAATTGATTCAAAAGTATTCTTAAACGAATTAATCAAGCTGATGCAAATTTGCCATACTCAATGAAGGTTAATTAACTAATTACCAAAATGTAGCATAAATGAAAAATATCGTGTTAAATAATTTTGATGATTAAATCATTAAAACCAATTATGTTTTATAGATTTATTGATTAGTTTTTTATTAAATTAACTTTAGCTAATTCAACAATTGAATGAAGAAGGATAGATAACTAAAATAATTATCATTAGTTCAGCAAGCTTGAATATAATCAGAGACAAAGGTTTAATTGTTATTTTAATCAACAATTTATCTGAAGTAAAAATTAATCAATTAAATGAGAAATGAAACATTGCTACCTTAATTGCTTGTCATTTTTTTGAAAATTTCATTTCTCTGCTTTCATTTTAAAATTCGATACCATTTTTATAATATCTAAGTTTCGATTTCCAGTCCTGGAAATATTTCTTTTGCAACTGCTTTCATAAAATATCACACTGACAATCATATTTTGTTCCGAGTTGCATTAAATTATCAAAAAAATTAATCAGTGGAAGGTTTCGAAATAGAAACAATGTAGTAATCTTAATTTAATAGCCATTTTCCAATTTATTCAAACTTTTTCAAAACATAATGAAATTATTATGTTAGTGATTTTTCATCCATAACTCTTATAAAGTTTTCAATGTTTTATTCATATTTTTTCATATTTTAACAATAATCTTCCAGCTTATTCAAACTATTTCACAATACTATGAAATCATTATGTTGGTGATTTTTTTTTTCTCACCATAATTTATTTTCTTGTATTTTAAACAAAAATGGATCATGCATATATTTTGATAAAATTGTGATTACGATTTCGCATAGCTTATTACATAATTATTTAAATATCAAAACTTTTCATCTTTCGAAATTCTCATAAAATGTCTGAGAATTTCCAAAAAAAAAAAAAAAAAAAAGAAATGCACGAGAAGATACATTTTTTACGTGAAAAACGATTAAAATTTTTGATTGAACAAATGAAATCAGAAGTTGAAGACGAGAAAAATGAAGAAAAAAGAAATAAGTACTTAATTATCAAAAAGCTGGGCATATTTTATGACTTAATGAATTATATTTTAATCCCGAAACAGTTCGGAAATCTTTCTTTTTCTTTTCCTTTCCAAATTTCGTTGATATGAAATTTCCATATATATCGATCAAAAATTTCATTAGCTTACGAAAATTACAAATTGTATCTTAATTATACTTGTTATCTGATATATATTTTTCGTGTTATATAATGTTACTGTATTTTAACATTCATCTCTTGTTTACAAGCTTACATTTATTTTAAAATTCATGATCGAATTAGATTTGTGCATGAAATTTTACACTTTTTCCAGTTTTATGCAAAATTTTAACTCAACATGCATTATATTTTTTCATCATTTTTATTCTAATTTATAAATTTTACCAGCTTTTTCTTTGGATTTTGATTTTTCGTTGTATTGAATTTCACCTCGACATCATGTTTTCTTTTCTGATGTTTATTTAAAACCACATATTTTAAATCGAAACTGGAATGAATAAATATGGTAATTCTTTGCCATGTTTTACTGAATGAACTAATTTACTTCAATGAGCAAAATCAAAATTCTCTCTACTAAATGTAATTTTATGTTATTTGAAATTTTCATCATATTTTAAATTAAGCTAAAGTTAGTGAAGATCACTTGGAATAATTTTTGATCGATAATTTCAAAAATTTGAAATTAATCCATCGAAAAAAATCTATATTTCCGAATTATTTATTTCTTCATTTAGTGTGCATAATTTCTCTTCATCCTTCATATATTTCATGCTTCCATTTTACCACTGTTTTTAACAATATAATTAAAAATTTTAATATTATCAAATCGGAGTATTGATAGAATTTTTAGCTCATTGAAATTTAGATGTGATAGAATTTGAAATTCTATGAAAAATTTATAAAATGTCATATGCTAAATCAAACTATCAAATTTTTGTAGTAGGTTCAAGTCTAAAATTTTTAAAAATTAAGAAAAATTTAAGAAATGATCGTGATTTGTTGGATACTAAACATTTCCATCACAATTATATGTATAAAAATTGATAATAATTCTTGATTTATAATTGTTGAATTAAAATTGATTACAATTATCACTTTTAAATTCTATTATCATTTATGAATAATATTTATTATGCAAATAATTTTATTAATGGAAAGAAGTATAAAGGTTAGAATCTTAAAAAGTTATATTGTATAGTAAATACTCTATATATAAATATATATATTTTTTTTTAAAAGCCACCATTTTTTTTCCTGTTTTAAATTTTCAACATTTTCTGATCAAGTTTTTTCTTGAGGTTATTTGATCTAAAACGCAGTTGTTAGAGAAAACAATCAAATTAATTATTTCCTTACTCTCATTATCGTCATCATTCATCACCATTATCATTATCATCATTGTTGTTATTATTATCACTATCAATCATTAAATTTTACATACAAACAAGAAAGAAAAAAAATAAGTATAGTTTACTGTACATACTGTTTGATATTAGAAAATTCGTTGATACAATAATTTTTATTCAATATTTTGTGATTTCGCTTCAATTACATTTTATGAATTTTTTTCCCATGCTACTTGATTTAATAATGATTTTAGCATTGGATTGAAGTAATTAGTCATTAAAAACTATCTTAATAACAACTTTTCTTCCATTTCTACCATAATCTTTCAAGATAAATTACATGTTAGCCTAATTATTAAGCCAACACTATTATATCAATGATTTCATGGAAATATGTTATTTTGGGAAAAGAAAGACAATAATTTTTTATATTTTTCTACAATATCAATTATTAAATCAAAAAAAAAAGCCTGAAAGCTTCTTTTTTTTCACATTATGAAACTTGGTTAGTTGCCATTTTTTTTTTTTAGAATACTAATATTATGTCGTTGAATAAGTGCTATTTGCTTCACCAATGATCCTTAGTGTGAGGAGGAAGTATTTTTTCTTTTCGTTCTTCCTCTTTTTTTTTTTTTTCAAACCAAGTTGTAATCATTTCACTCTCTCAGAACTTAAATAAATCCGAAAAATTGAAATTGAAGTTCTAATACAAACTTCAAGGCAAATGTACAGGCGTCGTTCAGCTGGTACTTTCGAGAAGTTGGAATGCATTCTAAAGTCGTTAACAAGTAAGGTTAATTAATAATTTAAAATCTAAAAATTAGGTTAATTCGTTATTAATTATAAAAACCTAATTTCGTACGATCAAAAACAATTTAATCAGTTCATTAATCATTTTATTTATAAAACAAAATTAACAAAAAACAACAAATGATTCAATTTTGTTCTTTTATCATTCGTTATAATTTTAACTTTAAGATGATAAAAGAAATTTTTTAGTTTCTTTTTTTTTGACTTGAATGTTGTATTTAACATATTTTAATTAAATGGGAATATTTGCTAATTAAAAGAAAAAAAAAAGAACTTTATTTTAGACGAGAAGTTGTTGCAAAAGAAATGAATATGCAACTGCTTTTACTATCTTTTTTTTTGTACTTTTTCTTAAAATTCCTAATTCTGAACATAGCTTATAACATATTTTCAAACTATACCATCGATTTTTTTAATGAAGAAACAATAGAGATACAGTCAAAAATTTATAAAAATAAAGTTTAATAAATTAAACTTCATTCTTTTTAATTGAAATATAGTTTGTTATAATACATGTTGTTCATCCAGGAATTTTATTATAGCAATTAAGCAGTCGTTGGACAAAAAAAAATTTTTTTTCATAACAAATTTCAGATTTTTCTCTTTTTTTCATTTTTGCTAGTTTTTGTTTATTTATTTTTAATCGTTTTTCCTATTTTCTTTTGTTTTTTTTTTTTTTTTCTGTAAATATCAATCTGTTCATATACTTAGAGGTGACAGTGATTTCAAATTTAATTTTAAATTAAATAAACCATGGAAAATTTGTTTAAATAGAATGAATTAATTTCAAAATAGATTGATTTAAATTCACTCATTCTATTGGTTAAATGATCTAATTTACTGATATCTTCTCTTATCTATTATAAAAATATATATCAAGCGATCTGATCTATTGTTATCTTTTTAGCTGATTTTTTTATATGTTATATTCTGAGTGAAGTGGCTAAATATTTGATAAAAACTGATAAGAATCATTCATTTAAAAAAAAAACCTATTTAATATATCATATTCAATATGAAAATTTTTCTGTTGGAAAGAAAAAATACATTAAGTTAAACGATTACATTTCAAATAAAATTTTAGTTAACAATTGAAAAATTAAAAAATAGACAAGATTTCGTTATATTTTGTTAAAAGAAATTTTGACTCAGCTATATCATATAATGTAAAATTAATGTAAAAATTAAACTAGTATTTATCAAAATATTAATTTTTAGCTTATATTAATGAGAAATTTCAAGTGGAATTGTTGTTAAAATTTACCGAAACTTATGTCAATATGAATATATTGTATTATAATACCAAATAATAAATAATCAAATCTATCCTTTAATTACCAAATCTTCCATTTCTTTTTTTTCTCTTCCTTTTTCTTTCTTTCTTTTCCTCTTTTATCATAATTATGATGGTTAGAAATGAATGATAAGCTTCATAACTGATATGAAAAACGCTATTCTATTTTCAGTTTAAACTTCCGCAGTTTAATACTAACATTTTTCGATATTTCTGAACTTCTCATTTGCAAAAAGAATGAAACTAAACCTGATTTTTGAGGATGACAAATAAATGCAAACTTTAAATTTGTGTAATTTCTTACACAGAAATTTTTTTTAAATGAGAGCGGAAATATGGAAATTTTTAATAATTTCCTGCATGCTTGAAATAAAGTTTTTGCCGTTGAAAAGTTTGTAAAAATATGAAAAGCTAGGAAAGATCGTTTTTTTTTTCTCCCTTAGCTTATCATTTATTATGATTTATCTCTACAGATTATATCTATATTCATTTGTGTAAATATAGGTTAATGTCTTTGGATGTGAATCCACAAAGGAATCTTGGATTCATGTGAATCCATATATGTAAATCCTAAATACAAGTGAATATATGTAATTCGGATCTATGTACGGGAATTGTGGGCATATGTGAATTTGAAATCATGTATGTGAATCCTAGGGTATGTGAATCCAGATATCTAAATTTATATATATGTATCAATCCTGAATGTATGTGAAGTTATGTATCGAAATTTATGTAAATGAAATCGTGAGTATATATGAATCTGAATTCATATATGTGAATTCTGGATGTATGTGAATCCATGTATCTGAATTCATCCATGTAAATCCTGATTTTATGTGTCTCAATTTTCTTTTTCAATTCAGCAGCTTGAATTCATGCTGACGAATCGTGAGTGTGTGTGAATTTTATTCTTGTGCATGAGTTAATCGTGAATTTAGATTCACATAATCTACGATTTGCATACGTGATTTGCATACATTCCGTGTATCTGAATTCATGTATCTAAATCGTGGTACTTGTTGAATTTGAATACTCGTATGTGAATTCTGAGTACATGTGAATCCGTGATTATGAGTGACTGTGCATGTCTTATTTACCTGTATGCTTGTTTGTTTTAAATATAAATATGTTTATTTCTGTTATATGCATGAATGTTTATGTTTTTGTATATATTTATGCATATATAAATGTTTATATTTATATTGATTACATGTGTCGCGAAAGTCGCGAAAATTATAATAAATTTTATACAAATAAAAATGGGAATGCTTTCCATGATTCATGATTCATTAATTATCTCATTTTTGCATCTTCTAAATTTACATTTTTTAGATTATTCCCATGTTTTTTCCTGTCATAAAGGAAATGCCTTTGCACGTTTTTGTCCAAATTCACATCTAATCTTCTTATTAGATCTTGTTACGATGCTTATGTTGTGATTGGGTTTTAACAGTTTCTGTTGTTTAATGAAAACCACTCCCACTTCTTAACAAATACAAGCTTGTATATCGCTCAAAAAAGAGAGATAAAACCTTCTTGATATCGGTTCGTCCAACACATACAATCAATTCTACAATTACCACATCAACGAAAAATTTCCACAACATGCATTTTTGATTATTTGTGTACAAATTCTATCTTTGTGTAATGTATATTTGCGTACTGCAAGTTTACATTTGTTGGTTAAGTTGATGAAGTCATGCCACATTTTAAAAAAAAAAAAACTGCTGAACATTTAAAAAAAAAAAAAGTTGAACGATGTAATTTAAGGAAATTAGTAATTTGAAGTTTGGATTGTTAATTATCAAAAATCATTCTGTATTGAATAATGGTTATTATTTCAGAATTTAAATATGATTATTTAATTTCAGTTAATCGTTTAGTCATTATTATGAAACATTTAAGCAATTTCATTGAAGAAATTCTTTTTTTTAAGTCAAATTCCAATTAAGCAAGTTAAATGATTAGCAATTGATTGAATAGAATTGACAATTTTGCGTGTTTGTCTACTGATAAGTGGATCACATCATCTTTTCTATTCCCGGAGAGAACTTTTGAATAGTAATTCATTCATTGCAAGCATAAATCGGAAAAAAAGTTGAAAAATGCTGCCAAAATGCTTCAAACTTTTCCAAAAGTTCTTTACTTCGAGAATATCTTCAACAATAAAACACTTCCCAATAATATGGAAAAAAAATTTTTTTAAATAAATGCAAGTTTGCCTCCTTTTTGCTTTTTTTTTTATGAATATAATATTTTCGAAATTTGCCAAACTTTTAATTTTTATAAATTCAAAAAAACCAAAAAAAATTTTACAGAATTTTCTGAAATTTATGTATGTTTTATCCGTTATTTCTGTTTATCCATGAAACGTCACAATTTTTTTTCTTTTTTTTTTTTTTTTGTTGCGAAGTATCTGACAAAAAGGAAAAATTTTTTCTTTTATGTTCATCTATTTATTTTCTATTTTACAATAATTTCAGAAAGCGATCTGGAGATAACCAAACATTATGAGCAAATAACAGCCCGGCCTAATTTTAAATCTGTATAACTTTATATATCATTCTTTCATATTATTTTGAATCTTTCATTAATACAAACTTTCATCATTGTATAAAGAATATTTCTAATTTTTTTAGATTTGAAACAATGATAAGCAGTAATGAAATGATATTACATAACACCACGTGAATAAGTAGATATTGAAAATTTAGTATTTTTTCCCATGAAAATTTGATTCGAATTATTAACATTCTAAAATACACTTATTATCTGGATAGAATAATAAATAATCCGAGTGGCGTTTATTAATATCACGGAATTTAGGATATTCACAAAATTTGCATTTTGATTTCACTCAATCTAAAATTAATTTACATGAAGGAAAAAAATATTAAAATTTAGCATTTTCAAATTTTGATTATATAAAAATGAGGGTATAATAATTCAGGAGAAAAATGAAATGTATTTCAGATTTTACCGGAACAATATTTTACGGCTAATGAATTACGAGCACTTTATAGAACATTTAAGGATACATTGCCTATTTCTCGGGATTCATTCCGTAATGTATATTCTCGTATTTTTCCTTGTGGTGATACGGAACAATTTGCTGATCTGATATTTGATAATCTAGTACGTGAGGATGCTGAATTTGTTACATTTACGGTAAACGATTTGTCGTTTACGCATGTAATTGCTTCTTTGTTATACAAACATAATCCTTTTGATTTCAACTTTTAATTACAGGAATTCATCAAAGCATATTCGATTCTATACAGGGGAACAATGGAAGAAAAATTAAACTGGATTTATAAATTATACGATCCCAATAATACCGGTAAAATCGAATGGGAACGAATCTTTAGGATTATCACTGCTATCGATGACTTGATTGGTTGAGTTTCGAAAAAAAAAAAGAACTTCGCATGAATTCGAAAAAATATAGATTTGAAATGTCTAACAGTTTATCACTCTCATACGATACAATACAGCTGTAGCAGTTTAATTTTAGCATTTAGAAGGAATTCAAAAATTATACATCAACAACATCAAATTTAGGAATCAACGCAATGCCAATAATATCACCGACTCAACGAATAGAACAAGCTAAACAAATCGTACAGGTAAGGATACATTCGCAATTTTTCATGTATTTTGTGAACTATCTTTTAAAAAAGATTACCTTTCATTTCTTTTTAGTAAAATTGAATGATGGAAACAGAACCATCCTTTCATATCATTAATAAATAATTTTTTTCTTATCTATGATCAGTCGAAACAACTTTCGAGATAATTTTCGATCCATTACAGGTGAGGAAAAAATTTTGGATGCTCAAGTTTGCTGTTATTCAAATTTCCGATATTTCAGAAGTTTGATCATGAAAATAAAGGCTGGATATCACGAGAAGATTTCATGACAGTGTGCAGTCAAGATGAATACATTCTTCAATCCATTTCAGCACTCTGCTCAACAATTTTGATATAAATAATACAATATATATGGTATAACAAAAAAGTAGAAATGAAATATAAAACATTTTGCAGATACTATATTATCGGTGATCATGCAACTCAAAGAAGGAAAAATGAGGAGATAAATATTCCTATATCTCGCCAAAATCAAGTCTTTAATTACGTTGTTAAATTAAATTGTGCAAAAATGCTTCTTTGCTTCATTTTTCCTATTTATGAAAATCAAGCATTTTGCTAATAACAGAATTATGAGAAAAAGCAAGAAAAAAAATTTGATTTAATAATCAAAATTTTGGATCATCACTAAGGATTTATTCCAATCATTGTCGTGTCCCGTAAAACAATAAATCCGAAATTTAAAATTACGTCACAATTTAAGTATTGCCTTTTTTGCTGTTCGTTAGAATCGTGGACTTCTTCTTTACAGCCGACGCTGTTGCGTTTTCAATGTCTTTTGACAACTATAAATACCATCATTATCCGTGGTAATCATATAATCATTTCATGAAAGTCAACTTATTCGGGTGAGCATGAAATTCATATAACAATAACATATTGTCAACTACACCGATTTTTGACGAATTTGACTTATTGCTCACAAATGCTCAGTAAATTACTTCATGAGGCATGTCATATCCTGAACACAACATTGAAATATTATTGAATTATCATTAAAAAAATATCTGAATGTATTCCTAAACACACAATATATAATGAACAGTAAATTAAACTGTCAGTAAGGAAATTCTGCCTTTACCGTTTCAAGAAATCGAGTTCTTGCTTCTGCAATATTTTTCTGAGGTATTAAAGAATATTTGAATCTGAAAAAAAAAAGTTATAAAATATAAAACGAAAAGTATTAATCAATCCAAGCTTCATAAAATTTTTGTATTGGACAAAGCGAAGCAGAAAAAATGTTGCGCTACCTACTTTTCCTGTTCAGTTCTTAATTCCTTTTCTTTACTTTTGATTTCTTGCAAAAGAGAAAACCGTTCTTCCGATACGACTGTGCTCAAATTAACAACACTACTGGAACTTGTATCCTGAAATTCAGAAATTGAATAAAAAGAAGGGAAAAGTTTTTTACAAGTCTCTTCCTTTGTTAAAAAAACAGAAAACAAAAAAAAAAAGAAAAAAAAAACAGAAAAAATTTTGGAGAAACTATAAAGCTAAATCTGCTTAAACTTAATTCTCTTTTCACTGACCATTTAAAAAAATGTAACTGTAATTTACCTGTTCCTTGTTTTCTTCATCCAATACCAATTCAAATGATTCGGCTTCCGAAATGCTCGCATTAAGCATACTAATTTCGTCCTGATATAAAAACAAATTACAAGAAATTAAAAAATGAAACGAAAAGAAGAAAATTTTAGCAGTACTAACCCAATCCGCAGTAGATAATGATTTGTCAGCTTCATAGTTTCCGAATTTCTGTAATTTAAAAGTTATAAATTACCAAAAATTATCAATAAAATGAAATGACAAAATTATATCAACATTCCAAGTGACTGACAACCATTTGTAAAAATCCATCAGATCATTCATGCTATTTCTGCGATCTCATCAAATCTTCGCATCAAACCAAAGACGGGTTCAAATCCAAAATGATTTAAGTTTTTTTACTGAAAATTTTCAGTCAAAATTTGAAATATACCGCAGAGTATTCGCGCTGTAGTTCTGCAAGTTCTGCTACAATTTTCAATTTTCTGTCCGGCAAAACCGCAAAAAGTCGTCCAGAACTGAAAAAAAAAATTTCTGACTGTGTTCACTGTTTAGTAAAAAGCTTAATACTATTGCATATTCACCTATTTTTGAAATTTTCGTCATATAGCAAGGGTTGAAAATCAACAAAAGTTTCTCCATCGATCCGGTGCCCTGAAAAATCAAATAATTATATAATTGTCTAATAAAAAATTCTATGCTAAAAGTTCAGGTAGAAATCAGTCATTTTAAAATTAAGTACAGAACGAAATGAACAATCTAAAATTGATCTCTTTTTGAAGATCATTATGCTCTATTTTAACTGCTGCTTTTTAATTATTATCAGATCACATGAGACAATCTGATAGTCTGCCATAATCAATTAGCCATTATCAGTATCACTGGAACCTATGCATAATATATTCACATCTTGTGTTGAATAAGAGAAAAATTAAAAAACTTCAGTAAAATGTTGAAGTTAAACTCAGTTGTACTCTATATAAAATTATATTTCATTTATTAATAAAAACTTAACTTACAAACTTTCTGAACGAAATATCTCGTAGCATCGAAGTATTCAGAACTAGTGAAGAGGATAATACTATCATCACGACGCACAAAACAGAATAGATTCTTTGGTTCGTTATTGTACAATATGGATTGTTCGCTAATAACATCTTGTGATGTTCCCTCTTTCCTGTAAGTCTCATATAAAATAACTAAAACAACATGAAAATTATGGATATTTTAGATTAGATCTGAACTCACGTAAATATGAAATTTTGAGCAAAGGCTGCTTCGACAAACAGATTTTCCTTATCAATTAGTGATTGTTTGTGCGTTTCTACTGCTGAAGTTTGTAATACATCCGGAAATTCAGAAATGATATTGATAATGGCTGCAGAAATTTCGCCGTGAGGATGCTTGTTCTGAAATTATCGTTTCAGAAATCCGATTGAGCGTGAATAATATAAGCTCAAATAGTCCTGAATGAAGATGATCTGTTCTGACATTGATGATCTATTTCCGGCATATAGCATTTCATCAAGAATTTCAATATTAATAAGCTTGGTTTGAGTTGCCATTATTTTATCGGTAATAGCTCAATCAAACTTAAAAAAAAACCAACCAGCTGGATGAAGTTATCCTTCAAAATCACTGGGTCACAATAATTCAATACAGACTGTATATCTCCAGCTCCAAGCCAGCCATAAACTTCACTGAAAATGTATCCATCATTTAACCTGATTATTTCAAATCATTCTATATCAATTATTTACATCAATTATTCCATCAATTATTTACAAATATATGACTACATTCTATTATCATTCATTCTTTTCATCTCTCAGCCACCTCTAGATTTCTTCATATTAATTTTAAAAAATTAAGTGGGGAATTATTAAAATAGAGCAAAACATGTTGTGTACATGTAAATATTGAAAATGACATGTCAATTTAAAGAATTTACGTAAGCATATTTAGGAATTCACGAAATATATTAAACAAGTGACTTCAAGAATTTATGAAATACATCATGAAACCTCTAGTTCAAGTTCTCGTGTTTCTAATTATATTACTTACTCTTTTTTCATCATATTAGCTTTGCTTATTCGTCCAACATTAGCATGCGCCCCAATTATTGATAATAGTTCGGAAATATTTTCTGAAAGAACATGTTATTTTTAAACAATTCGAAATTATAAAAAAAGTTGAAAATTTAAAATCGAAAAAAGATAGGAATAAAATTTCAATTAGACTTACTTTATATTTCAAAATAGTAGATATTTGCTTATTATTAATGAAAATTTATAACTGCAATCACTTATTCACTACGACATCATCTTAGTTTCAATGACAATAAAAGATAGAAATCTTACGTCGTGATGGCTTGATCGGTTGAAATTGTGGGATGATAGCACTACAATCTGCCTTTGAAATGCGTTTCGCCCTTTTTTTCTTTCTTGGCATTTCTTGAAATACTTTCCAACCGACTTAAATTTAAAGTCGAAATTTCAATTCAAACTTTCAAGCGCGCCAAAATAATTACCTCGTACCGCTATATGCAAATTTGTATTCCACCCCTAGTAATTTATAAAGAAGGGAGATAATGAAAGAGAGAAACGCTGATCATCGGTAGTAGACAAAGGTAAGTGATAACGAATCATCATTGATATTAGCAGTTATCACTGATAATTGGTTATAATCATAAATTATCACTAATAGTAGCAAATAAATAATATCTACAGCTTTGTTTTAGTGTAGATATTATTTAATCAAAATTTCATTTCCACGTTTTTCTTAAAATTAACAAATTGATATATACGACAAAAAGATATGGAAAAAAAGGAATAAATGATTGAAATTGAAAAATCGAAATATTGAATACATTGAAATGGAAAAAATGAATCATAAATAATAAGAAATTAATTGATTCCAAAAAAATCAGTTCTTCAAATCGATATTTTTAAAGCAATGTCATAGTTTCATTCAAAAGCAATAGCAATTTTTTCTATGGAAGAATGGATCTAAAAAGATCGTAATTAAGTATTAGGATATGAAATTATTTCGTGGTAGAAAATAGATTTGCTAAGATCGTAATTTAAGTTTCCGGCAACCACAATCTTCAGATTGCAGATCATACAATTCCGTTAAAGATGCAAATTGTATTCTATTTCTTATATTCAGTATAAATTTTTCCTTCTTTGAAATATATAAATTTCAAAAGTTTGTACTCTTTTCCATCGGGTTATTTCAAATTTCAGAAATTAAATATAAAAATGGTAGAAAAAAAGAATTATATAATTGTAAAAGAAAAAAAAGAACTTTGAAATTTGAATTTTGCAAAAAATAAGCAACAACTAAACAACTTTACTGAAAAGTTTATTTATAAGTTCTGAAAAATTCTTTTTTTTTAAAACAGCAATGTTCGATTGGTCATTCAATAATTTTAGTTTTACTGCTATAATATTTTAGAGGTTTATACAATAAATGAGAAGAGTAAATGCAGTGATTATTGCGGTCAAAGGTCAGTCGACAAATTTTCGTATCTCTGTTGCTGTTGTTAGAATCCATAATTGATATATTCCATGTCATCCACCTGATCAGTTTGACAAATATTTTCACTTTTTCCAGTATCTGATAATTCACGTTTACAATTCGTTTAAGTAAGACAAAAATTTCAGCAAATTTTCAAATCAAAACAATTTTTTGAATTGATACATTTCATGCACAATTTTATTCATAAATGAAAAAGTCACTTTGATCACAATTTTTTCGAAATTTTACAATTCGTCTTGCAATCTAGCCAAGTTTTATTTTAGATAGATTATTTCCGTAATAATAATAATTCGTACCAATTTACCTGATTCGTTTTGTTAATTTCTCAAAAATATCGTCATAGCCAGTAATTTAATCTTTTTAGATTTGAACTATTTCTTGAAATTATTTGATTTTTCAAAAATTTTAATCATTTGTTTTGCGATTTTCTGATTCATCTTTTTTTTTTTTTCAACAAATAAACGATTCAATATAAATTTAAGGCATTTTGAATACATTGAAAAATTTTTCTCAACTGACTGAAATTTTCAATTATCGATTCAAAATTTTTGATCTAATAAAATTTTGACAGTTAAAAATAAAAGTTTTTATTAAAAAGTGATAAAAATTTTCGACAAATTTAATTTAAATTTTTGAATAATTTAATAAAATTCGTCATTCAAATTATTTAGCCAACTTAAAATTTTACTAATTTCTGATTTATTCTCATTGAAAAAATTTTTGAACTCCCAAATATTTTATACATTTTTCTCTTAGCAAACTATATATGGTTCATTATCAGATGTAAGTAATCATTAAAAGTTTCAATTATTTTTTTTTTCTTCAGAATATTTCAATTTTGGTTTCTTACCTTTTTTATGTTTTTGACAGTTGCTCATGAAATCAGCACAGATCGAGTTGAACATGTGGTACAGTCGACTGCGGTCCGCGGTAGATTTATTTGCGGTGAAGAACCAACAGCTGGAGTTCGGGTAAAATTATTTGAACTTGATTTTGATTTACCAAATGCTTATAGCCAACCAACTGCAAATGATGATTGCATGCCGAGTAAAGTATGTAAATGTTAGTAGCATCTTTTCTTAAAACATTTTTAGGAAATGATGTTGTAAATATTGCCACTATTTATGGTACTAGCAAATTGCCAAATATTAGAAAGTCGAAAACAATCTATACAAATACGGAGAAATTTTCGTGTGGTGAAGAAATTCCTCCTAATGCAACGATTGAATTATGTGATGAAAATAATCAATCTCTAAATCTTATTCAATTTTCGCAATTTCTCACGCAAAAAAAGAGTGTGAAATTTTTTGATTTAAAAAAAAAAATTAAAGTGTGATTTATCTTTTTATTTGCAATATAATGTTACAATACAATCATCTGCATTCATCAACGTGAATGACTCATGTTATATTTTTTTTTATCATTTTTCATGAATCATTTATTAATCAATTAAATTGAATGATTAACATAATTTAGTTCAATAAGCAGTTAAAATTTTGATAATAGTATCCTTATGGTTTCTTGAAAGTAAAATTTTCAAAAACATATTTCATTACAATTAAATGCATCATTTTAGTTCCAATAATACTATAACAAATTATCTAAGCCTAATTTTATGATAGTTCGAAAATTTTTAAATAACTTTGTAATCAGTTTTGATTCAACCAAAAATTTGATTTAAACGCTATAATACAATTTGGAATATTTATTTTAAAAATTTTTTAAAGAGGTTTTTTTCGTTATTTTTTTCTGTTTTTAAGTATTTTTGATATGATAATTTTAAGGTACCGATACTGATGATAAACTCTGTGCGACACATCCAAATACTAATGGTACTTTCGAAACTAATGCGACGCAGGGAAATTTACCAAATTAAGCTTATATATGATAATATACCATCAGTGTGAATATTCTCTAAATTATAAATATGACTTATCTAAGAATGGAAAGGTCATTTATTGCTTCATTTTTTGCAAATTTTTATCGAAATTATTTTATGATTTTTTTCTTACTAAATTTTGTCTGAAAATATCAAATTATTTGAAAACCAGAACAATATGTAAACCATGGTGACAAAGTTGCACGAATTTTCGATTTGGGAACCTGAAACTTACAATTTAAATTTTGGTAAGTGATGAATTACAGTTCACTTCTAGAATTTTGCTCAGATTTTTTCAAAAATATCTATGTTGAATTTATAATTTAGATTTGAATTTTTGAAATTTTCTATTATTTAAGTGAATTCTGCAAATCTTAATGTAAATTTTCTTTTTTATTATAAGATTCAACTGCTATTTATGATACATTCAAGTAAGCTAAAATGTTGATAATAATAAGATGTTCAATCGGATGTAGAAAAGATCTGATAATTTGTAATTTAGTTTGTAGTTCTTAGATTGGAGATTTTCTACTACTGTGACTTAGCTAGATCAGCAATAGGCTTTATTGGGTTTATAGATATTACACAAATACTTATACGATAGTACGGTTTAAATGAACAATACATGGTAAATGAACAAAATCGTTTGAATGCTCACTGCGTTATCGTATCTTTCTTTTATAACCTTCGGTCTCTTCCCGCTCCATCGCTGCTATTGCTCCTGCTGAACTGACGCTAATGCTATCGTCGAAATTGTTTTCAGAATTGGACTGGATCTGAACTGCCCGCTAATATGATAATGAAGACATTGCTCTAATTGACTCGAAAAAAATTTTTTTTTCGTGCAAAGAATTACATCCCATAGTATTTGAAAAAACACTTCACAATGGGGCCGTGCAAGATAGTATAAACTCTATTGCAGAAGAAATTGATGAGAATAAACTACGTGATTTGCTTTACATTTTATGTGTAAGAAGGCCATTGTTATCAACTGATTTGGAATATATCAAAGATAAACTGAGCGTTCTAGATGAAATTCATGATTTAGGGAATGAGATAATTGAGATGTAAAAAGATTATTCAAAATATTAAGGGCAATAAAAGAGATCAAAGTTATAGTGTGATGCTTTCTAATTGGTGTAATGGCATAAAACTATCTAACTCTTGGTCTTGATTGTAGCGGAGGCTTATGTTGATCTGAACATTCTATCCTACTTTCACGTATATCATTGAATAAAGTAATCCCATCTACGATCTCTTTTTTAACTGGTTTCGAATGAATAGTATGACCAATCCTTGAACTTACCTATGACTTGCTTGTCCTCAAATTTACTATTATTTATTACATAAGATTTTCTAAAATCTGCTTATTGCAGTCACAAAGTAAATGGAAGAATGCAATAAAATTTTTTGTGATATGTCAGATTGTAAATCAACTGAAATTCCTTTCTGCAAATAAATGCAGAAATAAATAAGAGTCGATAGAAGTTCAGTTTTTTTTTTTTTTTTCTTTATGATGGAAGCTGTTGAAAGCATTCGTAAAATCAAAACTATTATATAAGAATATTTAGGAAATGATTTTCTTAGACATTTCGTATTTACATTTTAAAGAGTTATGAAATGGTAAAAGCTAAAATAGCATTCATTTCTTTATGATAGTGAATTGCTTATCCGATGATCTAATTGTCTGCTGTTATTTTAAGATGCATTAATTTAAAGTGTTTTATGGAAAAAGTTTTTTTGAAATTTCACATTTCTCCTCAGTATATTACATTGTTCGAGGAATCGATCGTTGTTCCCTGATTCAGGGAGAGATATCATGAACATCTTCACTCGAAAAATTGTGTAAAAAACAAGGAATAATCCAGTATTTATATATTATATTTACCTAATCTTTCTAATTAAACAACTCACGATGATATGTCGTGATTTTCTGATATTCTATTCGTTAATCTATTAATTAACCCTAAAAAATCTATGAAAATTTATACTGATAAAAATTAGACAAAAATTGGGATTATTATTCTATGAAAACTTTTTTTACCTTCAAAATAAATAACACACAAAAAAAAGTTCACTGTTGTAAATTGCGCTGTAATTGACAAGTAGCAAATAAACTTTTACTATATAAAGATTAGGATCATCCATTTGGATTTTAACAATCAAAACAATCATAACCATCAGAACGAACAGAAACTCTCACCGATAGAAAAAGAACGAACGATCAATAAAGCTGTCGCCAAACTTCTTAATCGTGACAATAATAAGAGTTCTTGTTTTATCGTGTTGTTATCGAATGTATAGCGGTATCTCAAACTTGGGTAATTAAACCTTTTATTACAGAAATTTAGATAACATGATAACATACGAAAATTACAAATCAATTATATCAACATAACAATTTAAATGACGATTCGTTAATATAAGAAAGAGGATAAAGATATCATTAAAACCAAAAACCCAGACGTCGGAACCAACCGTCTCCCTGTTAGCTTCCTTTGAAAAATGATGCACAAAGGCATCTTTGTAACATGATAATCTTTTCTTTGTTAGCGCTTGAGATAGCGCTTTTATGGTATAATTTACAACAGAATGAAACAAAGGTTAAGACGCTTAACACAATCATATGGCAAGCTGAAGCAACTCAACAGAGCCATAAACTAAGCCATTTAATTTGAAACAAAGAGATAAATTTCTTGCAACCATCAACGGTTACAATTTGCTTCTTTTAAAACAAAGAAGTCACTTTTGTATGATTTTTCTCGCTTCTTTCAGCGACACTCCCGGGGCGAACGATCCTTTCGCCTTTGTTTTTCGTCGGAGATCTCCAAGGGATAGAGATGCCCTACTGCTCTCACTAGTTCGCTTCCACTAGCTATTCTTACCACTGCTGATCTGCATATACCATCCTTACCCCTTATGAGTCTCTGTACTCTCCCCATTTTCCAAATATTTCTAGGGCAATCTGCTTTCAACAACACCAGCTCATCTATCTCTGGTTCTCGCCGAATTCGGCTGCGAGGTCCTCGATGTTTACGTTGAGCTCGTTTTCTCAGCTCTTCTAAATATTCCTCTCGCCATACTTTCCATAAGTGATCAAGCCTTTTACATGTTGTTGTATATTGATCTGTCAGTTCTTTTGTTTGCAAAATTTCAATGTTAGCTGTTGTTTTATCTCCTTTGTAATCCTTTTCTTCCCTTAATTGTTCTCTACGAGCTGAACCTGGATGTAAGAAATCCTCAGGTCTTAACACCAGGCCTATCTCCTCGATATCTACCAAAGGTCTTCCGTTGATAATTGCCTCTAGTTCCGGAATTAATGTTATTAATTCAGCATTGTTAAGAAGTTTTGTACCTATAGCTCTTCTTAAGGATCTTTTAACTACTCCAACCATTCTTTCATAAATGCCGCCTTGCCAGGGAGCGCCTGGAGTGATAAATTCCCATTCCATGGTTTCATTTTCCGTTCTGTTCAATTCTCTAAGTACCTTAGAAGCTGCTATAAGATTCTTGCCATTGTCAGAAATTATGTGCTTTGGTTGTTTTCTTCGGCTTATAAATCTTCTGAATGCTTGTATACATTGCTCTGCAGACATCGTTTCCATTACTTCAAGATGCACTGCTCTAGTTGCCAAACATGTAAACAAGGCCACCCATCGTTTAGTTTTGACATGATTCTCCATTATTGTAATTGGGCCAAATAAGTCTACACCAGTTGTTTCAAATGGTTGCGTTGCCGTAACTCTAGCAGTAGGATATGGAGGGAAATCTGGTTGTTCAAATGGCGTAACCACCCACATAGCGCAACCTTTACAAATCTTTCTTAAGATCTTCTTAATATATGACCGTCCATGCGGTATCCAATACCGTTGTCTCATCTTACTCCATGTGTAATGCACGCTCGCATGAAATGAATTTTCATGATAATGTTTCACAATCAATTCTGCAAACTTTCCTCTATTGATGAAGTATGGAAAGTCCTCAATTTGAGGCATAGCCTGTCTCAGTCTTCCAACGCATCTCCAATTTCCATTCTGATCTCTTCTTAAACCCCAATGTTCAATTTCCTTTTGTGTTATGTTCGATTGTGCCATCTTGACTAACAATTGTGTTGCCTTTTCATATTCTTTAGAAGTAAAATTCTCCTTTGAGAACACTCTCAAATTTCTTATTTTTTCTTTTGATATCTTCGTAAGGAATCGTAAAACGTATAGTATTGTTCTTATCAATTTGAGCAGGGATGAGAATCTTGTTTCATCTATCAGTGCCATTACTTTCTGTGATTGTATTTCTTCCTTTTCCATCAATCCCATACTCATACACACACTAATAATGCTTTCTTCCATGACTTTGTTCTCAGGCCAGTTTTCTTTCGGTTCCCACAGCCATGATGGACCATTCCACCATAACAAATTTTCTTTCAATTTTTGTGGGAGAAGTCCTCGTGAAGCGTGGTCTGCTGGATTATTTGATGATCTTACATGACGGTATTCAATTTCTTTACATCTTCTTATTTCATCAATTCTATTTGAAATATATTTGGATCCTACTGGCGGTTTTCTTAGCCAGTGCAGAACACAAGCGCTATCTGTCCATAAGTATGTCTTCTCCACATCAATTTCTTGTCTGATGAATTCCAGCGCTCTTACTCCAAGTGTGACGGCGAGTAGCTCCAATCGGGGAATACTGGCGGATTGATTCGTATTTTCTCGTTTTGGCACTAATCTTGTCTTTCCGTATATCAGTTGTGGTTTGCATGGCGTATTACTACTTCTACGTGCATATATTGCTAGACCCATAGCCTTTTCGGATGCATCCACAAACACATGTATTTCAGAGTATTCTTGCGGCGTCCATCGTGATATTTCCATGATCTCAAGTTGATTAAATGCCCTTTCTAACTCCAAGCAGCGTCTCATTTCTTCAGGTTCCAAGTTTTCATCCCATGACATACCTTTCTTCCACAAGTCCTGAATCAAAAGCTTCCATGGAAGTATGATTGGACTCAGTAGTCCTAATGGATCGTAAATACCAGCATAGAATTGTAATATTTGGCGTTTTGTCTGAAGGCCTTCTTGTGGAATCTTCCAGTTCCATGTAAATTCGTCCTTGCTATTATTCCATTCAATGCCTAACAATTTTACTTTTGTCTTCTCTGTCATTTCTTGCTCATTGTCAATATTAATGCCATGATTTGCATGGAATTCTCTCAATTGCATCTTAGCTTTCTTAAATAGTTCTTTCGCTTTCTTGGCTTTTCTGATACTTTCGGATTCACTTTCTGAGGTTAGTACAACATTATCAACGTAGAGATTCTTTGCTATTTCTATTGATAATTTAGAGTGTTCTTCAGTCAGCAGATGTCTAATGACAGCGGCTAATAGAAATGGCGATGATACTACACCAAATGGTACTCTTGCGAAGCGAAAAATAACCAAATTTTCTTGAGTCACCTCCTTCGATTTATCTTTCAGCCACAAAAACCTAGTGACATCTCTGTCTTCCCGTTTCAAGCTAACTTGCAAAAATGCTTTTTCCACATCAGCTATCACCAAATAACGTCCTTGCCTGGCTCGTAAAAGAATTCCTATTAATGATGGTAACATTACTGGCCCCTTATACAAGCATTCATTTAGCGATGGGCCTTCATTCGTCTTTGCTGATGCGTCAAATACTACTCTTAGCTTAGTGGTAGATTTCTGAGGTGTTATTACTGCTTGGTGAGGCAGGTAAGATACTCGCGATGTTTCAATTTGGTTCCATACTTCTTCTATAACTCCTTCTTCTAATAATTTTTTAAAATATTCGTCGTAACGTTCCAGTAATTCTGGAGATTTCTTTAATTTTCTTATTGTCGATCGTAGTCGTCCCTGTGCCAGTCCATATCCTTTTGCTGGCGTGATCTCTTGATTCTTCCATGGCCAACCCACAACACATCTTCCTTCACTGTTTATAGTGAGCGTTTTTTGAAATGCTTCAAGGGCCTTTTCATCCTGATATTCCGTTATTAAATCTTTAATTCCAATTGCTTCCAATTTCCATGTTTGTTCAATCTGATCCATTTGCATTTGTGATTCCTTTTTTGTTACATTTGCAATTGCTTCAGTTTTGTTATTTTCCATTTCTGTATTGTCTTGCTTTACTTTTCGTGTACCGCCTGTGACCACTCCTATTTCTGTTTCCATCACTATTTCTCCTGGTGGGTGTCTTATGGAATTACGAATGACTAAATCCGCGATTCCTTCCACGCCTAGTAATACATCTGGTTTCCCCCACTTTCCTTTTTCCAGCTTCTCATTTTCATTATTTTCCAAATACGGTATACGTTC
>HG738140.1:7040878-7195835 GCA_000499405.2 Onchocerca volvulus
CAAATTTCTTATTTTTTCTTTTGATATCTTCGTAAGGAATCGTAAAACGTATAGTATTGTTCTTATCAATTTGAGCAGGGATGAGAATCTTGTTTCATCTATCAGTGCCATTACTTTCTGTGATTGTATTTCTTCCATTTCCATCAATCCCATACTCATACACACACTAATAATGCTTTCTTGTTTTTCAATGCTAGATTTTTGCCTTACTAACCATTCTATTGTTTCTTCGTAACTTAATCCCGCTGGTGCTTTTTTTTCTTCTAACTCTGCTGCTTCTTCAATAGTCTTTTCTGCAGTGTTTGCAAGACACTGCAAATTCCTTCTTATGAGATATGAAGGAGAGCTTTCTTTTCTTGTCTCCTGTCTACTCATATTTCTTTTCTCTCAATCACTTTCAATTCTAAGTTGATCCGTATAAGACTTACTTACTTCTTCGATTCTGTCTTGACGTATCCTTAGGTCGCTTGTTTCGAATCCGGCTGGCTGGACCAAAATTGTCGCCGATCTTCTTTGTCGTGACAATAATAAGAGTTCTTGTTTTATCGTGTTGTTATCGAATGTATAGCGGTATCTCAAACTTGGGTAATTAAACCTTTTATTACAAAAATTTAGATAACACGATAACATACGAAAATTACAAATCAATTATATAACAATTTAAATGACGATTCGTTAATATAAGAAAGAGGATAAAGATATCATTAAAACAAAAAACCCAGACGGTGGAACCAACCGTCTCCCTGTTAGCTTCCTTTGAAAAATGATGCACAAAGGCATCTTTGTAACATGATAATCTTTTCTTTGTTAGCGCTTGAGATAGCGCTTTTATGGTATAATTTACAACAGGATGAAACAAAGGTTAAGACGTTTAACACAATCATATGGCAAGCTGAAGCAACTCAACAAAGCCATAAACTAAGCCATTTAATTTGAAACAAAGAGATAAATTTCTTGCAACCATCAACGGTTACAATTTGCTTCTTTTAAAACAAAGAAATCACTTTTGTATGATCTTTCTCGCTTCTTTCAGCGACAAAGCAGTACAAGCAGATCGGAAGAAAAACAACTCATAAATATCGAACAGACTCTGAAAGAAATCCCCAAAAAGATTCTAGAAGTAGTCTTTCGATCATAACGAATATTTAGTGTAAAACGAAACGATCGAACAACCAGTCTATAGCTCAAAGAAATTTTCAAAGAAAATTACACAAGCAATTCTTCAATTGAATAATAACCAAGAAAAAAATCAAGCGATCGACTTCCTTAGTAATATTTTTGGATAATAATTATCTATCTTCAACATACACTAAAAATAAGTCTTTCAACCAATAAAGGATTTATCACATCTATTCATCTGGGCTAAACAAGTATTGAGAAACTTTCACGACAATTTATTTGGCCACAAGCCGGGATATCTTTTTGTCGAATCAGAATCCTGCATAACCGATAAAAGAAAAACTGGAGACGCTTCTCGATGAAGTTAAAAAAATGGATCTAACGCCTCCAAATCAACATGTACTAGCAGAAGAATTGCGTCAAAAATATGAAGGGAAGAATTATGAAGAAAGGATGCGTATGGATACAATCGAATTACATATTGAACTTTCGAATCAACCAACAAGAAATGGTTGAATACACTGAGAAACTGCAAAGAAGAAAAGAAGACAAGAAACATGTGAAGATGGTCACATATACCTGGCCTTACATATCTAGCTTGACCATGTAGATGTATCCGACATGTTTTTACGAAAATATCAGCATCAGTTGATTCGCTCATACTGATTATAACAACAAGTGAATGTGAAAATTCATTATCATTATTATTTTATTATTATTATTATCTTATTATTGTTAACTAGCTTTGCTTCGCGTCGCTAGTATTTATAAATAAAAAATGTTACCCCGAATCAGATCTCCGGAAGTTCTCCACCGATTTTTTTCAAATTTCAACACAACCTTGTGTTCCGATAGGGTATCATTTTCATATAGACATACGTACTTTTTTCACGTGTCACTTACGTGACAACTAAAAGTAACGGAGGGGGCGGGGTTTATTGATTCCGCCTACCTTTTTTTCTCTCACTCCCCTTCTTCCTCCTCTCTCTCTTTCTCTCTTTCTTCTGAATAATAGTAATAAATAAATAATAATAATTACTAATAATAATCAACAATAATAAATAATAATAATCAATAATAATAATAATCCGTTGTATTTCTTGATTTTTAATAGGAAACGCTTTGATTCGGCGATATATCCGACAAGCAAAGTTTTTAATGACTCTTCAAATTAAGGCAATTTATTTTTTCGTTTTTCTTTTTTTTTTTTTCCGACGGCGCAACACATTTCTTTTGCTTCTCCATTAAATTTCTGAGCCTTGATATAAGACATACTTCAGTCATAGTGTCGATGAGAACATGCGGGCTCAAACTAAATCATCAACTGGGTTGTACCAGAACGCAAAACAATTTTAATCGCGTGACTGCTGAACATGGAGTCGTATTTGAAGCTGATCAAGAAATAATACAGGTGAAGTGGCGTGACATAATTTCAGAAGTAACGACAACATTTTTACCACTAAAACGCTCCAATTCACAAATAAATGACAAAGATCGAAGCAGCAACAGTTCGGAGTTCCAAGGGTTCCAGTTCGACAATTCAAAGCGACGCAACAGTAGCAACAATCTGATAGTTCACTTGAATAGTATTCTTCTCTATCGGCGACAAAGGAGAGAATAACCCAGCGATCAAATTGCCTGGATGTTCTCTGGTAATTGTTTGTTACGACGAATCACTCTTCATCAATCAATAAAACCTTTCTCAACAGCATTCATCTCTGTCGCACAAGACACAAAATACTTCACCTACTGCTGATTTAGCCGAATCATAATAGCAAGAATCAATCTTCAATCCAATCAAACTACAAATCAAATTACAAAGTATCAGTTTTTTTCTCGGCATTAGAAACATGCTCTTTCTCTTTTCTCTTTTTTCAATTAACCAAACTGAGCTACAGCAACGCCAATATAAAAACATGCGCGTACTTGAATGCAGTATTGTATCAAAATTTTAAAGCAATAGGTAAGGATTTTCCGATATCTAAGATTTTGAACTAATATAGATAAGGCGCGTGTTTAAAAAATTTCGGAGGTTTAAGATTTTGAACAAACGAACATTGATATTTTCATCTATATAGACTACCTGAATGGGCCACGCGGAACGTGGCCGGGTCCAATTAGTTAATAGTAGAAATTGCTATTTATTACATTTAACGATCAATTTTCACTTTTCAATTAATCCAAAGTTCTTAAACAAGCACCTAGTCATTGTCTCAAAATCTCAAATCAATCGGTGAAGAACTTGGAAAGCTATATAGAAAGTAACAACGAACATTTGTATTTTTATTTATATGATAATTTCTATTCATCTGAGAATTAATTTTTTGTTTATTTCGTTTTTTCCCCAGTCAACCTAGCTACATAAAATGAAAAACGGTTGCACATTTTCAAATGGGAAAATGTCAAATCGTCAAACCAGATAAGAAGTGTGACGTTATATATGAATCGAACACAACGCCAAATGTGATGAAATGAAAGTATGATGCAATATAAAACTTTAGCACATGATATCAAACAAGATCAAAGACTAATATAAAACTTTAGTGTTATGTAGAATTTAATTTCAATTAACATATGACAAACATCCCAACCAACATAACGTGACTACACTTGCAACTTACTGACCAGCGACTCACATCCCATTCTTTCCTTCAATCTTAGTACCAGTCTCAATTTACCTCTCTGTCGATCCAATCGGTGTTCAACGGTTGGCCGCCGTCTATTTGGATTTATTGCTTACTAATTGATTAATTAATTTGTTAAGTTCAATTCGTTTACCCTGTTATTTATTAGTTTATTCATTTACTATGTTTATTAGTAATTCTGTAATGTTTCTCAGAAGTTTATTAAAATTTCAGGATAATTTCTCTCGACTGATATATCATATTTTTCCGTGAAATTATGGTGGTAAGCATTATGGATTCATGTTCTGTAATTGAAAAGTTTTCCACTCTTTGCTGTAGCTACAAATTAAAGCTCTAAAAAATAAAGTCATTCTGCATTTAAAAGAACTTTGAATGATTAAGGGTTAATATTTCGATAATTTTAAATTTCTGTATGCTATATCATTCATTTTTCTTTTCAGTTACCATTGTCACTTTTGCGAACAGCACAGAATCATCCTATGTTAGTTGAATTGAAAAATGGTGAAACCTATAATGGACATTTGGTTGCATGCGATGCATGGATGAATATTCATTTGAGAGATGCTATCTGTACATCGCGCGTGAGTTACTTTTTTTTATTACCGCCTATCACTTTCACTGGGATCTGGCCGATTTGACCGATCATTAAGATCCTGAACTAACATACTTTATTTCGTCTTATTTCGATTAAATCAGACAAATTGTGACATGAGTGAGTATCACCGTCAAATAATATAGTTATGTAAATCCCAGAATGCTCACATCTGCGGTCTTCTGAAAGGACGAGATAAAGTGCCACTTTCTTCAGAGATATGTTTTTCGTAGGTTAACCGAACTAAAGCTGCAAGATCTTAGGAATTGAAAAGTAATGATAAAGAGAACATGGAATAATTTTAACTTTTGATTTCTGATGCTGTTTATTAAACTTACTTAATTTCTTCATTTTTGTTGAATATTTTCCGAATTTTTTTAGCAGAGAATTTTATTCGTAAGTTACTTCTTGAAGCGCTAAAACTACATAACATAAAAGCTCTTCCAACCGGGCTTGAAACATATTTTCCAATCAAAGCTTCACAGCTGAAAGGTGTGCAGCTTTGACTGGAAAAGAAATTGCCGTAATTATTTTGGATGCTGCTCATGGTCATTTTGAAAAGTGACAGGAAGGAACTTTAGGATGGTGATCGCTTTCTAAAAATGCAAGAAGTGTATGTACGAGGTTCAACTATCAAATATTTACGGATTCCAGACGATGTGGTAGAATTAGTGAAGGAAGAGGTAAACAGCAATCTCTTCTTATTATCTTTTGAAAATTTTTTTATGTTTCTTTTTTAAAATTCCCAGATCATAATCATTCGATTCAGAAGTATGCAAAAAAGTGCACTCATCTGAGCGAAATTTTTCATCATTTTTGAACTTCATTTTCATCTATTCCGACTTGACAAGATTTCTAACGCTAAGAAATTTTGATTTCAGGTCAAGGAGGTACGTAGACAGCAGAAAGATCAACAACGTGCTAAGCGTAATTTGCAAGGTGGTAGGGGCGGCGGACAGCAAGGTCGAGGAGGAGCTTCTAATACCCGTGGCGCTGGACGTGGCGGTGGTCAGCATGGATGGAATCGAGATAAATCAGCGGTGCAGTAAAATCATTTATCTATAAATTATTTTCCTTGTTATTTTTAAATTTGTGAAGAATTATTAACATTTCGGAAATAATTGCTATATGATATCTTCAATTAATTTTATTTTGAAATGAAATGCTTGTCATTGAATTGTTTTGAAGAAATTCTTATGGCTTCATTTTTATGTTTTAAATTAGTTATGGATGTAATGTTTGAATAAATGCTTCTCAGATTTTGTTGCATAAAAATTTTATTTTTTTTCTTTACGGATTGTTATCCGATGGAAATTATGTAGATTTTCTAGATTATTGAAGAAAAATGTTCCGTAATATGAAAAAATTCGTAATATACAGATAACGTGTAACGTTTTTACACACTGTGTGCTAAATAATATGTACAAATTACATTTTTGTTAATTTATTTTGTGCAGTTTATTATTAATAAATTATGAATATTTTACTGGAACTCTTCATCATTATCTTGTCACATTTTCAGTGTACGATATTCTTGTTACTTTTACGTTGTTCTTGTTCACTTGCAATTGCATCCTGATGTTTAGCACATTTTTGAATAGGTACTTTTATTTGAAGCTAAAATGGCAGCAAAAAGGAAAATGGTGCCGCCGTTAACAATGTCACTTTATCGTGATTTGGATGTTGGTTTGACTGTCACTGGGAAATCAGGAAACTCGACAGACGCAAATGATGTTGATGCAAATTCCAGTTGTAACGCACCAAAGAAATCCCGAGATGAGAGTGCAACGTCCGAAGGGTCAAGCAAAACTGGTGAAGATGATGGTGCTGGTAGGTGGACGATTGCTTCATTCTCTTAAAAGGCGCGTCTTTGATTGTCCATTCCTCAATGCCTTCAGTTATTATGTTTGATACAAAAAGAGAAGGGGGAAAATAGCTGTTAAAATATGTCAAAATCTTTTTCTGGAAGGCATTACTTTTGTTACTTCGACTGTCCATTTCAAGGATTTAGTTTTATTTATTTTGGTTCCAAAGCGATTCCCGGTGATTGGTTGAGAGTTGTTGAAATCTCTGTCAAAATCTTGAAGATTCAGAAAAAGTTAAATGAATTTGGTTGCAGTTAGTGAACTGGTTAGCGTATGTGGTTGGCGGAAAGGTGAACGTCAGGATATGCAAGATGCACATGTTCGATTGGATCAATTCGGACTCACCGCCATCTGTAACATGTAATCACAATAGACACAATGAAACAGAAAATGTCTCTTTACAATTTGGATCAATTTTATTCACTTCATATTTTTTTAGTCAGCGGAGTGCTTTTTATGCGATTTTTGATGGTCATGCTGGACGTCGAGCTGCGGATTTTGCTGCTGATCGTTTGCCATCTAGATTGAAGAGGAAATTGGAAGCATGTAGGTTTTATCTTTGAATGATAAAAATTCTGTTTGTTACAAAAATGAATGATTTAAAATATGAATTGTTAAATTTAAAGTACATGAAGTCAAAATGAATTTTTTTCTCAGAGATAAGGCTAAGATTGTCTATCAAAAGAATAAATAGTATTTCATTGGTGAACAGTCATGATTTTTCACTTCAAGGTGTTGATGGAATTACGAGAATAATGTATCCAAGTCCTAAATATACTTTACGAATATAATATCATGAGGAACGATTAGAAATTTAAGGAATTAAAATTCGTCTTACATATTTTCCTCTCAGCGAACATATAAACCGGAGAAGTAGAATCAATTAACTGCAATCAAACAACTTGTATATAATTGTTACAATGCGAAAGGATGAATCATTTATATTATCAATAATGATTCCAGATTCCGATTTCGCTTCTTTGGAGAAAGGAATAAAAAAATGCTTCATTGACACGTATAAGCAAATCGATGAACAATTTCTTGTTGAAGCTCGACGAACGTTAGTGTCTATTATGCTCTAGGTCCAATTATTTACATTGTTTTTTCTATCTTTTTTCGTTTGAAAACTTTGTTCTATTGAAGGAGGCCTTCATGGAAGGATGGCACAACAGCGACAACAATTCTACTGATTAACAATATTATTTATTGTGCGAACATCGGCGATTCAAAGGTCTTTTTAAAGAGCATTCAAATTCCAATGTATATTTCGAAGTAATTATTAGGTTATTTGCAGCGTATAGAAAAAATTTTTTGACGTAAGAATATAAAACATAAAGTTTTGCATAGGTCTCTACAGAAATTAACATAAATCTCAAAATTTATGAGAGAAATTGCTCATGTTAAATTATCGACGGGATCAAATCATTCAAATTGATAAATTATAAATTATACTAAATTGATAAATCACAAATTTTACTCTGCAGGCAGTGGTTTGTCGTAGTAAGTTAGGAACTGAAGAAGCAAAGGATGTTGCGATGCAGTTAACAGTAGATCATTCACCGCTACATTTCGAAGAACGAATGCGAATTCAAAAAGCAGGTGGTAATGTCAAGTAAGTTTACTGATGTATCTATATGTTCAAATATAGCAGTTTGAAAACTTTTAGTGGTAGATTTTATTTTTATATTTTCCATTATTCTGTAATGAAATATTTGAGGGATGGTCGCATAATGGGTATCTTAGAAGTTTCTCGATCGATTGGTGATGGTCAGTTTAAGGCATATGGACTCATTTGTACACCTGATGTTAAGAAATTTTCTATCACGAAAGATGATAAGTTGGTCTTTTGATTTCATATTCACATAGTCGATATCCGATCAGGGACTAGATCGAAATAATTGATTAAGCGTTAATGAATCTCTTTGTATATTTAATAGCTATATTGTTATGTTATCATTCCGAAATGCAGAATATTGAATTGTTAAAAATTTTTAATTGTTAATAGTTTCTACGAATCATTTTTAAGATAATAGAAGGAATTTTAAACTTCAAGAGAAGCGTTTTAGATTTGTCCTTATTGCTTGTGATGGTTTGTGGAAAACATTTAGCAATCAGCAGGCGGTGGATTATGTTATGGAAAAAATCAGGCAGTTAACAAAGGTTTGGATATTTAGAGATTATAATTCTTTTTAATCGGCATTTTTAAATTTGATAAGTTTTTTAAGCCTGGTGTTGAGCAGGAATCAGAAACACATGAAATGATGTGGCAGAATGTTGCCGATGATTTGGCTGCAGAATCGGTAAAACGAGGTTGTGGCGATAATGTTTCCGTTATTATTGTGGTACTTAATGATTCGTAGAATGATTTGATTATAAAATAACTCTTTTAATATGGATTTTTTTTTCTTATCTCATTAATAAAGATTATATATCAAATAATATAATCTGTTATCTTGTGATTCAGAATAATTATTTTCTAAGAAGAAATCCAAGAATTTGATTTAAATTATTTCTTCTTTTAAGATGACCTGCAAAAAACGTTTTTGTTCTAAGCAAAGATTTTTCGTGGTTTTTATTTATCTTGTTTCCATTACACTAAATCTGTCTTAATGATAACAGTATTGTATTTGTATTATCTCTGTTAAATTACCAATTAATTGTTGATTATATAGGCATATGGTTATTAATATACAGAATAAAAAAGAAAATGGTTTTTTATTCAAATCAGTGTTTTTAATTTTCAGAAAAAATTTTTAATCATTATGAAGCGATATTAAAAAGCTATATATATTTGTGTATGAATTAAATTATCTTTATACTAATTTACAGATTTACGACTAAATTTTTGTACTTTCTTGGTGATTTATTCCTTCTTAAATTAGTTCTTTCTTTTAAAACGTTTTTATATTCATCTTCAATCAAATCATTTTCATGCTTGCTTCCTTATTTTTCCATTTATTGTATGGATGAGAATTGTTTGTAAGTTGAATAAAAGTTTTTTTGCAAGATTTTCATTTTTTGAAGTTCGCAATTAGAAAAATTTATTCAAAAATGGATTCGAAATTTATCATTTCGTTTATTTCCGATCGTTTTCTTCTCATTTAAGTAAAAAGTACAATGCTGCTGTCTTATAAAGTTTCATTGTTCAAAGAAATATATCGTTCTGATGAAATTAGTAAATGGTGAAGAATATTCATTTTTATCAAGTTGTAATCAATTCTGCATGAAGCTTAATCATATAATCTAATTATAAAAAATTTTCAATTTGAAAAAATATCTGGGAAATTTATATATTGGATGTACAAGGAAAAGAATTTTCTGGAAGCGTACAGCAAAATATTTTTGTTTCGTTTATTCTTCGAGCAAAAATTTTGTGGGAAAATTTTGTTTATTGCAAATGATTTCATATAAAGAGAAATATAATTGTAATTCATATTTTTCAAAGAATAGCACTTGCTTAGATTTTTTTTTAATAATTTTAGTTTGGCTAAAAATTTCATCAAATATATATCATATTCAACATCTGAAGTTTCAACTTATCATTTAGTATTCATTTAAATCGCCTGTTCATATCATATCTGAACTTATCGTTCAAATAAAACTATTACTCAATCTATCATTTTTCCATTGCATTTTTTTTTTCATATCTTCTGTAGTAATCAAACGCATTTTATCCATAACGAAAACTGAATCAAGAATAGAAATCAATAAAAATACAGTATAAAAATATTCATGAAAGTCATAATTTTTGGAAACTTCGATGGAAAAAAAAACAATGCCACTTAAAAATAGTGATAATCTAAAATTATTATTATATTTACATATTAAAATGAACAATTGCACAATAAAATCACTTTTAAAAGTAATTTCACCGATTGTACAATTATTTTCGGTTTGTTGCGTCGTTCTCTTCATCGGTTAATCGGTTGTTCAGCAATTGCAGGTTCAAATTTAAATCGTTTTTGACTTTGACAGAGACACAATAGAAAGATAATGTTAATTTTTTCGAATCATACAATAAAATAATGAAAAATGAAATTAAGAAGCAGAAAAAAGAAATTTTGAAAGATCAACGTTAAGTTTATTCATGACTAGAATTCAATCAAATAGATAATACAATTATGATTCAGTAAATATAACAAAGTAAGCGATTAACTTCATATTTAATTCGATAATAAGGATTTGATTTTCGGTGATAGCAATTGATAAGAACGCAAATCCACAGCTTAAGGAGTCGATTAATTCAAATAATTTGATAAAATATTTACTTTCGATTTTTTGGTTGTTATCATTGATAAACATAGCATTAAACCTGCATTTTTTCAAATAATATATTTCTGTGTTAAAATTTACATTTATTTTGCCACAAAAGTTTTTTAAAAACCTTATTTTCTCTTTCTCTTTCAATTTGCGAAAGGCAAAGCACTTATGTTGCAATAATTAGTAAAACAAAAAACGTTTCAATTTTTTTTTTTTTAATAAAATTTGCAGCCTTAAGTTATATCAATGAAAAGAGAAAATTTTTTATGCAATATTTCCGACTTTGGTATAAAATCCATCACAATTGCTTTATGCTTTGTTTATTTCCGTAATTTTATATTAAAACAAACAATTTGCTATTGAAACATGCATGCATAGATCCACGATTTTAATTTATGTTCATTTTTTGAGAATTTTTTTTTCTTCCATGTCACTACCAAGAAATGAAATATTTGTTTGGATTAATTCTTTTGAATCTATTGTCTACAACTGTTGTATCACCAGGTGTTCATATTTTCTCTTTCGGAAGTAAGTTTCATTAGTTACTATTTCCTTATTTTGTTAGAAAATCTCGAACAGTTAAATCCTCTAGGTTTAATATTACAATTAGTTTTATTGAATATCATACTACAATGTCATATATTATTTATTTTTAGTGTGTCGAAGTGAGTGTTTGGAACGAAATGAAAAAGTTATTGTACGAAAATATACTATTCAGAATTCAGTAACTGCTGCACTTTGTTTTAATTTAACTAAATTCATATCAGAAGATAAAAATCCTAAATCATTTCTTCTGTCATATAAGTGTGAACCTGCAGAAGGCATATGGAAATACCAGCCAATGGTATGTATGATTAACGAATAATTTTTAATTGTAGCACTGTAACGTGAGTATTTATTCAGGAATTAAGAATAAATTATAAATACATTGAAGGTTTTCGAAATAGCATTATCAAAAAAAAAAAAATCAATGTATTGAAGTTTCAAATAGTATGAAAAAAGAAAAACAAGTACATTAAAATTTAAAGTAGCACGTTAAAAATGTTAATGTATCAAAATTTGACACAAAATTGCATTCGAATAGGCGCATGTTCCTACTAGATTTACCAACTTTTCTTTCCCTGTCACATCTGTGACAGACGAAAATAAGTGAGCGGACTGAATTTATTGACCATGCTTACTTTTTGCATTCACCAGAAGTCGGCCGCGTTTTAATTTTACGTAGCCAATAAATGTAAATATATATTACTTACACTTATTACATTTTTTATGTATAACATAAGTATATATCCATCCGTTCTTCTTTAGTTTAGTTTATGAATAATGCATGATTCGAATAATTCAACTGAAAATGATTAACTTTTAATCATAGATATAATCAATTAATAAATAAATTAAAAAAGCATTAGAGCATTTATGTTCAGAAAAAAATTTGCTAAACAGTATTTTTAACAAAAATAGTTTATGCATCTGTTATCATAATCAAATTGTCTTAACATTAATAATTATTAACTAATATATGAATCAAACAATGAAGACCAACTATAACAGCATCGATTAATTATCAATAATTAAGTTAATAAAATAATTCATCAAATGTTAACTGAAATTTAATGCCCAACATCTACTGTTGTATTTATTACCAAATTAACTTTAGATTAACAATTAATGCTAAACTTACACAGATAATTATGATCATTTACAGGCAATGGAACAACTTGAAACATACAGTTACCCATGTCCTCCAGTTAAATATAAGGCAGATATACGATCATGTCCTGCCATCGAATGAATTGGTTCGTTTCATTGATTAAAAATTTTTATTATTGTTTCATTGTTATTGTAAATATATTTGCAGAAGTATAAACGATATTTACAACACGAATATATACTTGCTATTAGTGATAATTATTTCAATTTTCCTTGTATTTTTTGAAAATTTTTTTTTGCATTAAATGTTCGAAAAATCAAAATGAAATTTAGAAATTTTCATTGACAATGATCACCATCATCATTGTTTTTGTAAATTTTCTTAAATTTTTTGTTGGTAATTAGCAAAAATTCATTATAATGTGTGCTAAAAAAATTAAAATAAAATTTGATTTCTTTTAAATCAAAAACAAACTACTAGTTCACAATGCATAGAAAGATAAAATAAATGAATGCTAATAAATATATTAGTACTTTAAGTTGAAAAATAGAAATAGAAAAATAAAATTATTCTCACATTGTGAAGTCGATTACTTTCATTGCGATATTGGTTTGTTTCATAAATCAAATGTTTTTTTTTTATTTCTTTAATATTAAGTATATATGTATCATATTATGAATATTTCATTATAATTTTACATTTTATGTCAACTTTGTCTGTCTTTTAACACTACATACATATGATTGATATATCATTTCTGTAAAAAATATAATAAATTTATGAAACAAAAATTTAAGCAAATTTTTATATTTTTAATTTTGCAAAGAAATTTGGAGTTGCAAAATAATTTTATTCATGCCGATTTTGTAATTTCAGGAGCAAAATATCCAGTGCAGTGACTGGAGAGACCGATTTGAAAACTTGGAAAAAAATGTCTAAAATTTTATTATTATGATTTGAAATTTAAAAATAAATGTCTTGCATCTTTTCATCATTGTAATGAATTATAACTGTAATTACATGATTACTTTTTTCTTTTTTTTTTCGTGCAAAATGAAGATGAAATTATTGAACTGCTGAAATGAAAACTGACATTTATACTGTTATTTGATATGTTTGGAAAGAAGATTGAAATTTGAAACGAGAAATGAAAGTACAAGTAATATAAAACAAAATAATAATTTATCGAAAATTGAAGTGAATTCCTTTTAATTAGAAATAACAGCAATGGCTCAAGTACCACTTCGGAATTTCTCTCACATTATTTCATGTTTTAATGAATGATATCTTCACTTCTTTATTTCTTTAATATAAGGCTTCCTTCCTTCCTCTTATATTGATTATTTTTAAGATTAAAAAAAAAAAAGAAGAAAAATTAATAACAATATCATTGACAGGTTAGTCATCAAGAAGATATAAAATTATCAAAATATATATTATATGTTATATGATTTATCGGATACTATTTTGTAATATTCTGACGGATCAATCATTAATGCGAAATAAGAATATTAAAATAATAATTTATAAGTTATCAAATATTATCTGCCTAGTAATATTATCAATGGATTAGTTATCGAAAGAGTATAACAAAGTTATCAAAATATTAATTATACCATTTATCAGATTTACTTGTATCATGCATTGATATATTTCATTCATTAAATATTTGAAATCTTGATCCCGATTTCTTTATTTCTTTATTACTTTAATACAACAATAAAAACAACAACAATAAGTGATGCAACAACAATAAAAAGAACTAGCAATAAAATAGGAAGTAAAGCAATACCACAATCAATAGAATAAATTTTTTCTCATAAAGTTTTCATTGTTTTTCTTTTTTGGATGAAAAGTTTTATTTTATTCTGATTTACATCCAATAATTTCATCATGGAAGATAATTTTAAATGCTTGGTTTGTAGCAGCATCATATCAAGCAGAAAAAATGGCTCAACACTGTTGTAAACTTAATTTTATCATATGAGCTGTGGAAGTTTTGAAAGTTTTCGAAAATTGCAGTTTAAACTTTAAAAAAAAAAAATAATTTCTTTTCGCATTTTGAACAAATATTTGTATGAATAAAAATGTAAATGCTGCCTGTCACTTCTCAATGATCTCCAAGTTCTCCATCGATTCATTTCAAATTTTAACACGCCCTTGCATTCGAAAAGGCGCCTGTTCTTATATAAATATACTTACACTTTTTTCCACGTGTCACGTCCGTGAAAATAAAAGTAAATTAGGGGTTGGAATTTATTGACTCCGTCTTCCTTTTTTCTCTCATTCTCCTTCTTCCTCCCATCTCTCTAATAATAATAATAGTCCGTTCCCCCCTTTTTTCTCTCATCCTCTCTCTACCTCTCCTCTCTCTCTTTCTGCTGCCGTGCTTACTACGTTATGCGGATTTATCCAAAGAAAGAAGGAAAAAAAGTGATGAAAGAATTAAAATACTTTCTGATATGGCATATAAATATAAAAATTTTTGTATCTGTAACGGATCTGAAGACTTTTAATATCCATTAAAATTTGAATTTGAAATCCTTTTTTTAAATGAAAATTAGTTTAATTTGTTTGAAAAAAGGCATCAATTTAATCTAAAGAAATTTTATTACATTAATTCTAAATATTTCTTAGGATCAATCTTTTTGCTCAGTTGATCTTCTCCGACTTAAGTTTGATTTAACTTAATTTGATTTAAATTTGATGTTAAAATATTAACTTATAACTTTCTTCATTTTTCCATAAATTAAATATTCAAATCGATCAGAAATATTGGTGACTTCTAATTTAATATAATTGATACGTTTGTTCATTTTTATCTATTTATAACTTGTGCTTACAAATCGCGAACAAAGTTCTTAATCAATTGAATGCCATCACTGAATCGATCTGCTGCTGCTTCAGAACTGCGTCGTGAACAAAATTACAACACATCTGATCTTTTATCATATATACAATCAAATATTCCTGGACTAACGTTTGGGCAAAAAGACATTTACGATCAAATAATGAAAATTGTCAGCAAGGGAGTTGGAGAAATCTTTTTCTTAGATGCTCCAAGAGGAGGTGGTAAAACATTCCTAATTAGATTAATTCTGACAACAATTCGATCCCAAAATGATATAGCCTTAGCTCTTGCATCATCCGGAATAACGCAACATTGCTACCGGGTGGAAGAACTGCTCATTCCGCTTTGAAATTGCCGTTGAGCATGCAATTCATTGAAACTCCCACATGCAACATTTCCAAAACATCCGGCATGGAAAAAGTATTGCAAAATGCAAATTTATTGTTTTGAATGAATGTACAGTGGCGCGCACGAAAAATCAATCGAGGCTCTTGATCGATCATTGCAATATTTGCATGGAAATATCAGATCATTTGAGAACGCATTAATATTGCATGCAGGAGATTACAGACGAACATTACCTGTAATTCCTCGATCCATACCAACGGACGAAATAAATGACTGCCTGAAATACTCTACACTGTGGCGACACATAAAAACGTTAAAATTAACTACAAATATGCGTATTCAGATGCAAAACAATCGATCAGCTGGAATATTCTTACATCAATTGCTAGAAATTGGGAATGAAAAGATGCCGGTTGATCTGATCACAGGACAAATTTCTTTGCTTCAGACTTCTGCAATTTAATAACACAAAAAAAGAGTTGGTTGAAAAAATCTTTCCCGATATTCAAACCAATTATAAGAATCACAACTGGCTGAGTGAACGAGCTATTCTTGCGGCCAAGAATAAAGACGTCGACGAACTTAACGATATTATACATTCTGAATTCAAAGCGAGATAGTCACATATAAATCCGTCGACACTGTCATGGAAGCAGATGAAGCGGTTACGAATCCAACAAAATTTGTGAATACACCCAATCTGTCAGGGATGCCACCGCATGTACTGCAATTGAAAATCGATGTGTCAATTAACATGTTGCGAATATCAACCAGCCAAAACTTTGCAAAGCACGCGGCCATGTGAGAAGCAATCCGTCTCTAGATCTAAACCGCACAATTTTCTGAGCTTTATTGATGGTGAATGCAAACGCCAATCAAAGTGGGAATTGCAATCTCTTAAACTGAAATGGCATATCCTCGGAATCATAGGAATGCGAGGAATAAGGACATCTCCACTTTTAAAAGGTCCTGTCAAGATTGTTGCCTCTACGACATTGCTCACTGATTTCTTTATTGCAAGTTCGTGTTCTAGAATCAGCAAACCAGACAATCTCTAATATCTTCACAGAATAATAAAAAGTATTGTTTACCCTTCAGATAATTAAAGATTTAAGAAATGCAAAATTATATTGATCAGCAGTCAATCCTTAATGTGTCAAATTATCTTAGCATAATGACAAATAGAAAATATTTAAGGATTTGCTCGATAAAATCCCTAAAAAGGGACTAATTTATCGACGAAATCCCTAAAAATGGACTGTCGAGCAACATATTGGCCAGGGAGGAGAGAACTAACAGTCAACTCAGGAAAAGAAAGAGAGAGAGAGATGGGAGGAAGAAGGGGAATGAGAGAAAAAAGGAAGGCGGAGTCAATAAACTCCGCCCTCTCACTTATTTCTAGTTGTCACGGACGTGACACGTGAAAAAAAATATATTTATGTAAGAACTCGCCTATTAGAATGCAAGGTTGTATCAAAATCTGAAAAGAATCGGTGGAAAATTTGCGGAAATCATTGAGAAGTAACAGGTAGCATTTACATTTTTATTTATATAGATTATCTAAAAAATCTTAATTAATCTATAATCAAAAATTGTATGTGTCAACATTTTGTATTTAATTATTACTTGGTTTAAAATTTTTCAATTTAAAACCAAAAAATGAATTCTACTTGGTTTCAAATTCTTTGATTTATAAGCGAGAGATAAATTTTATTTAGTTTTCAACTTTTAAAGGTAAGATCATGAAAACAAAATTTTATTTAATTTCAAAAACTTTAATTCAAAAGCAAAAAAATCAAAAATCATCAAAAATCTATTCTTCTCTGCTATTACATATGTGTATAATATAATTATCTATACGAAAGAAATGAAAACGTAAGAGAATGTGGTAAGCGGGAGCAACATGGGGGATCGGATGATAGGTCAATCAGAAATTTGTCGTTCATTGTTCAATATACAATGTATCATTATATTGTTTGCTGTGATGCTCAGTAATTACGTTTGTTGTTCACATGTGCGCGGATTTGAATGCATACAAATGCATACACATAACACAAACGTTTCCACACACACACACACATATAAATTCATAAAAGGGCACACAAGCACGTACACGAAATATATGCACGCAAACGCGCACAGCATGCATGCACCAATATGAACTGATTGTAAATCGCTTAATTTAAGACATTTTGTTGGAATATATTTTAAAGATTGAATGCAATAAATATTTCTGATATTTTGGCAATATAATTTTTATTCATACTTATATTAATACTTTCATATGACTTATTTAAAGAACATATGCGGGATTTTTTTCGAATTTTTATTTTTTTTTTGGTTTTTTAGTTTTTTATGAAATCTAATTTTCTTCCATCTTTTTTTTTTAGCTTTTTACTTTATTTGATTATATTCCTTGTTGTTTTTATGTCTGACTTACCTAGTAAAAAGGTGATTTATTGTGTATTTTGTACTTGATTAAACAATTATTTACTACTTTTGAATATTATTTATGGTCCTTGAATATTGTTCACTATTTCGGATAGTATTTTTACCTAACTTGTAAATTTTGTCTTTTGCTTTTAGAAGTGTATTACTAGTAGAATGAAAACTATTAATGATCGGAATGATCGCAATATGAGTTCAAAACATCTTTCAAAAAGAGGACTTGTTCTTTTTTTTACTTTTTGTTATAAATTTTTTCTTTTTTCCTCATTATATATTTTTTAATTTTATGATATTCATTTTAATATTTCATCAGAATTCTCTTACAAATAATGTTTATGATTATATATATATATATATAATTCTAATTCATATTTCCAAGAAATAATACTTGCTTAAATTTTTTCGTAGTAATTTTAATTTGGTTAATAAAATTCATGAAATATATGCCATTATTCAACACCTGAAGTTTCAGCTTATCATTTAGTATTCATTTAAATCGCCTGTTCATATCATACCTGAACTTATCGTTCAAATAAAACTAGTACTCAATCTATCATTTTTCCATAGCACTTTTTTTTTTCATATCTTCTGTAGTAATCAAACGCATTTTATCCATAACGAAAACTGAATCAAGAATAGAAATCAATAAAAATGCAGTATAAAAATATTCATGAAAGTCATAATTTTTGGAAACTTCGATGGAAAAAAAAACAATGCCACTTAAAAATAGTGATAATCTAAAATTATTATTATATTTACATATTAAAATGAACAATTGCACAATAAAATCACTTTTAAAAGTAATTTCACCGATTGTACAATTATTTTCGGTTTGTTGCGTCGTTCTCTTCATCGGTTAATCGGTTGTTCAGCAATTGCAGGTTCAAATTTAAATCGTTTTTGACTTTGACAGAGACACAATAGGATGATAATGTTAATTTTAACGAATCATACAATTAAACAATGAAAAATAAAATTAAGAAGCGAAAAAAAGGAATTTTGAAAGATCAATGTTAAGTTTATTCATAACCAGAATTCAATCAAATAGATAATGCAATTATGATTCAGTAAATATAACAAAATAAGCAATTAATTTCATACTTAAGCCGATAATAAGGATTTAATTTTCGGTATTAAAAATTAATAAAAATATAAATCATAGCTTAAGGAATCGATTAACTCAAAATATTCGATGAAATATTTAATTTTGATTTTTTGGTTGTTATCATTGATAAACATAGTACTAAAGCTGCATTTCTTCATATAATATATTTCTATGTTAAAATTTACATTTATTTTGCTATAAAAATTAAAAAAAAAATCCTACTTTCTCTTTCTCTTTCAATTTGCGAAAGGCAGTACATTTATGTTGCAATAATTAGTAAAACAAAAAACGTTTCAATTTTTATTATTTTAAAATATTTCTTATCATTTACCTGTTAAATTATAAAATTTCACAATTCGAATTTGTATTATGAATTAATAAAAATAGACATGCATAAAATTTGCAGCCTTAATTCATGTCAATGAAAATAGAAATTTTTTATGCAGTACTTCTGATTTTTGTATAAAATCCATCACAATTACTTTATGCATCGTTTATTTCCATAATTTCATATTAAAAAAAAAAAAAAAAAAACAATTTGCTATTGAAATATGAATGAATACATCCATGATTTTAATCTATGTTCATTTTCTGATAATTTTTTTTTCTTCCATGTCACTACCAAGAAATGAGATATTTGTTTGGATTAATTCTTTTGAATCTATTGCCTACAACTGTTGTATCACCAGCTGTTCATATTTTCTCTTTCGGAAGTAAGCTTCATTAGTTATTATTTTTTTATTTGTTAAAAAGTCTTGAATAATTAAATTTTCTAAGTTTAGTATTACAATTAATTTTAATGATTATAGTCATATTATAATATTATATATTATTTATTTTTAGTGTGTCGAAGCGAATGTTTGGAACGAAATAAAAATGTTATTGTACAAAAAGTTGCCATTGATAATTCAGTATACGCTGCACTTTGTTTTAATTTAACTGAATTCATATCAGGAAGTAAATACCCTAAATCATTTACTCAAACATATATATGTAACCCTACAGAAGGCAAATGGAAATATCAGCCAGTGGTATGCATAATTAACAGATAATTTTTAATTGTAGCACTGTAAAGTAAATATTTACTCAAAAATTAAGGAAAAATTATAAATACATTTCAAAAGAGCATGATCAAAAAAAAAAAAATCAACACGTTGAAATTTCAAATACTATGAAAAAAAAAATACAAATGTATTAAAATTTAAAGTAGCACGTTAAAAATGTTAATGTATCAAAATTTGACACAAAGTTGCATTCGAATAGGCGCATGTTCCTACTAGATTTACCAACTTTTCTTTCCCTATCACATCTGTGACAGACGAAAATAAGTGAGCGGACTGAATTTATTGACCGCGCTTACTTTTTGCATTCACCAGAAGTCGGCCGCGTTTTTATTTTACGTAGCCAATAGATGTAAATATATATTACTTACACTTATTACATTTTTATGTATAACAGAAGTATATATCCATCCGTTCTTCTTTAGTTTAGTTTATGAATAATGCATGATTCGAATAGTTCAACTGAAAATGATTAACTTTTAATCATAGATATAATCAATTAATAAATCAATTTAAAAAAACATTAGAGCATTTATGTTCAAAAAAAAGAATTGCTAAGCAGTATTTTTAATAAAAATAGCCTATGCATCTGTTATCATAATCAAATTGTCTTAACATTTATAATTATTAACTAATATATGAATCAAACAATTAAGACGCAATTAGAACAGCATCGATTAAGTATCAATAAATAAGTTAATAAAGTAATTCATCAGATGTTAATTGAAATATTAATGCCCAACATCTACTGTTATATTTATTACCAAATTTACTTTTGATTAACAATTAATGCTAAACTTACACAGATAAATATAATCATTTGCAGGGAAAAGATGAAATTGAAACATTCGATTATACATGTCCACCATTTAAATATAAGGCAGATATACGATCATGTCCTGCCATCGAATGAATTGGTTTATTTCATTGATTAAAAATTTTTATTATTGTTTCATTGTTATTGTAAATATATTTGCAGAAGTATAAACGATATTTATAACACGAATATTATACTTGCTATTAGTGATAATTATTTCAATTTTCCTTGTATTTTTTGCAAATTTTTTTTTGCATTAAATATTCGAAAAATTAAAATGAAATTTAAAAATTTTCATTGACAATGATCACCATCATTATTGTTTTTGTAAATTTTCTTAATTTTTTTCTTGGTAATTAGCAAAAATTTATTATCATGTCTGCTTAAAAAAATTAAAATAAAATTTAATTTTTTTCTAAATCAAAAACAAACTAATTTTCCATAATGCGTAGATAAATTAAGTAAATGAATGCTAATAAATATTTTAATGCTTTAAATTGAAAAATAAATACTGGGAAATCGATTACAGATATATATGTATTATACGAGAAATATTTCGTTGTAATTTTACTATTCATGTTAATACTTTGTCTGTCTTTTTATACTACTTACACATGATTGGCATATCACTTCTGTAAAAAATATATAATAAATTTATGAAACAAAAAATTTTAATAAATTTTTATATTTTAATTTTACATTTTACAAAGAAATTTGAAGTTATAAAATAATTTTATTTGTGCTAATTTTGTAATTTCAGGGGCAAAATATTCATTGCAATGACTAAAGAAATAGATCTGAAGACTTGGATAAAAATGTCGAAAATTCTAGTATTATAATTTGAAATTTGAAAATAAATGTCTTGCATCTTTTCATTATTGTAATGAATTATAATTGTAGTTACATGATTACTTTTTTTTTTTTCATGCAAAATAAAGATGAAATTATTGAACTACTGAAATGAAAACTGACATTAAAACTATTATTTGATACGTTTGGAAAGCAGATTGAAATTTGAAAAGAGAAATGAAAGTATAAGTAATATAAAATAAAATAATTGACTGTAAAAATGCTTAAATGGTCGTAGAACATGCTAATGTTGTAATTTTATAAGGATTAATGTCATGCACTTTATTTAAGAACTGTAAATGATTATGAAATATGTCTGGAATATTATAGGGATTAATATCATACTCTTTGTCTAAAGGATTACCATTGGCTGCAATCATGTCAATTGTCGAATAATGTAGGGACTAAATCGTTATTCTTTGTTTAAATGTTTCAAGCATTACTTATCTCTTATTCTTTAGTCTTTATCCATATCAATCTTTTTTGTATGATTAACGTATAAATCTCAGCCCCTATGAGGGTGACCATACAAAAGCGGAACTTTCTGGACAGTAGCATCAGTGAATAAACACATTACCAGCAGCGGTGGCGACATCTCTAGAGTACTCCTATCATCGGTGCATGAAGGCTAGTGGCGGTTCAGTGTCTACAAATGTCGACATCATCAATTCATCAGCAACAAGAGAATTAATCAGCGACAGGTTCTCCTACATCAGTGGCAAAACATTCCTAGCCAATATCAAGTAAACTCAACGAAGTACAAACAAAAGGTCAAAGGACCATTATTGGCATTATTTATATTACTCGCATATTGTTTTATTTTTTCACATTAATTGTTGTTGTAAGTTGCGATATTATTTCTAATATCGTGTAAACCTAATAAAAGGTATTGTTGACAGCAACAAAAAGATCTCAAATCCAACTACCCTAGAATCCCAAATAACTGATCGAAACCCTGTTTCCCCTACAAATGCAACGTCAAAATTTTGAAGTAATAGGTAATGACTTTGCGATATCTAACATTTTGAATTAATATAGATAAGGCACGTGTTTAAGAACTTTCAGAGGCTTAAGATTTTGAATAAACGTTGACATTTTTATTTATATAGACTAGCTGGAGCCGGACAGGTTCCCATAGATCACGAAGCTTGACAGGTCCCCATAGATACCAGCTGGATCGGCCACTCGGAGCGTGGCGAGTCCAGCTAGTTTCATAATAATTTAATTAATTAATAGGCCATGTATTTTTGGGTGAAAAGGACGAGAAATTTTAGTTGAAATTTGCGAAATCAAACAAATAAATAATAGCAGTCTAGTCATTGTAATCAAATTGTTTTCTAGTTGGTAATTATCTTATATTATATGCAAAACACTTACTAGAAATATATTTAAGCTAAACTTGAGAGCAGGTGAAACTGAATAGATGACCATTTCTTGAATGACCAAATAATTTTTGATGGTATTAGCAAGGGGCTGTGTAAAGCAAATTAAGTTATAGCAAATTTCCCCCTTTTTTTTAATCATCCATAGCGAATTTTGCATATTCTTTATTAATTACTCATTAGTTTTTAAATTTCACTTATTGCTAATGTATTCGAAATTGATATCAATTATAAATAAATTAAAATGGACAAAACTTCCATTTGAATTTTATATATGAAGCATAATAAAAGTTTCCAAAATCGGTTTTATCTTTAAATTTATAGCAAAACACATCCATGGATAAATGCAATTCTTTAATTCGGCAATAATTCTCCAAGCATTTAATTTTGCATTTGTTTCTCAAATTTTACTTAAAAAAGCATCCAATATTTTATTTCTTCATTCCCAGTTGGTCTGAGTTGAATTAAAATAATTTGGTTTAAAATAAAATGAAATGAATTGATATGAAGTGGAATAATATATTAATTGATTATGTGATTTAGAATTTTAAAAGTTTTGAGTAAGCCAAAAGAAGAATGCAATAGAGGAAATTTAACAAATTGATTAATGCCAATTGAAATTTAACAAATTATAATATAACTGATTCATTAATGGTTGTAAATATGCACAAAACATATTCTTATTTGACAATAACTGAATTCATGATAAAGTTATATTTCGATTGTCGCATGATTCATTGTTTACTTAAATATTTGCATATTTCCCTGCTTATTTATCCTGTCCAGCAATTCAACTGTGTTTGTTTACACTCTTTTTTAGAATTCATTTGTTTTTTGTTCCTATCAATAATTTCAATTATAATATTTTATGAGATGCTGAATATTATAAATATTTTAATAAATATTTCAAAGATTTTCTATCCTATTTCATATGAAGATTCCATTTTCTTATATCTTGAACAACAGATAAAGAAAAAAGCCCTAACAATAACAATAATTTAGAAGTAAAAAAAATAAAATTCCTCGTTGTTTCATTGTTTAAAAAATTGGAAAAGAATTCGGTTCTTTTGAAAAGAAAAAAAAAAGGTAAGATGTTTACTTATCGAAAGATAACATCCATCAATCATCAATCCCAAAATTATTCACCATTATTATTCCCTTTTTCCCATCTTGTTATGTATGTATTCCCTCTACCGGATAAAAGACGAACAAATGAATCGATCGGAATGGTTTAATTAATAAGTACCTTTTTCTATTAATCCTTGTTGTTTGACCTTCCCTCCCAATTCATTTGGGCATTCTTTGAATTCTTTTCTTTTTTTAAGGTCATTTTATGATATATCCATTGGTAAACAATTTTTGTCGGTGATAGATTTGGCATATAGCACAAATTAACATCATTTATTACTTGTTCAAAAAAAGGAGAAAAAAAAAGCAAGTAATTTAGAGAAATTATAAAACAAAAATTAAATTTTGTGAAAATTTTCGAAATATACTTTAGTGATCATAATATTGAAAGTATAATTTATATGTACATCCAATGAATCTTATATTGATAATTTATAAGATTTTAATAAATCGATAAAATTTTAATAAATTCGTTTAATTTCTTAGAAGTGATAAATTAAAATTGGAAAAAATTTTGATAAAATGCAGTTATTGTAATCATAGTAAGGATAGCTAGAAATTGGCTTACTGAATAAGATTGATAATGCCAATCGTTCAATCTTTTTTTATTGATTTGTTACTTAAGCTTTTGTAAGTTTATAAAATCAAAAAAATAAAAATAAGTAAGAAATGAATAATAAATGGTCTACAGAATAAAAATTATTGTGATAATTAATCGAAGAAAAGTTTCTTGATTAATCACCGCAGTAATTTAAATTCTATAAATTATATCTGCTGAAACAAATAAGTTCAAAATTCGTAATTAAAAGAAATTAAATTCAATTTGAAATGCCATTTTGCTGTGCATTTAAGAATAATCGGTAGAAAAAAATTGTATGACGTCAATTAAGCATATTATATATGAAAATGATCTAAACATGAAATGATAATTTAAATTAAATTAAAATTCCTTAAATTGCTATAAATTCCTCTCATTTAAGAATGTTTTATTCTTGAAGACGAAATGAAATATCGAACAACCGTATTTTGGATATTTTTTCAAATTTATTCAATATACATTTTCGATAAATTCAATCATTTGTAAAGTGTAAAGCATGCACTGCATTTATTTTGAATGATTAAAATTAAATTACATAAACTTTATAGTTTTTAAACAATTGATTGATAGCAAAGTTATCAGAATGGCAGAATTTGTAAATTCTAATTGCTTCACTTATTTTTTAATTTATTTCATTTTTTCGCTTACTTTTTCCTTCTTAAAAAGCTATTTTATCATGAATCTTTATTAGGTAAGATTGGGGGGGAAATGAACACAGAATTAATTTAAGTATACTTAATGAATAAATTTCCTGATGTAATCATTCCATCTTCCTTTCAATTTTTAATATTGCTGTAAATTTCGATGTTCTGAAAAGTGCATTAAAATAAGAAACAATGATTAGTTAGTCCTTATCTTACAAAATTGCTAATTAAATCAGATATTTTCATTTTGGATTAAAATGAATGAAATCAATTAATTTTTATTTTGAAATGATTATTAGTGAGATTGCATACTTTAACTATAAAATAATTGATTTTTTATCCTAATTATGTGCTTATTATAAGCTTTTTTTTTCTTCATCTTTCCATTTATCTTGCTAAAATATATGACGTCGATAAATAGAGGGTGACGGAGTTCGAAATCTGGACTGTGATCGAGAACTTGAAGGTGTTAATGAACGTGAACGACGATTTCTCCAATTATCAATAAATAGTTGCCGTCTTAGTAGTAAACGATTGTTTAAAATTTGATATTCATCATCAAGACTCTGAAAAAAAAAAAAAAAAAAAAAAAGAAAAAGGCTGGTAAACATTAAAGAAAATTTTTAAAAATCTATTTGTCTATTTTAAAAAACGAATTATTCTTATTACAGTAAAAAATTTGATCAACAAAACCTTCGGATAACAATAAGATATTTATTTGTTTAAATTAATTATTTGTCAACTATTGTCGGAATAATCGAAATATTCTCAATATAAGAATATTATTAAATAATCTTCATCATCTGGTAAAAAAAAAAAATGTATTTTTGATTTACTAAATCTATCGGTTTAAATATGTTATTTTATACTAATTTGCATAACAGAAATTTGTTCTATTTCAATCGTCTATCCAATTCATATGGAAATTTCTTCAGTATAGATTACATTCTTAAATATTTGATAAACTTATATTTTGAACATCTCATAATATAATTCATATACAAACTCTTTTATTTGAAATTTAATAATAAAAATATTCCGAATAAAAATTTTTCCAATTTATGCCTTCAAGAACCATTTTATATGTAAGAAATATTGCTTCAGGATTTCATCTCTTCTACTTTCATTGGTCTGCTGATGATCCGATTAATTCGATTCCTATGAATCCTCATTTTTGTTCTAATTGGCTTCGACAAATGGCGCTTCTTTACTTTTAGCTTTATTCAAGTTTTTATCAAATATTGCAGACAAAAGTCCTACTTTTAAATTTAAATTCATGTTATCTAGTATTTTATTTATATATCTAATATTTGTATGATGCAGTTGCAACAAAATAGAAGTTCTTTATTAAAAACTTCCTCACACAACATTCATCTGTACCAAATTCCAAGACTTAATTATCTTTCAGCAATAATATGTATCAAACCTTTATTAATAGCAAAACAACTAAGGGAGAAAAAAGTAAAATTATTGCCAAAATGCACAAAATCTTCTCCTTTTATTAATTTTATATAAGAAAAAAAAAATTTAATTTTTTGTGTAAAAATAAATGACATAAAATTATAAAATTATTTTTTCTTTTCCTCAAATTTTTTTCTCTAAACAAAAAAATTCAATAATTAACAATTTATAAATTATTTTGTATATTATATAAAAGGATTGCATATATTTTATTGATTTCATAATTGCTTTAATAAAAGATTAGTTATTATTGATTAGTTGTTATTTTTCTTAACTCTTTTTTTTTTAAAATTTTTTCTTAACAAATAACTTTCATACGGGTCCGGATACTTGTCCATTAGTCCATTTTTATCAAAAAAATACTTAATCGATTCCTAATAAAAGGGATTTATATGAATAAAATATAATCTTTGACCAGCAATCAACTTAGTGATATTGATTTATTGTATTTCACTGTGTGGTACTTGGAAAACAAGAGAAGCTATATAAATTCAAATGATATCAATTTATGTTCATCGATAAATAATATTTTGGCGGTGAGGTCAAAAGGGCTATTAGGATGTAAAGAGAAAAAATGTAAGAAGTTGAAAACAAGTATATTCAGCATTTCTAATATGGAAGGAAGTGAGAAAGAAAAAAAAAAATTGCTTTTGAATTTTTAATTTTTTCGAGAAATTAAAATTTTTGGTGAAATCCAAAATAATTTTTTTTTTTCACTTTTTGAAACCAAATTTGAAACCAATTTAAAATTCTAATTTCAATTCATATTAAATTTTAATTTAAAAATGAGACAATTCGCTAAGTAATTCTTGATATAATCATCTAATTTTTTCTGTTTTTTTTTTCTTTTTTTTTTAAAATAATATGGAAACATAAATTGATTCAAGTGACACTCATTTTTTCAAAATTTCCATTATTTGAATTTTTGGTCAAAATTACTCCAATTTATAACAAACTTTTTTACGGCAAAATGTTTCTTTTAATAAAATAAGTATAAATATATAATTGCAACTTACGACATCGGAATCATTATAATCAAATTCTTCAGGTTGCCCGTCACCCATTCCATTTAAAATTAAATTGTCGAAATATATCATGCCTGTTTCGTAATTCATCATCGTCATCATTGCTATCATCATCATCATCATCATCTTTGTTATTGTCGTTAGACAACGGCAATAATAGGAGCAATAGAAATGTCAGTGTTAATTTTTTAATTATGTATATATGTCCACTAAAAAATTACACCGTAAATCTCCAAGTTAGTTTAAAACAAGCTTAAAGAGGATTAGTAGAGGTACCCGCCTTACTTCTTCGATTTTCAATAAAATAAAAAATGAAATTTGTAGCAAATAGTTTAAATAACTTTCAAAATTATTATACCATAATAAAAGTGTTAGCTTTCATTTTATGCAAATTTTAGTATAAGGAATTTCTTTTTTTTAACAAAGAAGTTTTTCTTTTATTAAAAAGTGAAAAATAAATTTAGCTATAGCAATAATATTAAACTTCTGGAATAATATGAAAGATTTGGGATGAAAAGTTATTGTTCAATCAATAGCATTTTTCTTCAAAATGAAAAAGAAAAAAAAAGGTGGATGTTATCATATTGATCGCGGTTTTCCTTTTCAATCCCGAAAATTTTAGAAACTACTGAAAACTATACCAACACATTTTCTTTAAGTAATCAGAATATTTGCTGCATCTAAACAGCAATAGTTTTTTTCTTCGTTACTTATCGATAAATTAAATTTCATGAAACTTTATTATAGAGCTTTGTAAATAATTCTTCAGAATTATGTTAAATACTTGAAAATTTCGAAATTAGGAAATATTTGACATAATTATCAATTTTGATAAAGTAGTGATAGTAATATATTTATTACAATTTCAATTTTTAATAAATTAATAGTAATGGAAACTTAGTGTTGCAGACTGTCATAAGCTGCATTATTGTACAGTATGCAAGAGGAATATTTTAATTTGAAAAGAAGGAATAATCATTAGAAAATTCTTCGAGGCTGGTCGTTTTTTTCTTTTTTTTTTTTTTCTTGATTAACTTTCTATTTAATGGTATAATCCAAAATGCTCAAAATTATTGCAGTGAATAATTTTGCTAGAAAACTTGAATAAAATTCAGTTCAGAAGTTGCAAACAGAATCTCTCGTCCAAGATTCGAGGAGCAATATTCTTCTATCCGACCAATCATGAAGCGACACGTTGGAGTTCAAGTAAGCTGATGTCAAGAGGGAGGAGCCGAAGGATTTAAAAGGCCAGATTCGAGGTTGGCAGTTCAGTTGAAACGACGCAACCGAACAGTTCAGGACGATTAATTCGGAATAGTTATTATTCGTTAATTGCTATTGTTTAAACGCGATATTTTGTTCAATATCGTACAAACTCAATAAAGACTATACTGCTGACTTAGTGGAGTCGCAACAGCAAGAAGAATCAATCTCGAAATTACAAGCAAATCAATCGAGAGGATCCTTCACCCAAAGTACAAAAAAAAATATTTTGATTTTGTATTTAATCGGATAATAAAATTTGATTTTCGGTGATAGCAATTAATGAGAACATAAAATTATGCTCAAGAAATCAATCAATTTGATTAAATATTCAATTTCGATTTTTCAGTTGTTATCACTGGTAGACATCGCATTAAAGCTGATTGCATTCTTCATCTAATATATATTTCTTGTTTTAATTTACATTTATTTTGATATAAAATTTAAAAGAAAACCCTATTTTTTTCTTTCGCTTTCAATTTGAGAAAATAAATATACTTTAGGTTTCAATAGCCATTAAAACAAAAAATATTTCGAAAAATTGAAATAAAAAAGTACTTTAAAATGTCTCTCATAATTTATCTAGTGGATCTTGAAGAAAATTTTCCTTATTTTGTTTTTTAGTGAAATGAAAGTTGTAATTTGGATTTGTATCATAAAATTTTAAAAATAGACATGCATATAAATTATATTCTTAATTTATTAGCAATGAAAAGCGACAAATTTTTATGCAATATTTTTTACTTTTGCATAAAATCAGTCAAAATTACTTTATGTTTTATTCGTTTCCATGATTTCTTATTAAAACAACTGGTTTGTTATAAATATATGCATATATGACTTTAATTTATGCTAATTTTTTGGTGATTTTTTTTTCTTCTTTTTTTTATATCACTAACAACAAATGAAGCATTTGTCTGGATTAGTTTTTTTGGATTTATTGCTTGCAACTTTCCTGCCAACTTCTCCGTTACAAACTATTGATGGCTTCTATTTGGGATGTAAGTTTCATTAATTTTTTCTTTTTTTTTTTCCGACAAATTTTGAGTAATTAAATTTTCTAAATTTAATGTTACAATTATTTCTAATGTATTAATGATGTGATATATTTACTAAACAACGAATTATTCGTATTTCAGTATGTCGAAGGGAATGTTTAGAACGTAATGAAAATCCTATCGTACGAGTACGACTATTCAAGGATAATTCAATAGTAGCTCGAGTTTGCTATAATATGACAAAAAACATGTCAAAATATCCTTTATTTCACCGTCTTTATTCAAACGATGAACTACAAGAAACTTTGGGAAGAAAAAAAGCTGAATCATTTTCTGCAATATACGTTTGTGATCGTGGAATAGGTGCATGGGAATTTTCTCAACAGGTACGCTTAATTAACAAGTAATTTTTAATTGTGACATCGTAACGTTAATATTTATTCAAAAATCAAAAATTAATATTACACACATCAAAGTTTAAAGTAACATAATTAAAAAAAAAAAAAAAAAAAAAAAAAACAAATTTATCAAGATTTGAAATATCATGATAAAAAAACAAATACATTAAAATTTAAAACATTATGATGAGACAAAAAAAAAAAGGAAAATATCGAATTATTTAAATGTTGAATAAAATATTATTTAGTATTTTGATTAAATTATTGCAAAAACTATTAGATGACAATGAATAGTTTGGTTAAGCTTTCATCTTCATTTTATAAATTAGTAAATCCGATAGAAAATTAAATGGTAAAATAAAATAGCTAAAATCGGACAGATCAAAATTATTTGTTTTTACAAAATAAAACCTAACTTTTTATGTAGCATTTTTTTACATCTTCGTGTTCTTCTGTAATTGCATTTGTTGTAAAATTTTAAGATTAACAATTATTTGCTAAACTTTTACACATATAAATGATCGTTTATAGCATCTGAAAAGTCAGTATAAAACATCTAATGTCACATGTCCACCAGTTCAACACATATCAGATATACGATCATGTCCTATTATAGGTGGCCTTTAAATTCTTCAATTCATTGTGATATTGGTTTGTTTCATAAATTAAATATTTTTTTTATTGCTTTAATATTAAGTATATATGTACTACATTATGAATATTTAGTTATAATTTTACATTTTATGTCAACTTTGTCTGTCTTTTAACACTACAGACATATGATTGATATATCATTTCTCTTAAAAATATAATAAATTTATGAAACAAAAATTTAAGCAAAATTTTATATTTCTAATTTTACAAAGAAATTTGGAGTTACAAAACAGTTTTATTTATGCTAATTTTGTAATTTCAGGAGCAAAATATTCATTGCAGTGACTAAAGAGATCGAAACTTGGAAAAAAAATGTCTAAAATTTTATTATTATAATTTGAAATTTAAAAGTAAATGTCTTGCATCTTTTCATCATTGCAATGAATTATAATTGTAATTACATGATTACTTTTTTCTTTTTTTTTTCGTGCAAAATAAAGATGAAGTTATTGAACTGCTGAAATGAAAACTGACATTCATACCGTTATTTGATATGTTTGGAAAGAAGATTGAAATTTGAACAGAGAAATGAAGGGATAAATAATATAAAATAAAATAATATCGACCAAAAATCTAAGTACATTCCTTTTAGTTAGAAATAATAGTAATGGCTAAAAGATCACTTCTAATTTCCGTTTCATACTTTTTATTTTAATTTTTCATCTCAAATTAATAATATGATAAACAAAATGACGATTTTAGTTTTCATTTTAATACTTTTGAATGATTTTTTGATTGATAATAGAAGATAATATTGTTTATTTGATCATTAGGGATGTTATTTTCTGTAATTTTTTTATATTACTTTTAAAGCAAACTATTGTTTACTTTGAAATTTTTTTCTTTATAACTTTTATTCGGATCAAATTCTATCATAAGAAATTCTAATATGCTTTATGGATATCTTTGAAAAAAGAACGAATTAGATGATAATATATAAGAATCAAACCATTTATTTAACTTTTGCATATTGTTTAGCGATTGTTTGAAGATGTTCATTTACGAGTAAAAATTTTGAATTTTAATTTCATAAAATCTTTCTGCGATTTCCTTCATTCCTGAATGACATAAATGTTATCTGTCAGCTGTTAAAATGGTTCTCTTTGATTCATCCGCTTGGTTGTTATCACTGATAGCTTTTTTTTTCTCTTTTTTTTTCATTTACAATATATGCAGTAATCGAATTGATTGTTTAATGCTTAAATTTCTAAATAAATTGTAAAATTTAGACATTAGCTATGCAAAACTAGAATTGTTAAGTTTATTTTTTCCATTATTGAAAATATCATATCTTCTTTTTGTCAAAACTTTTAATTACTTGCAATTTTCATTTCTTTTTGATGAAAAAAAAAAAAAAATTTGCTCTAACAAATACAATAAAATAAACGATACCATATTCTTTTTTTTTTTTACAATTAAATCTTACATGAAATTGAAATATGAATAATACTGACTTTAATTTAATTTCTTTTTTTTAATTTTTTACAGAAATTCAATTTGAAAAAGAAGTGAAATTTTTTAATTGTGTTGTAATGAAGCAAATATAATAGAAAATGATGGAATCAAATATTTATTTTTACCTACATCTGTCTGAAACATTAAAAACTCATAGAAACATTTTAAAAAGGAAACTTTAAGACAACACAAGAAAGGCCAAAAGTTAAAATATTTCAAAGAGCAGAAAAAGAAGGACCTAAGCAGAAAATGACAATAATATTACATCGTTGATTTGATTCTACTTCAGATGGAACATTAAAAATCTGCAGAAAAACTTCAAAATTTTAACGTTAGTAATAAAAAATATGAAAAGTAGTAAATAATAGATTATATAATTAGATAAAATTGGGTCTTTCTGCTTTTTACCTTATCATATCATAGTTCTCTAATCTTTATCTCTTTGATCATTCAACATCACTTGTATCATTTTTATTATGATCATCATTTAACATTATTTTTGAACCAGCAAAATAACGATTCTCTTAAAAATTGCAAATATGAAAAAGATGTTGGAACTTCTACTTATATTCATAATTTTGTGAAAAAGCTTTTCCGAAAAATTCATAAATTATATTTGAATTCAGAAATTTTAATGTGAGCATAATCTTCCTTGAAAATTTGATTTGAATAGTAAAATTAATATGCAATGATAAGTCGATTTTCTAAAATCTATTTCTAAAAGCAACAAGATATAAATGCAAATATATTGTTTTGTATCAATTTTATAAAAATTATTGATTTCAAAATTTACCGAAAGTCTTGAATTTTGATTAATTTTGATTTCAGAAATGATTAAAATATATTGTATATAAATTGAGATGTTAACTTAATTTATTGAACTAGTTTTAAGACGAAAAATTGAAGTTTAACTATCATTCATAGCAAATGTTATTTTCAATTTATTGGAAAACAAGAAAAATTTTTGCTGTTCTATTCTTTTTTTTTTAACTTTATTCTATAACATATGAATCTTATTTTTTAATAAGAAGCTTGAAATATTTTAAAAATCAATAAATAAATAATTCCAGTTATAAATGATATTATCATTTTCTTATCTCTTTAACACAAAACTTTCTTCCTTCTCTTCATCTTATTGTTTTTAAAACAAGAAGAAAGATTAACAACAATGTTATGAACGAATCAATCATCAAAAGAGATATAAAATTATCAAAATATCAATCGCATCATTCATTAAATAGCACGATTCATGCTATTTATTGATTTTTACTCTCTATCAATTTTGAAATCTCAATTACGATCTCTTTATTTCTTCATTACTTGATTTATTCATTTTTGAACGACTAATTATTCATCAGTCTTTTCATCTTTTTTCTTCCTTTTCATCTTACCTCCAAAAAAGTTAATAAAAGTTTAAACTAAATGAAGTAATTAACAAATTTCTAATGAAAAAGTCAGAAAAAAACGAAAAGAAAAATTTTTTTTTCGCTGCTTTTTGATAAATTAGAAATTTTTTTCCAGAAAAATTAGAAACAAGGAAATTTTGTCTTATTTTCATTATTTTTCTTTCTTATTATTCCTTTTTTTCGTTATTATTCGTTGTTTTTCCAGGAATCAATATCGGAATTTCAAAACACCAAAAATTCTTTTTATGATTTATAAAAGGCAGCGTTGGTCTTCCAATTCCAGTTCTTTCATTCTGTCTTTTCGCCCACTTTTTCTTTTTTTTTTTTTTTTTCAGAATTACTGTCTTCCAAATGTGTTAATTGAAATTCATTGGTGATTTTATTATTGTTCCTTTTCTATTCTTACCTTTTGACTGAATTTTCTCTGTTAATTGATTTTCGATGTAACTTTCTAGTAATTCCGCCATTTGAAAGGAAAAATTTCATTGTTTTATTAAGGAGTAAGTTCACGAAACAAGATGTAACTTTTCAAAATTCGATCGAAAAAAGTAAAAATAGTTGTAAACTTGAATAATAATATGCAACAATGGCTTTCGAATGAGAATTGATCAAAGAGAACGGAAATTTTAAAGATAAATTATAATCTCGGAATTCTCTAAGTTTTTTATTAAAAATATTGAAAAGAATTATTGAAATTTACTAACGTGAATTGAATATTTAAGTAATCAGCCAATAACGATAAATAGTATTATCTCTTTTTCATTAATATTACTGTTAGCACAATATTTTTGATTCTTCTTTTTTTTTTTTTCAATTTTTAAAAGGTATATAAGAGCAAAATTGAGCTATGCATTAGTATACAATGATCGAAAATAATTTATTTTATGTTAAGAACAAATTGAACTAATTACTGTTCGAGAATCAATTCGTTAAATAAACTAATGTTCTTTTGATAAACATATATCATTGGATTGAAGCTTAAATAGAAGATGAACAAAATTAGCGATAAATTTAATGAAAGATTGGTATAAATTATAGGATTAGAATCATTTAAATTCATATTTCAATAATATACGTTCGAATTTTCAAATGTAAGCCATTATAATCATGTTATTAATAATCGCATAATTTTGACAATTTTGACTTTAAAAAAGTATTACAGTTATTTCTTTCTTTTCTAATTATTAAATATGAAACAACAAATTAAAATTAATGTTATCATAGAACTGTTAATTAATAAACAAAAAAAAGTATACAACCGTATTTGCAATTTCGTTTCTGTTTGTATATTTCCGGAAAATAACGGTTAGAAATTTTGAGAGTTAAAATTTCAATGTATAATATTACTTTATTCTGAAACTATTACGCTGGTTTATATGAACAACATGTTGAGAAATTGTCAACATTTTCCAAACTTAATTAATTATCAGCTTGATATCATGAACATACATTATTGATAACATTTTGAGAGCTAGTATGAACATGCATAAGTGAAAACCGGATAACATTTTCTCCAATTATTCATTTCGAGCTATTCTGAAATTTTATTGTCATGGCATTTTACGAGTTGTTTATAAAATTTTTACATAATTTTAGATTGCTTTAAACAAGTACTAAATATGAGCTAATAAAAATTCCCGAAATTTCTTTATCATCACATGATGTTGATTGATTATTTATTGAAACATTGATAATAATCGCGCAGAAAATTAAGCTCAATTTTCTGCCAAAAAAAAAAAAGAAAGAAAATATCATTTCAACTAAAAATGAAATTAGTAAAAAATTGATAATTTGAAGTATTCAAAGAGCAAAAAAAAAAAAGAAAAAAACGGAATAAATCATTGTGCTGAGTGTGCAGCATTTTGATGAATGTTATTCAAGGTTGATGATGACAAGTTTGAGTGCGGCAGGAAGCAAACAACAATCGTCAATATAAACTTCAATGGATAAGTATCGAATCTCAAATCATTTAAAATACTTTTAAACTTTCAGAGTAGTTGCTTGTACAAAAGTAATGCTTAAATTTATGTTAAGCGTTCAGATTTTTATTTAAATTTCCTATTGTTCGATTCATTTTTCACTAATCAACTATACTTATATTTATTTTTTCATCTATCTAGTTGTAAATTTACCTGATTGTTTAGTTATTCATTTAATTCAAATAATTTGTTAAATAGTATACTTTCAATTTTCTACAAAATTTAAATTATTTTTACCAGAATTTCAAAGAAAAAAAAAAGAGGTGCTTTTATTTGATGATTATTTTCAAATTTCTGATTATATTCATATTATCGATTAGTAGGTTTAATTGAACTTTTGGCAAGTCAAATTTTGTGTTTGTCTTGTATTCATTAATTTATTCATTCGATGATAGATTTTTTCCTTTTTTTTTTTTTTTTTAGTTATTCAATGATTTATTGATTCATATATTTTTGATTCTTTTTTTGGCAAAATTAAATGATTTTCATAAAGTTATTCATCTTTTGTTTTTTCAATTATTATAGTTTTGATGAAATTAATCGTTTCATGAGAAAAAAGACTATTTAATTTTCAAATTTTGAATATTTAATTTTTTTATCTTTTTTTTTTTTGAGAAGAGGAATAACAAATCAACAAGACGTAATGAATGCTATTCTTCTTGCATTTCCATATTTCGCGATGGTTTTCATATTTTATCATCAATCAAATGGTTTTATCCGAACTTATGATAATTTATATGAGTATTGGTAAGTTAACTATTTTATCAGAATTTAATCGTAGTTTATCAAAAAAAATCATTTATGGTGTTGAAACTTTATCATAATCTTGATAAATTATGATAAATAAATGCTATTGAATGTATATGCAATAATACTAATATCAATCGTAGTTTTTTCTGATTTCGATCTAATATTCTGTTATATATTTGTGATAATGCTTTATCATATCATAAAATTATGGCACTAACTAGAAGTTATTCATATCGATGAAAATGAAAAATAATGAATTGTTTTTCAGATTAATCTTACATTTCAAAATTTAGAATACGCAAAAATTCATCAATAAATCATACATAAAAGAAAAATGATTAAATCCAATTAATTTTTTTGTTAATTTCAGGAAAACATTGCCAGTTCTAATTTTAAGCATACTGTATTATGCTGTTGGTTCAAGCTTCAGTAATCGTCAACGTACATTTGCATCCCTCGGATTGCTCTTTGGTGCTATCGGTGATTATATGATAACACGACCAAATGATGGTCTTATCTTTGGAGCAGTTTGTTTTGGCATCGGTCATATTTTTTATTTGGTAAGCACTAATTAATTAGCAATTAATACTTATAATTATTATCAATTCCAAACATATTTAACAATTTTATTCACTTATCGTTTTTTTTTTTTTTTCGAAATATTTTCCCTCAATGAATGAATTCTCGCAGCAATTTTATTTTTTCTATCATTATAAACAATGAATCAAACTACACAAATGCTGGAAAAAATGAAATGTGTCAATTATAATTTATTTATATTTTTTTATAATTTTAATTAGTTAATTATAATTGTTTAAATTAATGTTGTTTTAGAATTTTTTTTCGTTTTGAATCATCAATAGTTTAGTGGTAAAAATTATTACCGTATATTCAAATATACATTTAAGGAGATAATACTTTTTTTCCCAGATTTAAAAATTACAAAATTTATTTTATTCAGATTACAGGTAGTTTTTCATACTTCTTAATTATAAACAATAATTAGAAGAAAAAAAGTATTAGGTTTAATAAATATGGATTTTATATTTCAATTAATATTTACTCATAAAACATTTTTATCTTATTTTAGATTTATTTTAAACTTTCCATTTCAGTTTTAATTGACATTGTGAAATTTTTTGCTTCAATTCAAATTCACTGATAAATTATTCGTATTCATGCAATTTTTTCATGCTTTAAATTTATATTTTTCAAATATATATAAAATAATATCTTGCTTTTTTCGTTTCATTTTTACTCTTTCAAATTTCATATTTTTGCTTAACTTTTCTATTTCAATTCAAATTTAATCATAAAATTCGTTATTTCAGTTCACATTTGCTCACCGTGTTAGAAATCTTTGCATCCCATTATTATTGATCGTAATATTGATCAGTTCTGTAGTATTTTGCATAACATTACCATTGTTATTAACTATTCATCTAATTGCATCAACAATTATAATTATTTATTCATTACTACTCTTGACATGTGTCGTATTCAGTGGTTCATTATATATTCATGGCGGTCCATATGATTGTCCACGACAATTTGTAAGTTTTATATTATTTAAAATATATATATATATTTTTTCATATTTTAATTCATATTTTTTTTCAAAAAACAAAATAAAAAAAAATAGTTTCTTCCTTTTTTTTTTTTTTTTTTATTCTATCTGTTTATTTTCCCTTTTCCTTCCATTTTTCCTCCTTTTTTCTTTTTTTGAAACGGAAAATCTAAAAATTAAAATTTCTTCTTTTGTTTTTTTGTTTGTATTAAATATCTTTTTGTTTATTTTTCAGTAATAAAATATCATCCATTTTTTATAGTTTATCGTTGCTAATTAATTAACACTTTCTTTTAATTAAAAATTCATAATCTTTTACTTCCAGAATAATCTCCTACGATTTCTTGGCTTCGCCCTATTTTTTTTATCAGATAACGCATTAATTATACATCATGTTGGAGTTGCTGTACCAGTTGCTGACAAATTGATCTTATCAACCTATTTTATTGCACAGTATCTTATTTTATGTGGCTCATCATCATCATCATCATCATCATCATCATCATCATCATCATCGCCATCATTATCATCGTCATCGTCATTATCATCAGCATTATCATGCTGCCATTATACGCAAGTATATCGAAAATCTAATAAATAAATTTTGATTTTGAACTTTAGTCCATATTAAAAAAAAAAAACCTTGTCAAATACAAGCAAATTTTCATGATTAATGGATTAATTGGTTGATTGATTGTTTGGCACATTAACTTGTCAAGAATTATTTTTGTGTATTTAAACAGCAAAGAAAGTTTTTTTGATGAGTAATTTGTGAAGAAATATGACAAATTTGTTTTCTCAAAATGATATTTTCGAAGTTGAAAAAATTTTTTTCAATGCATGGAAAGAAAAAAAAAGTTCGTTTTATTTTAAACAACGAAGCATTTTTTTTTTTATAGCATACAAATAATTGATGAAAAAGCAATTTACAAGTTGGATGCAAATTAATTTAATTCTGCTATGCCAAATGATAAAGATATCAATTAGATGATAATGATCAGTTTATCAGTTGAATGGTAATGATTTCTAATGATGACACTTGAAATTTAATGGTAATGTTTGAAACGGTATGGTTGATCATAGCATAATGGTGTAGAACTGGAGTTTTGGAGAATTGATTGAAAATTTGAAATTCTAACTTTTTTTCTTTTTTTTTCGAAAACATTTTAGAATAATATTACTTTAGATAGATAATTCAAGCTGATGCTAATGGTATGATTTTTCATCACTTATTATCTTAGCATTAAAACGAAATTAAAATATTTACTTCCAATTTAACTTTTTTTTTTCTTCATTTTGAGTATTAAAATTCTGTGAAAATTAGATCAACTGGGAGATAATAATGTTTAATTGTATAATTGGAACTTTGAAGTTTATAATTTTTTTTCTTCCTAATTAATGAGGAAAGACAAATGAAAGATAAATTTACAATTATCGGAAGCATGAAATGAAGAAAAAGGATGCTGTGAAGAATATTTTGAAATTAACGAAAAGAAAGAAACAAAAAACAAAAAAAATTCTTAGTTTTAAAAATTGTACTTTAATGTCGATATCTTTTTAAAATAACAGATTTAAAAAAAAAAAAAATGAAAAAATCACTCATTGTAATTTTTTCCTAAAAAAAGTAAAGCTTTTCTTTTTTTTTTTTGCAAAAATTCAAGAAAAGAAATGAACAGATCCATTAAAAATTTTTCATTTTCGAAGAAAATTTTTAAGAGTTTTGATCATTTCTTTTTCTAAAAATATTGAAATACTGAATATAGGCATGCTAGAACATATCGGAAAATTAGTTACTTTCAAGATAATGCAAAAAGAAACTTATATGATTTGCAAAAAAATTTTTTGCCAAGGCACTTCTAGATTTCGATTTCCTCAATTGTTGAATTTAATTTAAAATTATTTATTACATGCAATTTATAACTTACGGGCAATAAAATTAAGCAAATCATATAAGTTTCTTTTTGCATTATCATGAAAGTAACTAATTTTCAAATGTGTTTTCTAGCATACTTATATTTGTTTTACTATTCCGATTCCAAACAATACGGAAACCAATTAGTAACTAAATTAATTCACTCTAGAATTATTCAAGATAGATATCTTCTGTTGGATGTGCGAATGCCATGTATTCATCATATGAACGTTTGAAGGCGCGTCTGAAATTCAAATTTAATTACTGAAATTACTGAAAAAGAAATTAAATGTTCACAGCATTTCAATTCCTTTTTTGTTCTTTTCTTTTCACTACATTACCGAATTTAGAATCTATTTGAGATTAACAAAAATGCAAAATATCACAATGGAAAATGAAGAATGCAGAATACACAACAACCGATCCAAATTAACTTCAAATATAATAAACTGAACAGATCTAAAAGCCTCTCCAGCAGTTTGTCAACCTGATCCGGTTAGAATTCCGAAAAGACTTTCAAACTTTTAAAAATAAAAGAAAAAAAAAAAAGGAAATCATGTACCCAATAGATTCAACAATTGGTTGTGTTGAAACATTGGATAAGAAAACATGACAAGCAAAGCGTGGCAATAATGGATGTTTTGTTATAAAGCCAAAATACCTGAAAATTACTGTAAAAATATTTATAGGAAAGGGAACTTTCGTAGTAAATTGTTATTATAAGATGAAAATATTTTCGAGAGAGAGAAAAAAAGGAGTACTATAAATAACATGTTTCTCGATTACAGTAAGATATTGTCTCTCTCTTGAAGAGATAGTATCTTACTGTAAAGCAAATAAAATAACATAATACAGTACAGCATAAAATAAAACAAAGAATTAAATAAAATGAAGCGAATAAAATCTTGCAAAATATTTGTTTAAATTTTAACAGAAAAAAAAAAGAAAAAAGATAAACCAACCTAAGTTGTTTTGGATGTGCACCACAAAATGAAATATTTTGCAAACTATAGAAGAAATCAAATGTAGGACATTGGAAAAACTGGAAAAAAAATTATAAATTATAGAAAAATAAATCGGTATTTAATTATTCATTATCTATGAATTAAAAACTGATAAACTGTCTATTTCATATTGAAAAAAAAATGCAATGCTCATTTTGGAATATTTTTTATTATAATAATTCATTTTCAAATCCAAAATACTACGTAAAACTGTAAATTTAATAAATATATTAATTTCTAGTTCGAATACGCTATTTAAACTTCAGCGGTTGAAGTTAATTTCGAAAATTTCAACTGTTTATTTCAAAACGAAAAAGTTAAGATCAGAAAACAATTGAAAAAAGCAAAGTTGTGGTAGAGAAGAAAAACTGAAATCAAATTATGAAATAAAAATAAAATATTGAAAAATGAAATAATAGAATAACTCAACTTTTTTTATTTCAAAAGAATATCATCCAAAAATTAACGATAATTTTCTAACTATTCGAATTCGGATAAGTTGTAAAATGGAAAGAGTTAATAAAGTTGATTAATAGAAAAGATAGAAAAAGTTAAAATTGGATATGTTGTGAATTGAAGAGAGTTGAGTTAAGTTATAGGAAACTAGGATAAGCTGTAAGTTAGAGAGAGTTAATCCAGGTTAGAGAAAGTTACAGTAAGTTGTAAACTGAAAAATAAAAAGTGAAATTTTTCAATTAACAACTTTTTAATTGACAATTATTCCAGGCTAGAGGGAACTTAAAACAACTCATAAATTGCGTGAAGAATTGCAGAAAAAAAAACAAAAATTATGGCTGAAAAGGAAATATTGGAATTAAAATATGAAATGAAATTGAGATATTAAGAAATGAAATGATCGGACGATTTCGTTCTTTTTTTTTTTTTTTTTACTTGAAAAATTCCAACCAAAACTTGTTTAAATAATATAAAGAATTGTCGAAACAAAGAAAATGCTAAAATTAAAGTAAGAAATAAAATTAAGTTGAATTTGCAAGATAATAGATATATTTCAGGTTTTTTCCAAAGTTATGATTTGCTCCAATTTTCTCTAGCCTGGATTTCTCATTATAAACTTCATCAAATTAAATGATATAAGAAAATTGCGAATTTCCTCATTTATTACTATCAAAAAAAAAAAAAAGGATTCGTTCATTTATTCTAATCCATTACATAAAAATTATCTTTTTTAATCAACAATTTATTCTCATTACCTAATAACTATCACTTATTCATCATTAGTATTTCGATTATCAATTACTTACATTTTTTTGCCGTTTATCGATAATGTGTATGCCACGAAATGATACTTCCATCAGTACCGTTTGAGGTACTATTATTTCTTCTTTATTTTGATATACACTAAGTACCTAAATTTATTAAATTTCATTTTAAATTATAAATTACATTGATTTTGCCTTTGTTAGTGGTATTATCTAATGATTTCAGTTGATCATTACATTAGTTTGTTTCTGCAATTAATAATTTTAACAACAATAATATTATCATAATTAAAATCAATGAAATATTAACGAAGTTATCTTTAAGAAAACAAAGTATAAAATGATAGATAAGTTAAAGTAAATTTTGATTAGGTTTTCCAATGAAAAAAATTAGATAGTAATTAAATTAACGATTTAGTTAAATTTTGTCCAAGAACATTTGAACAAGATTGAAAAGTTCGCATTTTTTTCTTTTTTTTTAAATAAAAGAATGAAACAAAATTTAAATGTGAATGTCTCGAAATATGTATGAATTTAAGTGTTTTTTGATAAATCCAACAACAAATTATTTGATGAAAAATGAAATAATTTAAAATATAATAAAATATTTTGATATAAATAAACCTTATTCATAGCTTGCACAAGAACATCGTTTCCTTTGTGATGAGCAACTTCAATTGATGCTAACATCGTCAAATAAAATGTGTCACGCTCATTTGTCATCGTTTCTAAAATTAACGAATTATCTCTCTTTTGATATCATTTTGCTATTTGGTTACGGTAATTCAAATTTTTGTACCACATTGATTGATACATTTGAAATCAAAAGCGGATTTATGAATAAGTTTTTAATTAAATCACTTCCAATGATTCATCACCATGGTTAACTTTATGATTTAAGCCAATGAATCAATCGTGATTAACTTCAGGATTCATTCCAATGAATCATTTTGGTTAACGCCAGGATTCAAACCAATGAATCACTTTTGGTCAACTCTAGAATTCAATTAAACGAATCATTCCGATTTATTCCAGGATTCAGTTCAATGAATCACTTCTGGTCAATTCTAGAATTCAATCCAACGAATTATTTATGGTTAATTTCGAGATCCAATTCAACTAATCATTCTGTTTAACTTCGAAATTCAATCAGTATTTATGATAAATTTTAGGATTTAATTAAACGAATATTGATGGTAAATTGAAGGATTCAATCCGATGAATCACTAATAATTAACATTTTAATTCAATTGTTTTTCGATCAAACTAAGGCATTATTAAATTTTCAATGAAAATATAATATAATGCTGAAAATAGAAGCAAATATGATCAGTTTTTACAAGTAAATACGATCAAATTACTGTACTTGCAAAATAAGAAAATACTTTAAAACTTGTTGCATTCTTTTCATTCAATTAAACTTTTTCGCAATTTCAAAAACAAACTTTAAAGTAATTTTAATAAATAAGATAACTTACGATTAACATTGCTTGCTAAAGCTCCCATACAAATTTCTTCAACTAAATCAATTTCACAAATATGTGCTGATGGAAATATACCATGTTGATTGGTTCGAAGATTTATTCCTTCAAAATTTATAGCAAAACTTTTTATCTTAATTTTATTCAGTAATTCATTATCAGACATTTCATCAATTTTTCTCCTTCTTGATTTTTATTAAAAATTTCAAATAAACTTAAATTTCTAAAGAATATGGAATGATCAATTCTCTTGATGTGTGTATTAAAAAATTGATGAATTAATGATTTTTGTTAGTTTTTAAATTAATTTCTAAACTCTTTTCTAAATTTTTGTCGCCATTTAACATTTAATTTTCAGTTATTTGAAATGTAATTTTTATCTGAAAAGCGTTTGATTTCGTTCTGTTGTCTTTCTTGCGCGAAAGAATTAAATTTCAAATTTAAAACTATAAAAAAGTTAATTAATTATAAAAATAAGAATATCAACCGTAACACCAATGATCTTCGCATTCTCTTTCGACATGAATTGCATCACCGATTTCTAGAAGTATTTCATCGTCATGTCGTGGAATGAATGATGAATGAACACGATGTGTTGGATTGAATTGTTCCAAACCGGTACAACAACTTGATACACCTGATGAATCTTCCTGACCAAATTGTGAAAGTACTGAAAAGTAGACGATTCTGTAGAATGGTTTTCTACATGCTGGATTTAGTGGAATGGGTTTCTACATGATGGATTCTGTAGAATAGATTTGTACATGTTGGATTCTGTATCGTAGATAAAATCTATTTAGCATTTTTATTTCTTATTTTTTTTTTAAATTTAGATTTTTTTTCAAATACGTTTGAAAAAAGTTACCTTTTCTGGAAGAAAGTTGATTTCCACCTAAACTACCATCCTCATAATAGCTATCCTCAAAAAATAATACTGAACGACCCATTACTGAATCTGTACCAAAACAAATCCTGAAATATTAAGAAATCTTTGTTAAAATTTTATCTTGTAATTTTAATTTTCAAATGCTAATAAATCTGACAATTAATTAAACTAATCAATTAAATTTGATTTAAAAGTTATTTAAATAATTGTTAGTTGAATTGTGCGAAAATGTCATAGTAGTTTTAAATTTGTTTACGGAATAAATTAAACTCCATTGAATTGTTTGGCATTAATATCAGTGAAACAAATATAAAAAATACTAAAAATATATTCTAATTATTTAAATTAAGTAAAGAATTTTGTGATTTCAAAATTTGTGAAGAAAAATTAACGAACCACTGATTTAATTTTATTGCAAAATTTAATTACCCAAGATAAACTTTCTCTAATTCATTAATTAGTTTAACCTTACTTCGTGTACAGAAGTGTAATATTGCACTAAGTAATGATACAGAAATGTTACAACACACCCATATTTATGTAATATTTACAATTCTTATATTATGCATATCAACATTAGCTATAATTAGCCAAGTAATTAAACAAAATTAATTAACTAATTTCACCCAAATATTGTTACGATAACAAAACATTTCGGTAAATAATGACAAAAATATTCCGATGTAAGTTTTGCATCCCTCAATTATTGAAAATTTTTGAATTTTTTCCAATTTAAAATTCATAAATTTCCCATTGATTTTTTTTTTTGGAATCAAAAAAAAAGTCTAAACAAATGATTTCTAAGAATTGATAAAATTTCTTTCACAGCTTTTTTTTTAACTAATAATCAATCAGCTACATTTTCGTCAATAAAATAAACTTTTCGTGAATTATTGAGAAAGTTTTTCTGCAACTTATGGAACAGTAATTATTATGCATTAAATTTCATTAAAAAATTTTGTTTAAATAAATTTTCTTTTATTGAATTATTACATTTTATTTTTGATTTTTTAAAATTTAACCCAAAAGTGTTTAATGTGATATGCTGTAGGAAATTTTTTGGAAAATTGATAAAAATTTTAGTCAATTCTAATTTCTGCTGGATATAGTAATTTTTGTTGATCATATACTGCAAAATATCTTGCTATAAAATAATTTTTTTTTTTTTTTTAGTGAAATGATAACTAGGAAAATTGCTCATTTTTTCTGAATTATATTTTTTCTTTTTGTTGGAAATTTAATTATCATCCTTATATTCATATTAATATTTTTGAAACAAGGATAGCAAAGTTAAACATATAATGTGATATCGTGTTATCATTTATATGATAACTTAATTATTTTAGTATAATGAATGCTTTTTTCTATATCAGTATCCCTCAATATTTTGTTGCAAATTCATTTTTTAAATAAAATAATAATTACGAAAAATGTTTATTTTTTTAAATATCTTTTTTTTTTGTTAGAAATTCAATTATTATCCTTAAATTCGTGATAATATTTTATACGAGCATAGTTAAAAATTAATGCATAATGTAATATCTTTTTAACATTTATGTGATATGTCAATTATTTAATTTAATATGAACGTCCTTTTTTCCTGTCTTATTTCAAACTTTATCTCATAGCAATTCATTCTCATATAAATAAATATGTATAAACACCAATCCTACAATTTTAAACATTATTCCTAATGTGCAAAATATTGGAATTTAAATACAAAAAAGAATAAAAATAATGTCGTATTCGTATATTTTGTTTTTTTCAAATCAAATATTTTGTTGAAATAACGTAGTACTCGTGTACTCAATCATTCAATATTTAACTTATATAACAGACTTCGTAATAAAAAGTCAAAGAATAAGCATCTTGTTATGCTTGCCAATATCTATTTTCAATAAACTTTAATAAAACATCAAAAATTGCTAATAAATGCGTTTTTTTTTTCGAAATTTTTCAATATCTGTAATCTTTGATCTTTTTTCATAATTAATCAAGTACCTATGATCTTCTTTAAGAACAGGTTGAACAGAATGCGAAACGATCGTTGGTGAGAATAAATTTGTTGACATTGGTGATGTTGTTGGATGGAAATATCCAACTAATGAAGTAGTGGGAGCAGTTGTAGCAATGCTAGTATTGATAGTAGTAGTAGTAACACCTGCTGATAATGAATTAATTGGTAATGATGGTAAACGACGATGAACTGATACGGTTGACGATGGGGAATGAGTATGAAATCCACCAGGTAAAACTGAAATTTATTACTTTAAATTTTGATAATTAAAAAAAGAAAAGTTTTATTAAATTTTGAATATTTTTCTCGAAAAGGAATTATTTTTTTTAATTTAATACATGCCAAGGCATCATTTATATCAAGATTTAATAGAATTTAGTAAAATAAATTTAGAAAAAACGGCGGTTGAAATTTAAGGATTGTTTTTTCAACGGAAAAAAATTTTCTTATCATTCTTTTTAAAAATATGATTTTTTCAATGACTTCCAATCGTTTTTAATTCAATATTTTTCAATTTATCCAATAAAACTTTGACCTAAAATTTCTTATCACTAGCATAGGATAGGAAGTAAGTAATTTATTAAACTGCTATTGGTTGTATTATGATAAGTTTTGATTAGACTGGAAAAAATATTAAGTAATGCAAGAAAGAGAAAAAATTTGACAATTCAATACTTGAATGATTTTAAGTAAATTTATCTTCGATTAAAATTAAATCTTGTATTTTTTTTCGTTAAAGTTTTGCATGTACCATATATAGATGAATGAATAGTAAGCATGCGATATTTTAATAATTGTAAAATTATTATAGCAGTTGATCCTAGATGATATTATCTTATGAATCTATATTTTGAGATCAGTTTATGATAATTTTGATTTAATTCAAATTATTTCAAATTTCAATTTCATTTTCATGTTTTCATCAATTCTTACGAAAGAAAAAGATAAACATTTTCTTTTTGGAAAAAAAAAGATGAAAAATCTCTTTTAAATATATTAATCAAAAAAAGTAAGCATTAAATTGAAACAAAATAATTAAACTAATAGCAAAATATATTTCTGCAATGTAAGTAGAAATTTCTAAATTTTAATCAATTTGAAATGAATAAAATACATTGCATACATTCACAGACACATAAACAGAAAATAATGAATTATTTAGATGGCAAACTATTATTATGAATAAATTTGATTAGTTTGCTTTCAAATAAAGCAGGAAACAAAACGCTTATCTTTCTTCAATTATTCAAAGAAAGATATTTTAGAAAATATCAAATTATGTTGTTAAATGTGATTAAGAACTAAAGAAAAAATAAAACCATTTATAAAATAGGAATGCATGAAATTCTAAAAAAAAAAAAAAAAAAATTGCAAATCACAAAAAATAATTTGCATATAATTTTTCTTCGATCAAAAAATTTAATTAAACACTATTTTTATAATGGACAATTTCGAAATTTTGGATTTTAATTTTTTTAAAACTTTGCGTGAATTTTTGTTGACTTTCAATTCAGACGATATTTCAGATGATTCAAGTTAGATGAATTTTTATTTTTATTTTTTTTTTCGAGCAAAATGAATAATAAAAGTGCGAAAGAGAAAGTTGATAACCAGGAACTGACAGTATACATGCTATTGACAAAAATATGAAAAAGATGATAATGAGGTTGATGATGACAAAGATAGCAGTGGTAATTATGACAATTGTAGTAGTGATAATAATGTTGGTGAGAATGATAATGATGATGATGATGATGATGAAAATAATAATAGATAATGTCGATGATGCTGATAAAGATAGCGATGATAATGATAATGGTAATAATGATGATGATGATGATGATAAAAATAATAACGATAATGATGGAAGTAATTGAAGATGATGGTGGTGATAATGATGATGGTAATATTGACAAAATATTGGATAATATTAGTAAAGAAAACTTCGTTTGTCATTATAAGTGCTGATACTCGTTGGGATTACATTTCGAGAAGATAGGAAAGCCATGAAGTTGCATTATAAAGCATTTTTCGATTGAAATTTAAAAAAAAAAAGAAAAAGGAGGGAAGGCATTGCATTTGAATAAATGAAATTTAACAAGAAAAAAAAATTCGAGAAAACGATAACGAGACGAAAGAAGAATGATGCGACATTATTTGGAAGATCGGTAAATCAATAAATGTGCGCTATATATATGTATATACTTGGCCTTTTTCCTAAGACTATTTAGGATCGATTGCCTAGGCCAACATACATTTCCCATTCTAAGCATTCCTCAAAATGTGGAAACGAGAAAAAAAAAATCGTATAAAATTGTTCCTTCAATTTCTTCTTTCTTTTTCTCTTTTCTCTTCCTCTCTCTCTCTCCCTCTATCTCTTAAATGCATTACTACTATAGTGATTTTCAATTGCTGATCTAAAAATCGAACTTATTGTTTGTTTTGAGAAATCATTTTAGCTGAATTTGAAACAAAATTTTATTATTAATTGATTAATTGATGATAAAATTAAACGAAATTAATTGATGATAACATTCAATGAAATTAAGTAATTCGTTGAAAAAAAAATTGAACAAAAACTGAAATAATTTGCAGAAAAAAATTAACAAAATATTGATAAAAGGTTGTAATTATTTCATCGATAGTGGTAATTAAAATTAATATAATCTTATCTATCATTATGTGATATTTTATTATGATTCGCGAATTTTAAAATTTAGGTATGTTACAAACACTTGTTTCGTTGTCATTTCATACATCTCATGATATTGATAAATTATTCCACCGAGATTTGCCATGAATAATAAACAATAAATCATCGATGCAACAATTACTGAGATAAAAGATAATGATAAGATTATTTTGGTTTTATCAAATCCAAGAAATTTTGGGTAAAAATTTATGATATGTGGAATAACAACAATTAACAGAAAAATTACATAAAAATAATAATACCTAAGGCTTAGTATTTTGAAAAGAGTAAAAAAAAATTCCAAAAAATAAGGAAAAAATACGACACTGTTCCTAAGCTAAGCAAGAATATAACATATTGATTCTGAAGTTGGGCAAAGATCAAAATAATTAAATTACACAATTCAGAGTGCAAAAAGTTTTTTTTAGTGATTTTAATGACAAAAAAGGAAAAATTGTTTAAATAAGACTAAATTAAGATAGAAATAACCAGAGTGCTAAATAATACCAAAAATCCACTGATAATAATTCACATCCAAAATTATCTTCAATCAAAGTGATAAAATTGGAAAATTTTTTGGTTTCTCATTTCTTAAAAATGATAATCACTAAAATGATCAGTTCAATTCAGTCATTATTACATTGATTTTTATAACAATATCGATTTATTACCTGGCGTAATCAGTTACTTGACGTAATAAATCTTATAGGCTTTTCAGAGATAGAGAAAAGCCTTATGTTTCAGTTTGGCCAAAAGGTCTTGAATATTTCAGGAGATTATATCTTTGAAATCTCCAAGAGTATTTTTCATAAAATTAAATTAACATGATTTATATTGAATTTAATTTATACCAACTATTTCGATTTAATTCCTGTATTTTTGTTTGTCATCTGATAAATAATTAGTAAAATCTAATTTATCGAAAATTCCCTGTCATCTTTTTTTTGAATCACCTTTTTTTTTTTCGAAAATTTTGAATTAGAAGAATGAAAACATTAATTAAAATCAACACTGATAAACAAATATACCATTAATGAATGGTGGTTGTGATAAGTGTTGATCGTCCATTTCAGCTGTTTCCAAGGTTAATTTTGTTAATTCGCTTCTGAAATAAAAATTAAATTGACAAAAATTTCGAACTTTCAGCCCAAAGTTTTATTTTGACACGACTTGAATTATTCCAAAAAAAACTATTTTAGCTATTTTTAAGCTGAAAACTTGTAATAAAATTAAATTAACATGATATATAATGAATTTGAAGCAATATCATTTGACTAAATTATTAATTACCATCTAAAATCTAATAAAATTAATAAAGAACCAAGAATCTCGAAATTCTGAAAGCTAATCGAAAAAAGCAAATTTTTTTTAATGCGAAAAAAGATTGAATTTTTGGAAAAATGAATTGATTAATTTTTAGTAAATAAATTTATCATTTAAGCCAGGCAAAGTTTGATTTTCAATTTTAGTTTCCTTCTTTTTTTGATTTTCCGTGGTTAATATTATAAAATTGATATTACTTCGATGTAAAAACTAATGTAAACAAAATGTTTGAATTACTAAAGTATTCTATTACAGCATTTTAATAACTTATCATTAATGCTATCTATATAAATTGTAGTGAAATTTTTGTTGTTTATGCGAATAAAACCCTACGAATGAAAAAGAATTAAATTTGTTATTCTGCTTAATTTAACGATAAGTTTTAATTGAAAACTGAATCGATTTAAAAAGCATTCTTTTTTACATTGCTTTTCATTCCTAGAAAAAATTCCTTATCACTTTCTTATCATTTCAGCATTTTAATTTATTCTAGCAAAAAAAGCGGTGAATTTAGGCACAAATTTTCGAGAAATAAAAATGAACCCTAATTCTTCATTCAGTGCATAATTGGAGAATTCACTTGAAAATTTTGATGCAAAATGCTGGAAATTTTAATTCAACAAATCTTTGTCGATGATTTTAAAAAGTAAAGCCAAAAAAGAGGAAATATTGGATTAAAGATTAAAAAATGCTAGCATTAATTTCAAAATAATCAAAATGGTAAATTTTCAACGATTTTTTGTCGGCGATTTTAAAAAGTTAAACAAAAAAAAAAAAGAAAGTAGTGGATCGAAAACCAAGAAATTTCTAAATTAATTCAAGTATTCAAAATTCAAAAAAATATCATGAAAATATCATGAAAAATTTTCGAAACCTACTCGAACCTTTACTTTTTTTGTTGTTTAAATGACAAATGAGCATAAATTTAGCAAACAATCATTTGTCTTGATAGCAATAAATGAAATAAAAAGTAGCGATGATAAAAAAATATTGGAAATGAATGAAGCAAATTCTAATTATTAAAAACTTGTTTAAAAATTAATATTTTGCTTGAAATTTGAAAAAATTTCGAGAAAAACAAGTTGCTGAGTTTAATTAAAATATTTACTCAATAAATTGAAATGTTGAAAAAGTTGCCAGCTGCTAATGAGATACTTGGCAAAATTAATTTTCTAAACATTTGACTTTTTGCTGTTGACAATTTTCTTTTTTAATTAGAAATATTTACAGCTCTTAGATTATCAATTATTAAAAGATTGAAGATCGAATACATATTTCTCTTTTTTCGATAAAACCAATTTCAGACAAAATTTAAAAAAAAAATCAAATAGAAATTGAACTGCGAATTTAAATGATTTTTCGAAATTTAATCAGAACTCATCAAAATCAGAGTCTGATTAAATAAAATATTAATTTTCTTTAATTAATAATTATTGATATTAATTTTCCATTTTTCACGCTTCATTCTTAATCAGTTTGCTTTCATAATTGTTAGCGAAAGAGATAATAAAAGAAAATAGAAGATTGAATATCTTGAATCAAATTATGAAAACTAAAAAACACTCATCCAAGTTTCAAAGACTAAAATAGGTCAAAATACTATAGGATGAAAAAATTTTTATTAAAATTAAACAATTAATGAAAAGAGTTTTAACGCACCTCAAAATTTTCTCGTTAAAAGCCAAAAATTTATTACAAAAACTAACAATTTCAAATGAGATGTTAAAGAAAAGTTTATAATGAATGAGCGAAAAAAGTTTTTTTTTTTCAATAAAATCAAATTTTATAATAGCAAAATGAAGATCGAGAAAAAAGAAAACGAAGAATAGGGAAAAGAAGCAATTATGAATTTTTCAATTATCAATTTAATTCCAATTCAAAAAATGGATTGAAATATGAATAAAATGAAAAACAAAATAATAGAATATAATAATCAAATATAAATATATATAAGTATTTCTGTTCATCACTTCAAAATCGAAAAAACAGGAAAGAGAGAGAATAAGAAAAAAGGAAAAAAAATAGAAATCTCAAAAAATAAAAAATAAAAGTTTAAATATTTCGACAAAAAAGTGGGAAATATTTAGAACATTAAGATGAAACTGCTATTCTAATTAATTTGGTTTTTTATTTATTTACTTAAAATGAGACAACAATAATCTCAAATTAATTTTTAAAAGTCCTATTTTACTTCCCATTTTTCGAAAAAAAAAAAATTCTTGGTGATAAATTACAGTATAAAAGAAAAAATACAGTAATATTTTGTCTTTTAAGTACTACTGTAAACATCACTGTATTACTTCTATTAAAAAAAAAAAAAATGGATTAGCTTTCCATCTTTATACTTTTTTCTCATCAATTTTAATTTATTTTCAACAAATCATAATTTTTTATTCTGTAGCAAAAATAATTTTATAATTTGGTTTTTTTTTTTGCTATCCTTATCATTGATTAAACATTCATTATCGGAATTAAATAACATATTTAATTATTCTTTTAAGTAAAATAATGAGCGATTATTTTTTTAAGATTATTTTATCTTTTTGTATTTGTATTATTTTATCTTCGATTATTTTATCTTCTTGATTTATCGGTTATTATGATTCAATTTTTAAATTACCAGGTTAATTTCAATTTTTAAAATAATAATTAATAGTTCATTAACGAACTATTGTTTGTCTTCTACTACTGTAGTATTAATTAGATTCATTTCTCTTAACTTTGACAAAGAAAATTTCATTAATCGATTACTCGAATGATTTACCTCAATCAACTGATAATTAATGCCTTTTTTAAATTGTAATCTTTAATAATTACTTATTGCATAATTTTAATATTATATTCATTCCATTTAATTTTAATGAAGAAAAAAACCATTTCAAGTATTTTTTGCATTTATTTCATAATTATTATGTACTTTTTAGTTTGAATTTTTATTATATCAAATTTTGTTTATTTATTTATTTTTTTCAATCGATTTGTTATAATTTTTTATGCATTCATTTAGAACAGCTTATTATTTGTCTTAAAACTAAGATTATTTCGTCAATATTTGATGGATCAGATGATTTCTTCTAAATTTGAAACTAGTTTAATTTTTTTTTTTAATTTAACCAAAAAAAGTAAAACGCATTTAGATGAACTTACGATTTTGGATAAACTGTAACAGCCGTTTGATCGGTAATTATTTGATCAACATTTGATGGATCAGATGATTTTTGAAGCCAAACTCGGGCAATTTCATTTATTTGTTGAGCATATTCACAACTATTATCCCATAAAGTTACTGTAGGTTGTGATTCAGCCATTACTTGATTATCAGTATCTAGAAGTAGAAAGATCAATTAAATAATTTTTTTCTGAAATTCATTAAAATTTAATTTAATAAAAAAATTTTTTTTAATTTTTTGATTGCTCATGTTGATCATCAATTGGTGTTGAACATAACTAATATGATGGCTTAACCAAAGATATCGTATAACATAAACAAGAACTTAATTACTTGATTCTATTAATTATTTTAGCTTAAATATACTTTAAATTAATCCATATTAGCTTATATCCATTATTATATCTGATAAGCTTTAATTATTAATAAATACCAAAATTTTTACTAAATGAAAAATTACCTGATTTAAACTTCTCAAGAAATGGATATAAAGCTGTGTCGCTATCAATATTTGTTGATAATTTAGTCGTATCATTACGAATCGATTTCTTAACATCAAATGTAAATTCATAAAAATTCGGTAATTTATTTCTATTAGCTGGAAAAGTTTGATCCACAAACATGTCATTATGATCATTATCATTGTTCTCATTATCATTATCGTCATCATTATCATCATTATCATTCTCATCACTTTCATCTGATCCATATTCGATATCATTTTTATGATACATATTTGGATAATACGTTGTATCTTTATGGAAATTTGATAAATTTCGAATTTCATCACAGTATTGTTTCTCATCGATATTATTAGCAAATACTTTTGTCTTGAAAAAATTCGATTCTTTTTCGAAATTTATTAATTTTACCGGAATTTGATCCAATATATTTAGAGAATATGATCGACGTGGTGGTGGTGCTGATGATATTGAATCAATCAAATTAGCATTTTGTTTTTTTTCTTGATATGATAAAAATTGGTCGTTTTTTTGATTATCTTTCGCATTCGTTGTTATTTTTACCAAATCTTCTTTATCAACTATTTTCTTCAGCGTAGTTAAAAATGTTGTTGGACGTTCACATTTCTTCATTTTTCCCTCATTTTTGTTATCATTATCGATTTGTTCAGTTGCATCCATGCATTGAAAATCATTGAAATGTTGATCGATATTGATCGATGAATGGTTATCAACATTAGGTGTGGAAAATATTGGTACTGTGATATGCGAACAAATATCGTTCTCGATACGATCACTTACGAATGATTCGTCTAATGCTGCATCATCAGCACATCGAATCCATTCATCATCCGATGTATCACTTACGCTATTCATTGATTGCTTCATTATTTCTGGCTTTGAAGCATATTTACGACAATCTGGTGAGGAACATCTGAAAAAGTGATTTTTGATCAAAATTTTATGCTGAAATAAAATTGAAATAACAAGACAATGCATGAATTTACGATTGAAACTAATCGATTTATTCAATACAAATTTATATCAATGTTATAGATCAATCTTTAGATTAATCATTTAATCCAAATTTATATCTAAATCAATCATACTCATTTTAAGTTTGCTGATTTTATCACTAATCATCTCAAAACTATCTTCAAAATATCAATTATCGAATAATTCTATTCAATTCATCCGTTTTATTAAACTTCGTAACGCAAAATTTCGACAAAAACAGACGTAAAAATAACGTGAGCGAATTTAAAAATAATTCAGGTGAATGTGAATCGGAAGCATCTGAATCCGAATCTGAATTGAAAGGTGAATCGAAAGGAAACGTAAAAGTAGTGCAAATAATACAAAAGTTACGCAAACAACGTAAAAATAGCGTGAGCAAATTTAGACGTAAATATGACGTACGTTTAAATTATTAGAACAAATTAGCAAACCTATTGTAATGATTTTGTATAACACAATCAACATATGATGTGATCATATGATCATGACAGCTAACACTTTGACGCATTGTTATCCCGGAATGATCCATTGGTGATGGTACTCTTGTAATCCAACCCAATTCAGTTTCCCTTAAAATTCTAGCTTTTTAAAAGTTTTTTTTTTAAAAAAAAGTTAAGAAATAAATATGCAAAAGGATAAAGTCGAAATTACTACTACACTACAATAATTACTTAAACAATTATAATTACAACTTTTATTTTTAATTAAAAAAGAAATTGTAATTATTATTATTAACGAAAATTTTAAATTACCTAAGATAATGGAATAACTAAGATTAAATATTTTTTTGCTGAAGATGACGCAAAATTAATTAATGATGATTTCATCGATTAAATTGATCAGTAATATTATATTTGAAAAAAAAAAAAAAAAAGAAATTAAAATTAACCATAAATCTAAACTTCCAAGTGATTTTGATATATTTACAATTGTTGATGCTACGTCATGATTTTCACGCAAGTGTTGTGGAATTTCTGAATTTTCACGTAATGATTTTTTTGCAAAATTTATGATTGCTTCTGGTGTCCATTTGTTGATGATCGTTTCCTCAATTTCTGGTAATTCGTCGGCAAAGTTTATTTCCTCTTCTTCCCTGCAAAAAAAAAAAAAAAAAAAAATTTGATAATTTCAAAAGTTAATTTATAAACTTCATTTTAATTATCAATTGCAAAAAATTAAAAATTTACTGGTGTGGTGATGGACTAGCATCATAAATGCAAAGTGAATCATTCTCGGAGATAACACGTGGACACGTGTTTCTCGATAAATTCAAATGGGTCAAATTGGTAATTTGAACTGATTCCGGACCACTAAAATCCAAAATACTCGTACCCATTGACTCATCATATTCGGATAAATCAGCACTAAAATAGGAAAATTTAGGTAATTAATCCTAACTAAATTGAAAGTTTTAATTTCAAATCTGTACTAATTGTCATTTCAAAAAAAAAAAAGTTTTTTCTTTTTTTCCCTTTTTTTTTTTTTAATTTTGAGACGATAAATTCAAAAATTAATTACCAAGGTAAAGATGGACGTTCTGTTTTCTCATTTCTTTCAGCAAAACAAGCATCTTCCAAACTTGACAATTCTTCAGATGTCTAAAGTATAAACTTCAGAATGAAATAAATTTACAGAATTTCAATGAGAAACAATTTTAATGTCATTGAATTTTTTTTTTTTGAAAAATATAAATTTTTTAACTTTTAATTGCCGCAATTATGCGTTTTTTTTGCGTGTTTATAATGTGTTTGCTCTATTCAAAGAAAGATTTAAATTTATTCAACTTATTTTAAATCATCCTTCAATAGTAATTTAATAATTTTAAAATTAGTTGAACTATTAGCTTATTCCGATTTGTCTTTAGAACAATGATCAATAAATTTGTTCAATTGAAATAAAATTAAATTTGCTTAATTTGACAATATTAAGAGTATATTATTGAGGTTTTTATCGAAATTTTTCATTTTAACAATGTTACCAACTTCTGAATTGAATAGTAATAAAAATTAGCAATAAATTTGTTTGCATTAAAATAAAAAGCCATAATTGCTTAATTAGAGAATATTAAAAAAGTATTTATTGGAATTTTTCATTTTTTTTCCAAGTTAACAATATCACCAATTCATAAATTAAATGATAATAAATTTAAAAAAAAAAAGAAAAGACAAAATGATAATGGAAATAATTGCAATACTTGTTGTTCGTTATCAGCGATAAATTCTGGTGCTGACCAACAACAAGTAAATGGCGATGATCTAGCTTGATCTAAATCATCATCACTTTCAAAATTTGTTCCATATTTGAAATTATTTGCTTGAGTTGACCAATTATCGCTTATTTCTGTATTTGATATTGTCTGAAATTAAATTTTTTACTTATGTAATGAAGTAATTAAAAATCATTGAAGAAATTAATTAATGCAAAATTATCGTCTAATATTCATTGATACCAAATAAAATTTATTTATAAATATTTAATTTTTTTCTTTTTTAGAAAAAAACATGGCAAAAAAATTCTAGATATTTGAATGTATTTCAAATAAAGAAGTAAAAAAAAATTTTTAGATATAAAAAAAGGAAAAATTATTGTTTTGGTGTAAGAGGAAAATAGGCTGAATATTAATTGAAAACCAAATAAATATTATTTCAGAACATTAAATTATTATGGGCTTATTCGTTATGTATGTTATTCGGTTACAAATATAATTTTTTACAAAAGGAGTATCAATTTCAGCAAAAAATTTGTTGAAAAAATCTAAAAAAATAAAAATAAACAAAATCAATTTCGATGAAAAAACTTTTATTCATATGAATTCATAAATTTAATTAATGAATGAAGTGATAAAATAATCATTGAATATCATAAACAGTAGTAAAACTAGTGATATTTGAAAAGATAAATATAAGAAAAACTAATTTAATAATCATTAAAAAAAATTAAAACTAATTTAAATGTGAAGAAAAATTAATATTAATAATATGTGGTAGCGGAAAAAAAACAAACTTAATGTTAGTTTATAGAATGTCTTTTAGCTAATTAAAGTAAAATAATTTAACTAAAGCATATTAAAACAAAACGGAAGAATTTGTTAATTCTATATTAACATTTTCAAAAAATTTTGATACGAGACAAATAATCTGATATAATTTATTTGATTATAATTAAAAATTAATTTACTAATTATAGATTAGCAAAATTTCACGGTTTTTCTAAATAAGCTTTTCGACGTTATCAATATTAATTTTTTTTTTAAAGTAATTAGAATAATATATCGATTAAGGAAGGAAGAATTAATGATTGCTTGTTGATTAAAACCAAAATTAAATTAAAATTTTTTATAACCTCAAATATGGGTGTCCGATAATTATGAAACGCTTGATTTCGTGAAAAATATGGCGCTGAAGATGCGGAAGTTTCCTCATCACTTATTGATTGTGTATTGATAAATCGATATCGATCATCCAAATATTTACCGTTGCTTGTTTTAGTAAATGTATTGCTATCGAGAAGTTTTTCATCTTTAAATTTTTTAAATTATTCAATTTAAGGCATAAGCATAGAAAATAGAAAAGAAAATTACAGTTTTATTAATTTCATCATTAAAATTTAATTTTTTAAGTCTTTTTCTTAATTTTTGTTTCAATGAAATTACAAATTTTAGAATTCATTTTCTTCTTTTTTGATATTATTATTTTTCTAATACGTATGAATGGAAAGTAAATTTTCCAGGAATAAAAATTAATGCTTTATTGCATTTGAAATATCAATTTTGTCGGGAATTTAAAGCGATTTTTAGGGAGTAATAATTAATTGCTGCCTAAAGTGATTGTTAAACAAACATCTGCTTACATAGATTATTGATTAAATCGATTGCTAACTAAATTAATTACTAAGCAATAAATATCTATAGATAAAATAAAATAAACTATCATTTAAATTAATTATTGATTAACAAACATATTTGTCCATAGCTTTCTTCCCACCTATTTTAGTTTACTTTGTCTTTATCAAAGATATTATAAAATACCTGTATATGATAAAGGTATTGCATAATCATTTTTTTGAATTGAAGATATCGATTTCGATTTGATAAGTCCTCGTAAGCAAGCATGTACCGCAAATTCCTCATCACTATCACTATTCGAATCATCATCCTAAATTAAGAGAAAAAAAAGATAGAATGCAAGATAATTAATCGCAAAATTAATTAACTCTGTAAGATAGTTCATTAAAGCATTAATTCAGTATTATTTATTTTTTTTTAAGCAAAAAAGCTAAAGAAAATATTATTAATAATTTAAAAAATATTATTTATAATTTAAAAGAAAACAAAAATGAAATAAAACCTTCGTAGTATCACTATTATACAATGATGATACTATTTCTGAATCACCATTTTCGATATCACCAATCGGTAATTTATCATTTTTATCAGATCGTGATGTATAATTATTTTGTTGAAAATTCATTTCTGCTTCTGATGACCAACTTCTGATCAAATAAATGAATAAATAAAAACTTTTCTTCTCATTTACTTTCAGAAAAAAAATTTTTTAATACAATTTAAAGATTTTCAAAATAATTTGAAAAGTTTTGACTATTTTTTTTTAAAATAAATTATTACATATCAGCATCACTATCACAACCACTTGAACCATCATTACTACTCAATTCATCACTTGAACGTTGATTGGAATACTTATCCAGATTATTTGTACATTCGATTGCACTTTCAGAATCCATCTAAAAAAAGCACTTAAAGAAAGAAAAGTTAAAAATTTTTGTTTTATTATTTGCCATCTTTTCCCGAACAAAAAAGAAATCTAAAATTTTTCAAAAAATAATTGAAACTATCAATTGTTATTTTGAAAAATTGTGAAAAAATAAAGAAAAAAATTCTGCAAAAAATAATAGAAAAAAAATTGATATTTGCAATAAATTTCTTACAAATGTTTCGTCATCAAATAAAAAAAAAATCAACAAAAAGTATTTGAGGAATTTCAATCTTTAAAAGAAAGAAGTATTGCATTGATAAAAAAGGATGGGAAAATCGTAAATGAAAAAAGAGAAAGAAAAAAAAGAAAAAACGAAGAAAAAAAAACGAATTTAAAATTTGATTATTAAAATAATTAAAATGAAATAGAAGAATGTCTCAGAAAATAATAATTAGAATTAATTATATACTACCATGAAAGATTTTAGGCATATTTGAAAAATTGATTAGAAAAATGAATTGTAAAAGAAAGGAAGTGTAGAAAAGAGGACGAAATATTGATAAAACATTAATTCCAAAAAAAAAAAAAAAGAAAAAAAGAAGAAATCTGGTAACTTTGATATTTCTTAAGACGAAATAATAATCGAAAGGACAAAGAGAAAGAGAGAGAGAGAGAGAGAGAGAGAGAGAGAGGGAAATTTATTTGTTTATATTACTTAATATGTTTTCATTTGAATAAATTTGGAAACAAATTAAATAAATGAGGTGAAAGAAGGAAAAAATTTATATAAAAAAAAAATAAAAGAGATGATATTTAAACAAAAATATATGAAATTAATTTAAAGTATGAAATAATCATAGAATGAATCGAATATTGGTGTTACATATATATATAAATGTGTATGGCGAAAGAAGCTTGGCTAAAATCTTTTGCTTTGATGAAAATTGAAGCTTGAAGAAGGGAGGAGATGGATGGCTGGATGAGGAGGCCATGAATAGGCCTAGACTATCAGCAGCATACTGCTGCTATGGCTGTATTGAGAGATTCGATGGGAAAAAAGAGCCTAGTCAGACTCAAATGTTTGCCAGCATTACATTATCTTCATCTATCTAACATTTCATAGCAAATAGGGACCAAAAGATGTGGTCTTTTTCCTGCTTTTTTTTCTTCTTTGTTCACGACAGTTTTAAACCAAACTATTATTGTTAAGAGAGTGCTTGGCTGAAAGATTTTTTTTTTTTTTTTTTTAAAATAAAAAAGGTGGCTCAAACATTGTTAGCATTTATGGATCTTGGCTTTGAATGAAGTAGGCCAATATTTTTTTCTTTTTCTAACACTTCATCACTCTTTCATCCTGTTGAAATATTAAAGGTACTTGTAAAATTCTTATTCTTTGTTTTTGGATTGGTTGAGATTGCAGCCCAAAGAATCTATGGAAAGGGAAAAAAAGAAGCCAGAAAGATGAGTCAGAAAATTGAAAATATCGATTTAATCAATTAATTGTCATTTTCATAAACAGCGACATGCAGACGCATATATAAATATGAAATTAATTGAACTAACCCGTAATAAACGAATATTCATTGAATTAAAATTGAAATTGGCTATAATGAAAGAAAAATGAAATAAAGAAAGTTCGAGACTTTTCTCTTAAAGGAAAAAAAAAAGATTTATGTAATGGTGAAAGGTACACCAAAAAGAATTTAAAATATATAAATTTCTTTTAATTCCTTTTCTATGAATTAAAAGAAATTTGTTTGTCATATAAATTGATCAGTAAATAAATTTTAAATGTTTCTTTAAATATAGTTAAATATGCCACTACTTAGTTATTTAAGATTATTTCAAATTATCATTCATTTGTTAAGCTTGTAATTGTGGACTTTAAAAAATGTTGTTTTAAAATTAATTAAATATGAAAAAAACGAAGTGGATTTTGTTGATAATAGTATTTTGATAATGATAATAATAGACAGTAATAATTTCCAACATGTTATCTTTAGTGATGTTTTTGGGAAAATAAAGCTTCTTTTATTATTTTAGCAAATATATTGATTATTTCTTCGGCATATTCGTTTTTTCCGTATTCGAATATTGGATTTCCTCTTTCAGTTTTTGTTTTTATGTTTTCCTCGAGAATAAATAAAATTATATAGCATCTTCTGATAGTAAATGGGATATAAATTATTTCTATGATTGTTTTTCTGAACAACAATAAAACTATCTGACATTTTCATTTCATGTAATTAGAACAGAGATTTTTTGGATTTTATCGACATATTTCTAATTTATTGTTTTTTTTTTTTTTTTTAAGATTCGATTATTTTATAGTTAATTGTCTGCGTAAAAAAACGATAATTTTTTGACTTAAAGATTAGAAATTCAACATTAATTTGAAATATTTGACTGTTGTTTATCTTTTGTAATAATGAAGGAGCAAAATCTTTCAAAATATTTATTTGACTCTGTGTTTATAGGATTTTCGGAGAAAATTTTATAAAAAATTCAAAATAAATCCTTTGAGTTAGATTTAGGTGTAATTAAAAACACCTAAATCTAATTCAGAGAATTTGTTTTGAATTTGTAGATACAATTCATTGTCAAATTACATAGACTAATATTGTAAATGAATGAATAATAAATTTAAATAAATAAATAACAATTTTTTCATTTAAAATATTATCTATTTATAGGATAAATACAATCGACTTACTAAAATTGTGAGTAACGGGTAGTAGTTATAATATTTAATTATATCTAACTTTTCACTTCAATTTTTAATTTCAATAAAAAATTTATCAGCACGGTTATGAAACAATTTGTAATTAATCCGAACTAAATCGGAAGAGAATGCGACGAAATATGAAAAATAAGCTTTTTTTACTTAACAATTCAGAAACCATCTAAATAAAACAAAATAAAATTAGCAAATTGAAACAGATTGTTAATCATAACTGCATAATTTTCTTTCATTAAATCAAATAATTTACCATAATATTTTTCAAATTTATGCAAAATGGTTTTCGTTTGTTATAAACAATTTTGAAATAAACATTTGAAATAAACAATTTATTTTGAAAGATTAAAGTCTCAATTTCTAAAGCTTATAAAAATCTGCCAAGAAAATATCGGCTGTCAAAAGCATAAAAAAAAATATTTAATCATGTAATCGCTGATAAAAACTTCCAAATGTTTTACATTAGCTTAAATATCATTCAGGCAATTCTTTCATTCGATCATTTATTATTATTAAATTTCAGTTAAAATAATAGTTGATAATTTTATTTATTCAAATATATCGCAATTACAGGTATTTCGATATTTTAAATATTATATTATGATTCATTTTTAATCAGCTAAGACTATATTTAGCTCAGTTGTAGTTTAAAGTTTAGATATGAAATTTAGGAAAATCACAAAATTTAACAATTAAATTTTTGATTATAACTAGCAGAAATGCAACCCACAATTTTCGATAACCTGAAATCAAACAAATAATCGCATCCAACTGATAATTTGTGATATTTTGTCACAAGGAGATTTATTCCTTCTCACGAATAGTTATGGCATTTTAATTGTGCACCATTTTCATCTTTTATGAAAATCGCATGGAATATTTTGACGGATTATACAATCTGATCTGACTGTTGGGGAAAAAATTCTGATCGATTTGTAATTTGGATTGTAAATTGGTTGGATTGATAATTGCTTCTTGTTGTTGTTACTCTGTAGGTCATTAATAGATGGCATTTTTTTTGTAGCACTGCGTGTCTTCAAATTGCTTTAGCGTAAATATTAAGAAGATTTTATAAATAGAGAAAAAGGCAAAAAAAACTATAGTAATTAGTTGTTCATTCTCTGGTCTTCTAAATTAGCGCCATATGCTGCCTTAGATACTTTGTGCATTCTTCATTTTATATAGATAAAGGTGGTAATGATTATAGGTGATAATGATTTAGTACAATATTGTACCTATACAATATTAAAAAGTAAATGAACAATACAAGGTAAGTATAAAAGATACTAATAGTCGTGTCCTACTGAATTGTCGCTTGTGCTGTCGTTAAAATCGTTTTAATACTGAATTGGAAGTGTACTGTCGCTGATAGCAATGTTGACAAAACTGCTGTTAAACAAACTGCTCCCGTTGAAAATATTGATGCAGAAGAGACTGATCTTGTTGAAGACACTGATGGGGAACAGATTTTCGCGCCGTTGATGATGCCAATGTAGTCGACGATACTGATCTTGTTGCCCCGAAAGCTTCCATTTTATATGAATCATCCTTGCTATTGATAGTGAGCAGAGGCTTACAACACATTAGTTATACAAGAGATTGGATATGAGGATTAAGATTGGCAATTCTCATATGCCTCAGCTCTTGTAATATTCCTGATGTTAAGCGAATATTTCACACGATGTCCGTAAACTCTGATAGCAAATCGGAAGACGTGGGAATAAAGGTATTTGTGTCCAGGTTTATATATACGTGACTCACTTGCCTATATACGTGACTCACGTGACTCAACGAGAAATCTTGCAAATTTCTTCTATGCAGACTTACTTCGACTATTTAACTTTATTTACACTGTAGTAATTTGACTTGATCATGGACTATCTGATTTGATAAGAATAATTTGGTCATGACTTTGTTTAAACAATTTTATCTTATCTGATCATGAGTAATCCGATTTGGTTACGAATTGCCTGATCTGATGCAATAAACTATTCCATAAAGATTATCCCAACTAAATAAAAAATTTGGAAATTTGTTTCATTTTTTTAGTGATTAAATAAAAAAGAAAAGTAATAATTGTAAAAATTTTTATAAAGTGAAGAAAAAAATTTATAAAAAATTAATGATTTATGACACAGCTAAATAGATCGGACTGCATAATAATTTATTTATTTTTTATTCAAGCCTCATGTAACTAAACATTTATTAAATCATATGATTATTCTCGATATTTTTGATTTACTGATTGTTTTATCTATTTTGAATCTTCGGCATCTTTTTTTCTCTCTTTTTTTTTTTTTTTGTGTTTTCGTAACTGAAATTACGAATATCGCAAAGTAAAAATCAAAGAATTATGTAATCATTTATAATTAATCTACAATGATAATCTACGATAAGCTACACTTATATATGTATATTACTTTTTGTCTTAATATACCATATGTTAATGTCAGAAACATATTGATCAATTCATCTGATTGATTGCTTTATGATTTTTATATCACAAAAAGATGATTAAAGATTATATAATGACAGTTCTTATTGGATTGCTCTGATACTAAGAAAAAAGAAAAAAAGAGCGAAAAATTTGAAATTAATAAATGATCCATTTCAAACGTCTTATCTATTTAAAAACAAAAAGAATTCGTTTCTTTAATTATAATCGTTCGAAAAAATAAGACAATTGAAATGAAAAAGAATACAATTAAAATAATACTTGCTGAATGCATAAATGTTTTACATATATACTGAACGGTCAAGTTCTTTTTTAATACCATTTAAAAAAAGAAAAAGAAAAAAAAAGCAAAAAAATGGCATATTGTATTAGTAATGAATAAAGTAATTCTAATTTTGCAAAATGAAATGAGCCATATCTTATTTAATAATAAATGTTCTATTCAATTTTGATATCAAATGAAATAATTCGTTTCCAGTTTTGATTAAATGATTTCGTACTCTTATATACTAGTGCTGCCATGTAGTAGTTGTTGAATGCATAAATTTTTACATGTATACTGAACGGTCAAATATCTTGCTTAAAAAATTAGAAAATAATAGGTTGTTGTAAGTGAAAAAAAGAAAGAAAATGAAGATATTCGGAAAAAATATCAATATATTTTTTGGAAAAGGAGAAGACGAAAAAAATAAATAAATAAAGCAAAATCAGAAAGCATATAATTGATAGACAGTTTTCAGTTTTCTTCTTCCTTCTTTCTTTTTTTTAAAAGTTACATTCTTTAAAATGAAATTACATTTTATTGATCTTTTTTATTGATCTGGTAATTAGTCGTAAAGAAATGATTAAGAATATCTTTAAAAGGGATTAATTAGTATTGAGATTTTTTATCAATGAAATTAATTAATTCTCTTCATCTTTTATTTTTTGATAAAATATAGATGGTAAAAGGACGAATTTTTTTTTTACTTTTTCTCGCTCAGTTTAAAAGTTTTGTTGGATCAGTAATTAGTTAGATTCGTAAAGAAATGATTTAAAATGCATGACTAATTCATTACTCAACAGGATTTAAACAATTTCACATCTAGATTTTATATAAAATTAAGATAAGAAAAAACTGTTGAATGCAAACGGATAGAATTAATTAGCAAGATAGATAATTTAAGCAGCAGTTTGTATTTCTACGGAACATGAAGACATTCATTAATTAATTGATAAATAATACTTTAGATATCTTTAAAGAAAAATCACATTTATCAATTTATCAAAGCTTCATCAAAGAAATGAAATAAAAAAATAAAAAAAAATTACAGATCATATTTTTTTTTTCTTCATCGTGTATTTGATAATTTTCTTATCGAATTTGCATCGTTTTTTTCGTTCCTTGTTTTGATTTGATTTTTTGTCTTTTTTTATTGTTTTTTTTTCACGATGCTTTCGATAATGCAATCAATCGTTTGCCATTACAGTTTTTGCAGTACAAATGTTGATCCAATGGATAGCATCTATAATTGTAAATTTTTGAAAAAAAAAAATTCTTTAATTTGCAAATTTGTACAGTTTTATATTTTATGTTGAAATTAATTGAATGAAATTTAGAATTAAATTATTTTTATTCTTTATTTATGTTGTTATTTCGAGCTCAAATTATCTTCAAGACGCAAGAATTTATTATTATTTGTTTTCACATATTATATGAATTTTTTTTTTATTGTGTATGGAAAATTACGTAATTTATTATGTAAAATATTTTAAATGCCAATCGATTGCACGAATATAAATGAACAGTTATTGCAAGACTATCATACGATAATCTACAGTTGCACATTTATTCTCGCCTTTTTTCTCTTTTTTTTTTTTTTTCTGAGAATTTTTTTCAAATTTTTACCCTTGTCCTTCAATTTTGGAACTTAGTTGCATGTTGCAGTCTTCGCATCGATAGCAATTAACATGAAAACTTTTATCCATTGCAACAACTCGTACTGATTCTTCTTGACCTTCTTCGGGTATAATTGGTTTCGAGCATACTGCACATCGAGGAGCGAATTTTCTGAAAAAAAAAGTAAAAAATAAAACAATATAAAATAAAAAAATGAAGAAATTTTAGGAGAAAATAGAATTGAAACAGAAACTATTTATAAAATTGGTTGAAATTTCCGGAACTTTAATTTTTTTATTTTTTGAAATCTCAAAGAAAAAAAAAACTAGTGCAAAAGAACAAAATGATTATCGGGAAAATCCATTCCAATTGAAAATCTTACTGCGAAATTTCTATGTTGAAAAAAAAGCTAGCAGAAAGGAAACGGTTGAAAAGAGAAATGATTTTTTTTTTTTTTTTAAATTTTCAAGACAGTTGTTATCATTATTGCTATTGTTTTGCAAAAATATTGAAATAGAAAACAAAATCTTTCATCCATTTCATCAATCTTTTTTCTGTTTTCCGTAGAGTTTCACTTCTTTTGGTTAAAAATAAATTGACTTCAGAAAAAAATAAAAAAACAAAAAAAAAATAAAAAAAAGATATTTCACAACAGGCGCCTTTATTTTTTCTTTTTTACGGTTAGCCATCATCAGCAATTAATGAATGCAAATAAAATAATTTAAGCAAGCAGAGGCAAAATAGAAAATATCTAAATTTACTTATCTTAATTAATTTTGCAACTGATAAGTTTAAACGAATAAAAGTAGAAAATTCTTAAATTTTTACATTTTTTTGAAAATTCTTGCATCTTTTGCAAGCTTTTGATTACTGTCGAATTTAAGCAGTCAATAATTTATTTGTTTGATTGCTTCTATTAATAATTCAATTCTTTTATTATTTTCGAGCTTATGCAATTGTTTACTTTGCTTATTTGTTTGCTAAATGAAAATAAATTTATCTTGCAAATATTTGCTACAAAAATTGCTTTCTTTTGCAAAATTCTTTCAACAATATAGTTTTTTAAGAAAAGTCAAAAATTATTTATTTTAAGATTATTTCTACGAATAAAAATTCCAAGCAAATCTTACTTCTTAATTGTACGATTTCGGGCAAAATTTATAGCCAAACAGCTTTTTTTTTTTTGAGTATTCGTTCCAAAAATTTTCTTTTTATTTAAAAATATTTACCCCAAAAAAAAATTGACTTGAAAAAATTAAATAATATTACCAGCTACTTATTTAATGCAATTAATTCATAGTAGGCATTTTTAGTAATTATTTTATCATTTCCAAATTAATTATAAATTATTTTAAAAATTTCAAACAAATTAATGATAATGATAAAACTTACTCATGGAAACACACGACGCAGTGTACTTGATTAGCTGAATCAACGGTAAACGGAACTCCATCCAAGCATTTCTTGCAAACGGTACAGATGAAACAATCCGGATGATAAGCACCTCCGGTTGCACGTAACAGTTTTTCCGTAATCGGTTTGCCGCAACTGCTGCATTTTTCTAACGATTTCTGCAAATATTATACATTTAAAATTTTATTAAAAGTCAAAAAAAGGTCAAAATTTTCAAGCAAAAACGAAAATGATTATTTGATATAAATAAATAAAAGTTATATTAGCAATAAATTCAGTATTTAGCATAAAATATTTCACCAACAATCCTTAATTTGCTTCTCTCTTCTTTCCTTTCCATTTTCAATAAAAATTTTATAAATTATAAATAAATTGCGAAAATAATTTCATTTTTTAAATAAATTATGATTTTATTTAGAAAATCCCTTTTTTTTAAAAGCTTTCTATTTCTTTTCTCGTTAAAAAGTTATCATTCTATTGAATTTAGCATACGATTAGTAATATATTAAAAATAAATGAATGATTCGATGGTAATATTATATTATATTATAATTTCTTAGCAGTATATTATACTGTAAGAAAAAAATTCGAAATATTTTCTTTCATAAAGAAATATTTCAAAAAAAATAACTGTAATGACAAACGGGAGATAAGTGTCATTGAACTTCAATTTGAATTGCACAATAAATTCTAAATCAATAATAAATTGAGTAAAAAATTCAAAAAATGATACAGAAAAAGTATTATTCAAATAATTTGATCGATAAATTATGTAAAGATTCAAATCGGCCATAAGATTTTTTTTCTCATAAAAATTATTTATAATGACTTTTTACTGACTTTTTACTTTCTGTCGAAAAAAACTGAAAAATTTTGAAATTAATAAAATACAAATTAAATATGATAAATTTGAAATTAGGCAAGGAACGAAATTTCGGAATAGTTGTAAGAGGAAAAAAATTCTTTAATTAAAAATTTAACTTGCTCAGAAGGATAGATTCAACAAATATGAAAATCGTTTGAACCTTTCGTGCATTCTTTAATGTATAAAAAAATTTTTCAAACTTTAAATTCTAAATAGCAATAAATCGAAAAGTCTTTCTTTTTAAAAAAATTAAAACTTACAATTTTGAAAAATATGTAATTCAAAATTATTGTTAAATTAAAATTTAAACTAAATTTTTTTCTTTACTTACCGTATAATCATCCTCACAAAGTGCTTTACCATCAACATTGTAAAACGATCCGCCAGCAAGTTGTTTGTTACATTCGTTACAGGTAAAGCATGCCACATGGAACGTCTCACCAATGGCTGTACAACCTGGACGAGTGTTAGTTATGCCTTCACCACATCTACAGCATTTATCTGAAATTTTATCACTAATTAGTTTGGCCTAAAAAAAGGAAAAGAAAAAGGTCTTAGAAAGAAAAGTTATGAAATAGTTTGAATTAATTCTTTCGCTATCCTTCTTCATTTATTTCAACAATAACCCTTACCCATATATGTTTATTTATAAATAAATATGCATATATGAATAGTGTCGATTATTTGCTCCAAATTGTTTTAATTACAAAAATATCTCAATTTTTACCTAAAATAATGTGTAAATTTATTGCGAAATCAATTAATTAAAATCGCGCGAATTTTTTCTAAAAAATTTTTTGGAATGAAACGAGAAAAGAAAAAAAAAAGAAAGAAATTATTTCGATTTATCATTACTATTATATTTAATGCAATAAACGAATAATCAAAAAATTATATTTTACATATTTTTATAAAGTAAAAAAGTTAACATTTTATGATTCATTCTAATGAAAAATAGGAAACAAAAAAAATAACAACCGCAAGTTGTATTTCAAGTTTCAAATAGATCCGAAATAAATATGTAGCATTCTATCCACTTAACTTTATTACAGCACTTAAAAATTATTATCAATAGTTTAAAAGAGAGAGAGAGAAAGAAAAGTAATGAAGAAAAAGGAAAAAAAAAAAAGAAGAAAGGAATCTCAATTTTGAATATTATTTTTGCGATTACTGAAAGAATGGATGGATCAACGACAAAATGAATTATGTATCAACTATTTCCAATAATTTTCATCAATTTTTGCTTATTTATTTTTCTCAATTATTTAAATTTTTTTCAACCTTCTAACTTTCTAAATTCTTCAAACTTTTAAACTTTCCCAACTTTACACAAGTAACGATTGCTTATTATATATCCGAATAAATTAATTAATTAAATAAATAAAATGCATTGGCAAATGAAGTAATATAATATTGAATGAAAGAAGTTTAGCAGAAAAAAAATTTTGGTAATTTAAAAGTTATGCATTATAATTTGTAAAATTAATATCAGAAATTCAGATTTATCTTTTTGAATGAAGCAAAATATTTGATAAATACACTGAAATGAAACGAAAAAAAAAAAGATTGCGAATATATTTTTAGTAACATTTAATCAATCTGGATTAAAGGTAATAAATTGAAACGAGAAAATGTTTCAACCTTTTTTTTTGGTAATCGAAAAAATACTGGAATGAATAAGTTCTGAATGTGAATTTAATAGCAAAAATGGAAATTTTCTAAAAAATTTTCACTTTTCGAGAAAAATCAATCAAATACATAATAAAATAAAGTTATTGTGTTTAGAAATTTCGGATATATTTTTACTTTTTGATTTAATATTTTGCAAGAATTGTCAAAATTAAATTAACAAAATTTTGTTATCAAACATGATAAAACAAAAAGTGCAACATTTAATTCAATATCATATTAATATGACATGGACAATAAATGTAGATGGTATAAGTTGATACATGCAAAGAAAATATTAAATTTTTAAAATTAATTTAATATGATTTCAATTTAAATTTAATTTTTTCAAAAACATAATATTATTAAATGGAATGTTCTAAATCGACACTTCGCAATTAGTAAATTCCTTAAAATTGTATGAATATTCAAATTAGTTCAAGATATCACTGATTTAGTTTCACTATTTGTCATAAATTTTTTCCAATAAATTCTAGGAATTTAATTTCAGCACTGTATAATTCATACATATTTTTTTGAAAGCAATTTGATGATTGCAAAAAATCAATTAAAAATTTTCACTTAGCAGATGAAGTGTTTTTGAATTGTTTGTTATGTATTCTGAAAAAAAATATATATATTATTTCAAAATTCATAATCTAATAAAAGAATTTTTAAATAAAGAAAATTATATGCCATAAAAGATCATACAAAAAGCAAATTTTCAAAATTCAAGATATTACGAGAAAGTTTGAATTTGAATTGAATAAAAGGAGGGAAAAAAAGAATCCGACATGTTTTTTTTCAAAATCTGAAATTGAAGTTGTCACTTTAGAATAGGAAAATTTCGTATTAAATGATATTCCTGCTTAATGAAAAAATATTAACATTATTAGAGCGAATTTGATAAATTAATAAATTGAACATTTCTGACCATATTTATCCTGTTCAAAACTTAATTAGCTTGAAACAAGCATTAAAAAACTTAGACTTGAAAATCACATCATTTCAATTTTTTTTTCGATAATTTTCATCCGGTTTTTGCAGAATTCATTATCAACAATTCATTTTTTCCTTTGCTACTTACTAATACAAATGAAAAATTTTGATTGATATCAAATTTTAAAACATAATTTCTCATTTTTTCTATAATTTATAAAAAAAATGACTTATAATTATTTCAAGTATATATTCATCTCAACTTTATTACATTTAAATTTAGGAATTTATATTTATATATATATATATATATATATATATATATATATATATATATATATTTATATATATATATGACATGATATTTGCATGTATATACAGATATGGAATTGCACCATATTTGATATGATATATGATAAGAAGAAATGATAAAAAAAAAAACATTCAGGGCTTTTCTGATCTCTTCTTCAATCGAAAATTTAGAGAAAAGGTAAAGAAAAATGAAGATTGAATAAAAAAAGTTATTAATTTATTTTTTGGTATAAACAAATATTTTATAATATTAAGCCTAATGAAATTATTTATTTTTTCCCTACCAAATTTTAACCAAAATATTATCTTCTACTGATAAAATGCATATCACCAATATCTCAATGTAACTATGATACGGTATATAATATGATTTAGATAAATGACACTAATTTAATTTTTTATTTATACATTTATTTATATTTTATTGATTAAATAGAAATAATAATAATAACGGAAATAGTATAAATATTGTGATATATTAATGAAATATAAATATAATTGACGTTATTCACATATTCTTTTCTTTTTAATTATAAAATATATTAAAATATTGAAAGTAAAAGTTTGGATTAATAATAATGATAATGATTGATTTCTCTTTTTCTTATCTTAAAAATTAGTCCTAAATCGGAAGAAAACCAAAAATACAAAAGATATTGAGAAAATTTAACTAGACTTCTCAAATATAATCAATGAAATCAATTTCCGTTCCCATTTGTCCTCAACTTTCATCGTCATCATGATTTCATTCATGAGAAGAGAAGGAAGAAAGGAATTGATGAGAAATTCAAGTGAAGTGAAACGGATTCCTGTGATTGACCGACTTATTATAATGATAATTAGAAGATTCTATCTATAGATAAAACTCGAAAGCGTATCAATGAACTTTTTGCAATTGAAATATTTCAAAATTTACCAGCAACTTTCTTTTCGCATAATTTTTAAATTTACCATTCCTATTTTTGAACTGAAAAAAAAAGTATTGAAAAAGATAAATACCAAAAAAAAAAAATGCTATAAAAATTGCAAAGCTTAAGGAATTTTGATCAATAAATAGAATTTAAATGAAAAATTAACTGAATCTTTATTTGTACAAAATGAATTATAATATAACTGGCTTATACTACTAACTCAAGTTAATCGATGATAACCTAATCCTCATTTATCAGCTTAGGATAAAAATGTTTTCCAGTGCTTGACTGTAATAATAATATTATTATTAGTAGAACTAAGGTATTACATTTCAAATTTTTGTAAAATTATGACTTTGTAAATGAATTATTGATAAAAATAAAGGGATGAAACTGATTAAAATTAAATAAAATATACATTTCCCTTTGTTCCTCTCCCCCCCTCCCTCTCTCTTTGATAATTTCATAAAGTATTGCAAATTCTTCAAATCAATAACAAATCTTTCTTTTTTTTTTGAAAATGAAAAGACGAAAATTTCAAAGAAAAGTAAAAATACAAACATTTGTTTTTTCGAGATTCATATATTTATGCAATGAGAATAGAATGAAAAGAAAGTAAAGCAAGCAAACAAATGCTATCTGTCAATAAAAAATTTTCAAATTTTAGATTTTTTATTTTTTTCAAATTCTGAATTTTTATATATACATATACATATATAGTTTCATATATTTATGAGTGTATTTCAGTCTCGGAGGGAATTATGGCATTTATTCTCGAGAAAACTGCTTATTCTCGAGATTACTGCTTACCAATCACTTTTTTCATCTTTATTTTCATTCACTTTTTCCTCTTTCTTATACTTTTTTCTCTATTTTCCTTTCTCTCTCCTTTCTCTTTTTTTTCATTTCTTTCCTATTTTATTTTATTATTTGATGAAAAAAAAAATTAAAAAAAAGAAAAATGAAGGAAAATTGAAAATTACATCAAAATTTCATCTATCATCTAACATTTCCTTCATTTTAAGCTTCCATTTTCAAATTTTAATTTCGATAAAGTGCAGAAAATTTGAAAGTATTACTTTGCTCTGCTGCCAATCTTAATTCTTGCTTTAAAATTTTTTCAAGTTCCAATCCGAAAATAAATAAAAAGTTGGAAAGAAAAAAAAAGTAAGAAAGGGAACATTCCGGACTTTTTCCTATTTCAAAATTGCTGAATTGTGGAAACATTTAAATAAGTGAATTATTAAAAATAATTCAAGCTCATAATAATGTAATACAACGTGTATTATTAGTGCAAAGGAATTATTTTATTTTATTTTTCCTTGCTTTACAATTTGCTCTAAAATTTCCGTTCTTTTTACTCATTTTCAGTCCTTTTTTTTCTTTTTAGTACAAAAGAAATTCCAAATTCCTGCATTTAAATTACATCATTTAACAACTGTTTGAAAAATTGCTTCGCAAATTCAATGCAAAAAAACTTAGGATTAAGAATTTAAGCTAATTCTTTATCATTTATACAATTTCATTAAAAGACCCTAATTTAAAAATAAGCGCATAAATTAAAAAATATAATTCTGATTTTCTCATTTTTTGACATGATTTAATAAAATTTTTAAATATTTTGTACATTTATATTTGAATTTAAATATTTGACGATATACTGACATAAAAGAATTTTGGCCAATTTTTATTTTCGTCCTCCTTTCTTTTTTTTTTTTTTTTTTTTTGAGATATTATGAAGCTTTATTTAATAATATATTTGAAATGTTTACATTTGTATTTGAATTCAAATATTCGGTAATATACTGAAGAAAAGAAAAATTGTGAGATTTTTCTTTCAAGTAGCATTACATGCATTATGATGATAATATAATCTGTTATTTCTCATCATTATTTGTCAGAAATTTTTATTTTATGATTTTTTTTTATTTGCTAGAAAATTCTTATTGAATATACTTTTAATTCCCTATAAAAAATATTCTACAAAATAAAATTCCGATAAAACTAATTTTTTACCGGAAATGGAAGAAAATCGATGCATGACAATTTGGTATCAATTTTTTCCGTATATATTGCCGGATATTTTCCAGATTTTTTTCACGGTATAATAATATATTAGCTAATTTAATAAGCATAATATTAACTTGCTATATGGAAAAATTTATTGGTACCAGCCAATGGTACCAGTTACATTACTGGTACCAACTGATAGCATTATTTATATTAACTACCTGATTAAGCAAAATAGTCGTTTGTCATAATAAAGCTTATTTTCTTTGGTACCAACCTTGCAAATGTATATTAGTATAGTGATATTTTAAGAATTGATATGGAAAAGAATTTAATTATAGTTTTGCCTTTTCTTTCTTATACTTATTCATTCATTTTTCAATCTACGAATTTTTAATGCAACGGATTTTTTTAAATTGCTTTATTTTTATTTTCAAATTTCTGCCGCAAATAGGAATTCATGAATACCGCAATCAAAAAATGTCACGAAGCATAAAATTAATTTTATTTTTAGAAATTGAAAAATTATATTTATCATACCTATTTCTAATCTTATTTATTCATAATCGTTAAGGTTTTTTGCTTTTTTGCTCTATCATAAATAGGTTAAAACATAAGATATTTAAGTTTTACTAGATATTTTCAATGATCACTGATTAATTTAACAAATATTTAATGTAAACAAATGCTTTCTCCTGACTTTCTTTTTTTTATAATTATTTCTTTCAGTTAAAAATATTGTTATTCTCAAACTTCATTGAATTACTAGAAGATCGAAATGTTAATATTTTTTTCTCTTTCTTTCCCCCCCTTTCTCTCTCTCTCTCTCTCTCTCTCTCTCTCTCTCTCTCTCTCTCTCTCTCTCTCTCTCTCTATTTTTCCTATACATGTATTTAATTACGGTAGTATGTGTTAAAAGAGAAAGTTTTGTTATACTTCAAAAAACAATCAATCACTGACATAAACGACTGCATCCAATTCTTTTTCCCTTTCGATATTCGTCATTTTTGAAAATTTCCAATCAATCTTTGTCATTTGAATGTTTGCCCAATGTTTTTGAAAGTAAAAAGAATCCATTTTTTTAATTTTTCGAAAAAAAAAAGATGAAATTTCGAGAAATAAATTAAGTAGACAATGAAATGGATTAACTTTTATTATCTGATAATCTTTATTATCTAATATTTATTCATTTCTCAAATTGCATTCAGTTTAAAATGTTATAATTTAGTGAAAGTTTTCCTAATAAAAGTTTGAAAGCTGATTAGAATAGAATAAAAAAGCCGGAAATTTGGAATAGTAATTAAGAGTGATAATTAGCAAGAAATAAGTCATCTGGAAATTAGGTATTAAATAAATTTTCGGTTAGATTTCAATTTCTTTCTGTTTGAGGACTTATCGTTAACCCATGAGAATCATCTCCTATTTTTGATATTGGATATGAACATAAGCTGAAGTGTAGAAAATAGATATGTTTTCTACAAAAATGATTTATAATAAAAAATAATTTCGAAATGGCATATAGGTTTAAAAAACTTGGATAGTTTTGGAAAATTTTGATAGTTTTCAATTTCTCAATTTCTAACAATCAGAAAAGCCAAAAAGTTTAAACGGTAATTAAGAGTAGTAATTAGCAATAAGAAAATAATCTGCAAAATCGCTATGATTGATATCATTTCTAATCTTTTCTGTTCTTCCTTATCATTATTTTTTTTTCTCTAATTGTTTGAGAAAGAAAAAAAGAAATTTCGACAAGTTGATGGATTGGATAAAAGCATTATTATCTGATAAATTTTTCTTCTATCAATCTAAATTTCACATTTTCTATTTGGATAACCTGATTTATATTTAACCTAATTTCTAGCAATTATTTTGATTTAATCTTCTGATCGGCAAATTAATTTCCCCTTTGCACTCATTATATGAAATATGATGAGATATATGATAAGGATAAAGATGTGTGACAAAGACAAAAATGTGTGATAAAAATGAAAATACAGTGATAAGAATCCATTTTTATAGAAATAGAAGCATTTTTTTCTGGATTACAAAAATGTCATGATTTCGTTGACATTTTCTTTAATTTTCCTTCAGCATTTCAACATCAAAATCAAGTCTCTATAAATTTTCAACCATAAATTTTACCATTATGAGCTTCATTTTCTTGCTAATGTATTATACATAGTGAAATTCCAATAAAATTCCCATTAAAATATTGCCAATAATATAAAATCAATTTCTACCGAATAATTTTTGATTGACTGTATGTCTATATTGTTTACGTTTAAATGGATTCCATTAGGCTTGGAAATTATTTGACACTTCGAAATTTGAGAACGGAAGCAATGATTAGACTTTATCAGTATTCTTTGTTTCTTTTGTTTTTTTTTTTTTTTTTTTTTCTACATGAAATTTCATCGGTAAATCTTTAACGACTGCGAAATGAAGTAAGTCGTTGATAAAACTTTCGCCGATGATAATGAATCAGTAATAACAATCTTTCGATTCACGCAAATACTAAAATATGTTAATATATCAATCAATTCTTCCTACAACTGATTAGTTTGTTTTATTTTGAAAGACTATTAATCGCATAAAATGATAAATTAATCAGTTAGATGTGATAGCACAAGTGATAATTTTGCAACAATTCATTTCCTCGCAAATTACAACATTCAAACATTTTTTGGAATGATTTCTTAGTTTGAATTGAATTAAAATATTATGCTTGATATCAAAACAGCTGCTAAAATGATAACTGATAATTTAAAAATGCGAAATGGACTATCCATGCAAATAAATCAATCAATATTGTAATTTAAATATTAATTTTTCAAAAATTCTTCTGCTTTTAGTTTACAAACTGGATATTACTTTTTTTTTTTAATTTTGCATCATTTTTTGTCTCTTTATTAATTTTTCATAATCCAAATTATTATACTAAGCTTCATAGTATTCATCACTGTTTTTCATATAACTAATTATTAATAATTTTATCGACTTGTCTTTTTTTTCTTATTTAAATGGACTATAATTTCTTATTTTTTTTCAAATAATAAACTTTTCAAATTCAATTAAATTATTCGGCTTTATAATTGTGATGATTACTAGCATCACTCTATAAAAAAAAAAAAATAATAATAATAAAGAATAAAAATTAAAAAAAAATAAAAAATTCACTTTTTTGCACTTAAAAATGAAATTTTCATTTACATGTTTTTTTTTTGCTTGTCTTCATTATAATTTTTTTCATTATCAATTGCCACTTTCTTTTCTCATCTTTTTTTCCAAAACAAATGGGCAAAGGAAAGCAAAAGGACTTTGAACTGATTTTTTTAAACTTCTTTTTTCTTTCCTGATGACAAAAAATGGAAAGGAAAATTTCTATGTCACATTTTAGTGATGAAAACTACACAAACTGACAGTAATTTTGAGAAAAGATAAAAAATAGTAATAAAAATAAGAAATAGTAATCTAATAGTAATAAAAAAGTTAAAGAAATAATTTAACAGTAATTATGAAAAAAAAAAAACAAAAAACTCAAGCAATTAATTTTTTCTTCATTTTATCAAGAACAGCTGCTATCAAAGAAAATAAAACAATTGCTATATTTTCAAAAATATAAAACAAATAAAAATTTTAATGTTGACTGGGCAAAAAAATTACAAGTTACAAATAGTTTCTTATTATTATCGTAATTATATCTATACACTTAATTATTTATTTTAATTCGTTTATTATCAAGTAATTTGTGTGGTAGAAAATTCAATATCAATATAAAATTTGTTCGTTTAAATAATTTGTTTCTTAATTAGATTAATTATAATGATATATTCTATAATAATATCAAACAGCTGTTATTTTTTTTTTTTCCAAGAAGACGCAATTCAAAACAATTTCATTAGCTTTACTTCGTGAAACATATATCAATAGCTAAAACTATTTTATTAAAAGAAATGAAAATAAGCAAATGAAAAAAAAAAAATTTAAGAAAAAAGGAATTCGATGATACAAAAATTGAAAAATGATACTAAAAAAGAATAATGAAATAATGAATTCATATTAAAAATTTTTAAATTCTTTTATTTGCAAATTTATAATTTTAGCATACATGAGAGAACTATTAACAATTTGGTATAAAATTAAAGAACATTTATCATATCTTATCAGATTTACCGATACTGAAAATAATAAATGCTAATAAATTATATTATACTGCATAAATATTAACGAGATATATTAATTTAAAACATATTTCAAAACTTTAATTTTTTTTTTTAATTTTATTAGTTTCTATGAAAATTGAATTACATCCAACTGGATCCGAAAATGAAAACAGCTGATACGAAAAAACAGATCGATAAAGAAAAAAAATGAGAGAAGTGAAATTGAGAATGATTTGTATACGAAAATAATGGAAATTAAAATTTCCATAAAAATGAAAACAATGAGAAAAAAGCAGAAAAAACAAATAACGCACAGCTGATTGATCAAAGAATCGCTTGGTTACTTTTTTTTTTTTTTTTTTTTTAAATATTTTGCAGCATTTCTTGATTTTTTCAGCTGCGCGCAAAAATGAATAGTTTGCCGAATTTTACCATTTTATGGATGTTAATAATGATAATTGGTATAGTTTCATTTGAAACAGAAAATCTTTCATAATTAAATTGTTAGAATATGATTTAGCGGAAAATCATTCCAAGTAACTCTTATAAGTGATAGATAATTTTGATGATTTTTTGCTTAATTCGAAATTTATAACAAATTTTTGAAGAAAAACTGTAATAAATTAAATTTTGCAAGATTCGCCATCTTTTGTAACATTATTAAATCAGCAAATCCAAGGAATAACACAATGTTCTGAAATTAAATTATTTTTGGATTTCCTTATGCAATTTCCAAGCTTAATTTTCGTCAAAATTTAATTTATATAAGAGCCCTTCATCTTTCGATTTTATAAAACTAGAACTAAATTCTTAAGAGTAGCAATTAATTAATAAAAATAATGATAGTTCGACGGTTTAATTTTAAAAAAAAATTCTTTCCACTTTTATCAAATCTTTTTCTTGCACTTTCTTCTATCAATTTTATATTTACGAGGCAGTTTTATTAGTTTGTTGAACAACTATTTCAGATATTCGGAATTTTGAAATTATGTCACTTTTTTTTTGGGGGGGGGGGAAAAGAAAGTTACACAGACTGAAGCGATTTATTTGGAAGATTTTTTATTCTTTTTCTTTTTTGTGCTTTCAAAGAAAACAAAATGAATGACTGGGGAAAAAATGGATAAAAAATATAAGCTGATAAACAAATTTATCAAACAAACGAAATCCAATAATTCAGCATAACTGACACAAACTTTAGATGAATAAAAAAACAAAAAAATCAGACAGCATTCAAGCGTTATTTGATTTTTCCTTTTTGTAATCTTTGATTTCGTAACTAGTCAAATGCAGCATCTGATTTTCCTTTTTTTTTTTTTTTTTTTTTTGTTATTTAAAACTAAATTCATGAAAACTTTGCATAGAAAATTACGTATGTGATGGAAAAAATAATATGGATTAAATAAGTGGAAATCGAGTGTTTATATACATATCCTCGTTTAATACAAACAAATATTAATTTTTCTAATAAAAAATGCATTACATATATATTAAATCCTTAAAGATTTGAAAGAGAGGCGCTATAGCGAAAAAATTCAATATGTTAGATTTGATAAGAATTAAATTACGCGGTGTAATGCAATTTTTATATGCTGCGAAAAAAAAAGAAACAGATTTTTTATTGTAAATATTTGATATGATCCAACAAAATTGATAGAAAAAAAAAATACGAAATTAAAAAATATTTCTGTCATGAAAAAAATTCTTAATCAGATCCATTTAAAAATTGAATATTTGGAATAATAATGATTATATACGTGCATTTTTTTAATTTTATAAGTATATAAATAATTTGTATTTATATTTTGAAATTACAATAATGATTACATATATAATGATTAACATATCCAATTTGATAATATTTCATTGTATATGAGTGAAATTTGTGTGTGTGTATATAGTGTATAATATTACCATTTTGTTACTAACTTAATTGCATTCTATAAACATTCTATGAAAAATATGCGTGCATATTGCTCGTGCAGCTATAAAAATCATGATTACGCGTGCATGCAAATTTCTATTGTACGTGCATTTGAACATATAAATATCTATTATACGTGCACATGAATTCTTGCAAATATTTTTGCTTTCTTTAAACACATATATATATATATATGTAAATCGCTACAAAAATCATGATTATACGTGCACATCCATATTGTACGTGCATTTGATTTGTGTAACATGTATATCTATTGTAAAGGATGTGAAACTTTGCTTTTTACGCACATTTATTGATATAAAAAAATTCACGATAATACGTGTGTATTTTTATTATACGTGTATTTGTATAAAATATATTAATCTATTATGTATGCATGTGAATCTTTACATTTTATATCTGTTTTTTACATATTTATAACATGAATTCTTATGATATTTATTATTTATTTTCTATGTAGATGTATGCTACGATAGAAATGACTAATTGTACGTGCATATCTCTATATTCATGCGCATGAGTAATTGTAATTAAGCATTTATAAATTAGCTGAAGGAAATAATGGAAGGATGAAATGAATATGAAGATGGATTAAATGACCAACCAGGTACAATTGCAGATTGTTCTTGTTGCGTTGACATTGTTGTTTACAGTGATAATAATAGTAGTAGTAATAATGGATGGTGATGATGACGATGGGTTTTTGACTAACCGCTTTACTACTATTCAAACAAATCCAATATAAGCCTTATAGCTTTGAGTCTAAATTATACTTCACTATCTAGTCTTAAAACATATTTCACTCGATTAAAAAGCACTAGGAGGAGGTGCTTTTCAAGATGCGGGAAGAGAAATAATGCACAGAAATTCCTGTTATCATTGCACTTTTTTTCTCGCCTATTGCTTGTTTATAGTTATTATATTTAATACTCATTCTCTCCTTCTTTCTTTCTCTTTTTTTTCTCTCTCTCTCTCTCTCTCTCTCTCTCAATTTTAACCGACATATTATTCTAAATCTCTTTTTTAAAATAAATAGTTTTTTCTTTTTTTTTTTATTTCTTCCTTCTAACAACTTTCCTCATCTCTTTCTTTTCTTTTCGTCTTTTTCATTCTTTTTCGAAGAAAAAAGAAACCAATCTTTCTCTTTTCAAACTTGTGATAATCATTTCAAACAATTTCTCTATCACTAATAACAACATCTTCTTCTTATCTATTTCTTTTGTTGATAAACCTCAAATCATACGCTATCTTTTCATTCATTTATATGTCTTTCTTTTCTATTTTTCATATTATCATCTTGTTTATCGTCTTTTTTTTTAAAACTTTTTTTCTTTATTTTGGATGAATTTTATTTATAAAGCAAAGAGGAAAAAGAAAAGTTTCGCAATTGTTAAATCATTAGCTATTTGTGAAAATAAACAAAACAAATAAGTGTCTTCATTGTTGTAATTTCATGCAAAACTATGCTCACTCTTTCTCTCCTTTTTATTCCTTCCCCCTTTCTTTCTCTTCCTCAATCTTTTCTATTGTTTATATTTTAGCTAATGATAAAATTATCGTTAAAAATGTCAATGCTGAAAAAGAATAAAGTTGAGGAATAATAATAATATTCAATTACTTCATTTTTGAAAAATAATCTATAACCTCAAATTTCCACCTTTTAAAAACTTTAAACTTAGCTAAAGAAAAAAATTTTTAAATTGAAACAGAGAAAACGGATGACATAAAGATATAATTTTAATTGCAATTTCAAAAATTGAAGAAAAGAGCAAAATTTAAACGATTAAATAAAACATTTTAGAAAATGCAGATGAATGGGCACTAATAATGCCCATGAATAATGCAATAATATGCATTATCCATTTGGACCAGACTTGACAAGGATAATATTATGTGGCCTAGCCTTTAATATGAGCTATAGAAGGACAAACATATAAGGCTGTTAAATGAAGCATAAATAAGACGAATGGAAGACTGCTATCAGTGCCAATTGAAAATGAAAGGTTATAGGCCATGAGAAGGACTTTACAAGAGCAATTTTATCAGCTTACTTAATTAGTTCATCGAGTGATTCCTTAATTATTCAAATTTATCTCCATATAAATATCCAAACAATACAACTCATCACAGTATCATCAGTCTAATCATACTTGTTACTGTTTTTATCTTCAAAATCATCTATACTAAAATGTAAACGAAGCATTTTAAAATTAACGATGATATTATTATCCATTTAAAAACGAACTGATAAAAAATTGACGGTTAGAAATTTCGGAAACAAATTATCCATTAAAAAAATTTGTCAGCAAATTTCTTGAGCAAGATATTCTATTATTTCGATATAATTTTAGGCTGAATAAATTAGATTGTTTCTTAGTTACCAATTCATGAGCTTATTTCCGTAGTTAATATATATTTATTGTTTATTTGCTCTTATGAGTCTAATGATTGCTTAATTATTCAATAAATTATTCATCCAATTGTCTTTAAACTTCTACGGTAACTATTAATGATAATACCATAATACTGCGTAATGATCTTAATAATTTCATTTTCAGTAGCATCGTTTCCTTTTTTTTCTTTTCAGTCAAATCTATATATATGTATTTTATTATTGAAAGAATTATAAATAAATCAGTTTTTCCAGAAAGAAACAAGACATAATTTTTCAAATGTTTGACGTCATTAATATAATTGATTGGAGATATAAAATATGATTAATTTAATTCCAACACTCCATTTTCAAATATTGATGATGATAATTACGAATAACAAAAAATTATCGTCATCTATTTTAATTGATAATATTTATCCATTTCTTTTATCCTAATTTTTTTTTTCAATATTTCAAATGTTTTCTACTAAAAGAAATTAGTGAAATGTAAAATGAAATATAATATAAATTTGTAGCAGCATTAAGTTTCAATTCAACAAAATCAGAAGTTTTTTTTCTGTAAAGCATTAGAAAAATAAATTTTCTCGAAATAATGCGAAAATTGAACATCATTCAATTATTATCGCAATCAATTCATAAATTTGTTAGAAAAAAAAAACGATATAATGAAATGGTAAAATAGTAATAATAATAAATCAATCATTATCTTAAATGACAAATAATTTAAAAATTGAAGTGATAATGGAAAGAAAGACGATCTGATACTTGGCAAAATATTTTCAAATATCAATTAACATAAAAAAATTTTTTTAACTTCAAAAGAGAAGAAAAAAACAAAAAAGAACATTGTACAGATTTGAATGATTCCAATGATCGTATAAACTATCATGTTGTTTTGATCAAAATAATAATAATAATAAACTAATCGTGAATAATAAATAATTTTGAAAATGAAAACAAATAGAACTAAGAATTTCCATATTTCAATTACTTTATCAAGGTTCATAACAATAAAAATTTAAACATTTATTTTCGTTAGATCATTAAATTTCTAATGCTTACGTGCTTAGTTAGAAATTAAAAAGTTTTGACGAGAAAAAAAGCAGTCCATTTCTATTAATTTTTTTATATTTGCATATGCTATTATTTTTCAAAAACAAGAAAAGATGGAAAGTGAATAATAATTGTAATTAAATAAATGACAAAACTAAAAAATTTGTGCTTTTTTTTTTCGAATTATTTCAAGAAGAAGAAAAAGCGTAAATTTTGTCTTTTAAATGTTCCAAAGTATTTGTTAGAAAAAAAGAATTTTCTGTTTGTTTATATTTTATATATATTTTGTTTAAATTTTACACTTCTCATTCATCAAAAAAATCTATATAAAGTAAGAAAAATTTACGATACATATAAATATTTATGCAATTTCTAAACAATCATTAATTGCTCTCTCAATGATCCTTATGAATTTACAAGCATCGTAGATATTTTATTTTGCAAAATCACTTTAGAATTATGAAAAGTTGGATATTTACAAATTGCATTCTTAGCTAAATATTTGCTTATCGATAATCCATGATGTCTCCCAAGAGTAATATAATTTAAAGTTGTTATCGGGAAATTCTTAAGAAATAAGCATACATAAATAAACTTGGGGAAAATTTTCGACGCTCTAATAATTACTTAATTGCTAATATTGGTCTCTAATAATTACTTTATCGCTAATATTAATCATAAGTGACAGTTTTTATTTTATTTCAACAAAAAACTTTTTTTAGTACTGACAAATTTTTTAAACAATAACTCATTTCTAAAAAAAAAAAAACATCGAGAAAAATGATCGATTTAAGTGGGAGAAATTTTTCTTTGACACTAAATTTAAAAATTATCGTAAATTTGACAATTACTTCAAATCATAAAACAATTAATTAAAATGAATTAAATATTATTTAAATATGATATGATGATTTGTTATAGCTGCCATTAAGTAGTCTTATGGTTCAACTGATTACAAAACGCAACTTATAGATGGATTATGCAACGGAATAATTTAGGTGATCTCTGGATATCACGTAAAACTTTTTTGGCAAGGTTAATTTAGCGAAAAATATGCTTTGAAATAGTTTTGAACATATGAAAGTTAACTTTAAAACGGAAGATACTTAAGGGATAAATGTCTAAATACTTATTAATTATCAATTCATTTCTTATTTTTTGCGATATTTATTTTTATGCAATATTCATATTTTCGTGCGATTTTTGTTTTGATTTTTATATCGATCGATTTAATTTTGTATGCCATGTCCTTAACATACGCACACATACATGCATAATAAAATGATAGGCATAGTAATGTATATATATTAAATTGTTGCGACATTGTGATTAGAATTGCGATATGAATTGCATTATACATTGAATCATATCGCTGAATTTATTTTCTATTTCTAGAATAAAGAATTAAAGATAAAATCTCTCACAGCTGAAGAGTGAGAAGATATAACATTATCTAATATATCGCTATTATTTACTGACAGCATTAAAAGACTTAGCCTCTTGTTCTTTTACTTTCTTCCTTTTTGTTTACTTGTTAATAAATGAAGAATTTCTTGTTAAAATTTGAAGAATTTTAAAAATCTTTTAGAAAAATTAAGAAAAAGAAAAAAGAGCACCTATGCCGGTTTTTAGCTTCCATTCCATATCACGAATCAGTGAATCAATTTGATCACGGCCAAGATGTTCCCTTTGCTAAAAATAAAAAAAATTGACAAAATTGAAAGAGGGACGAATTAAAAAATACTTTTACAATGATAAAATACTAAAATTTTTTTTTTGAATTTTTTTGAAAGATGACAGATTGATTATAAGCGAAATTGCCATGTCTCCGCAATTTATTTAAATGAAAAGCTTTAAATAAAATTTCGTAAAATTTAAATTTACTTCATAAATAAAAAACATGAAATTTTATTTTAAAATGAAACATTTAAATTTACTTCATAGATACTTCCCATGTTTTGTGGTGCTGGCAGATCACGAAGTTGCGATTGCTGGTGTTGATTTGCGATACGTTGCGTTTTTGTTAAACCTGTAATTTGATAAATATATCATTGGAAATATAAAAAATCTCAAAACTTTTTCTAAAATTTTTTCTAACATAATTAAAGCACAATCAGCAGATGTCAATCTTTTTTTATTTGCATGGAAATTTTTTAGGTTAATTGATTATTCAATCCATCTTAATTAGCTATTCAATTAAAACATTGATCAAAAACTAATTTGTCATGTTAAAATTATATTTTACAAAAGAAATATCAAAATTTTGGTAAAATAAAAGAATGAAAATAAGAAGTGTAGAAATTGCATTATCTTCATTATCATCAATTTATAAATATTATACAAAGCCAAATTGCTGCTGCGCAGATAAATTTCATTAAAAATTTTCTAAACTATTCATTTGGTTTTTTTATTTTAAATTAATTATTTGAAATAATTAAAACTTATGCCACAACCACTGATAAATTTAATACAAAAACATAAGTACTTTGATCTCGAAGTTCCTTAATAAAGTGATAAGATTTATCAATACTATTGATTGGTATACGTCGTTCTCTGTTATCATAATTGTTGTTAACAGTTTGATAAGCATCTCTTGGTGAATCCATTACTGTATAAGCTGGTGTTTGTGTTGCGTATGCTCGAATATACGATTTCGGATCCGTAATAATATATGGTAATTCATCAGCCGTCGTTCCGCTGCTGCTTAAATTCAAAAAATAAAAAATAAAAATTCATTTAACATCTATTATGAATGATAATTTAATTTATTTCTGTAAGGAATTCATTTGCCATAAGTTTTCAACTTACCATCTCTGCAAAAGTTTGTCATATTGACACGAAGTTTCATTAAAAATAAAAAATTGAAGTTAAAAAACCGTTAATCTTCCATATAAATTATGCAATATTTACGTAAAAATGAAATCTTTTAAGAAAAAAGTTATGATCAATGAATTTAATGATTCTGTTCATATTTAAATTTCATGCAAATAAACTTAAACTTCAATGGATTTTCGATCCTATTTACCTGATTTATTTTTTATAATCAACTTCTTTTGATATTTACGCAAAACATATAAAAACATAAAAACTGTTTGTCAATTTTTTTTTTCGTTTTCATTTAATTTTCAAAACTTAAGCTAGCAAATAAGTTATCAATTTTATCTTGTGATTGATAAATAATAATTATATACATCCTGATGACTTTCATAAGTTTGTAAAACTGTGAGAAAGTATGAAATTTTAAATGATATATGATGTCTACGAAATAAAAATTATACCTTTGATAGTGAGAAGAATACTGTTGTTGATTATTTTGATAAGATGAATATGGTTGTTGACTATTTTGATAAGACGAATATGATTGTTGGTTACTTTGATAAGATGAAAATGGTTGTTGATAACTTTGATAAGATGAAAATGGCATAGTTTGTGATTGTTGTTGAAATGGTGACCGTTCAGTATATGATGTATTTTTATTTAGCTGAAATAATGAAATAATCAAATAATTAAAAAACGATTAAATGAAAATTCGAAAAGTGATTAAGGATACAACTAAAAATGAAAGAATATATATTTAACGCAGATCTCTAGAAACATTTATTAATTTAGACAGAAAAAATATTGCTTCTTTTCTATCCAACGATTTCCACAAATTTTAAAATTGAATTTGAAGAATAAATTTAAACTTAATAAGGACGAAAAAGCAAAAGAGAAAAAGAAATATTTCAAGATAATATTTTTTAATAAACTAAATGTTTTTGGAAAAAAATTAAATTGAAAAAAATTTATACTTTAATATTATTACTGAATATTTTCAAAATTTCATTTATTAAAAAAGTATCAAAAACTACAATTATAACAAATTTTGCTCAAACTAAAAAAATTAATTACCAGGAATTTTTCCCTTAAATTTTCATAAAATATTAAAAAGAAATAAAAGTTGATGGAAAAATTATTCGTAAAAATTAAAAAATTTTAGAAATCTAAAAATTGAATCTAATTATTATATATTTTCGATAATACATCGATTATTTTGATTCTTTTAATTTAAATTGTTTAGTTTTATTTTTTTATTTTGAAATGAATGAAATTGTCATTCAACTTTTTGGATGACAAGATTCATATTTTGGATAAGAAATGATAACAATAGCTCATGATTATAGTTGCATGAAGATAAAGTTTGGAAAACAAATACATCAGTAAAGATGCTGGCAAATGAACTGATAAACATTTTATCTTCTCGCAATCGTGCGGATTTAAAATTTTGTTGATCGTTAAATGTTTTCTTAAAGCATCTGTTAAATTAATTTAAAATATCCCGACGACTTTTGTTTATCGAAATATCAGGCATTTGTTTATTCAAATATCAACGTTATTTCACTTATTTTTCGATTGTTATGTCTGATTTTCAAATCTTATAATCGTAAATAATAAAGCTTAAGTAACTATTCTCGAAAATAAACAAAACTGTTAATCGTAAATAATAAAACTGCTCTTAAAACTTACAAATTTTCAGAATTTTGCTAAGACAATTTTATTTGATTTTCTAATTCAAAAAATAAAAAAAATGATATAAGTTAGGACAATTTTACCATTAACGGATAAATTCGCATTCGAAATAATATATTGCAATAAATTAGTATAATACATAAGTACTTCCAATTTAAAAGTTAAAAAGGATTTTAGTATTTTGCAGTTGATGAAAAATTAAGTCTCTAAAATTAAAAAATGCTTCAATGCTTCGAAGTTGAAGAAAATTTAGATTTCTAAAAGTTCGAGGAGATTTTAGAATTTCGAAGGAAAATTGGATTTTTGAAAGTTGGTTTTATTGTCTGAAATTTGAGGAAAAATGAGATTTTTGAGAATTGAAAGAGATTTCAATGTCTGAAAGGTAAAGAAAAGTTGGATTTTTACGATTTTAAACAAATTTTAATCTCTGAAAATTAAAGAAAAGTTCGATTTCTGAAAGTTAAAAAAGATCTGAATGCCGAAAGTTGAGGAAGATAACCTGATGAAGGAGCAAACACAAGACAAATGATTCGCTTATGTTAATTCAAAAAAAGTGAAAAAAAAAAGAACATATTTGTTTTCTGCTGTGTCTGTTCATTTTGCTTGCACTTTTGTGCAATAAAATTTGATAAATTATGAAAAAAATTTATTTTTTTTCAAAAAATAGGTCATAAAAAAAAAGTTGAAAAAATTGAAAGAAAATTGAAAGATATTTCTTTCGTTCTTCATTAGAAAAAATTTGAATTTAATTTCAATTAAATTTGAATTTGATCAAAGTTAAGGAGAAAGAATGAATTATAATAGAAGAAATGGAAAAATGAAAACTTTTGATTTAAATGGATTTTAAAAAATTTGATTAATTTAAAATTATTAATTTTGTTTTAATTTAAATTTATTGCTTTTTTAAATTTGTCATTTAAATCTATAATTTTTATTTCAATTTCATCAAGATAACTTCTCTTTCAATGGCGAAATAATACAATCAATAAGAATGACAAATAAGTGATGCTATTGTGAATATTGTGTATTGATATTATCATCTAATTCATTTCCTTATCATTCGCGGATTTCATCAATGAACTTATTTACTCATTTCATTTGTTGCGAAAAAATATTAATAATTTAAATAATGAATGAACTAAAAACTGTATTCAGAATCCATTTATATTAGATAAAGCAATGGTTTACAGAGAGTGATCATGACTGTTTACAGTGATTAATTTCGAGCAAAAAATAAGAATACACAAAGTTGGAAGTGATATATCGATGAAAATTTTGAGAAAAGAATAGAACCAAATATTTTTAACAATTCAATCTAATTAAATGATACTTAAGTAATCAATAATTGATAATTAAATGTTTTTACAAATTTGAAATTGTAACAAACCGCATTGGAGTATTGATAAACGTTCCGTTCCGGCATAGGGTCACGGGTATCATTGGACGAAGCATGAAACTAAAAATTAATGCAATTTATTTTAGTGGATGAAGTTTCAAAATTTTAAAAAAAATGAAAAAAAGAGTTAAAAAAATTAAGGGAATTCTTATGAGGGGAAAAAATGGTGTATCATAAAATTTTATGCATTAGTTTTCACTAAAAAGATGCTATTATTAGAAAATTTTGCGGAAAATTTTCATTTTTGCTTTTATTTTTTTCAAAAATTATGAAAATCTGTGTTGAATTTATTATCAATGATATATAATATTTGCAGAGTATATATGATTTTAATTTGAATAAGTTTGAATTTTTGCTGATAAGTTATAATTAACAGGAAAATGAAATTTTAATTTTACCGTTGCTCTGGCTTGATTTCCCTCCATCGGCTCATTGAACGAGCTGTTCGGCCAATATCGTCGAGACAATTGTTGATCCGTTCCGTCCAATCCTCCATTGGATAAATTCTCGATGTCGTCTTGTAACGATCGACCGTGCTCGGTCTTGCGTAAGCCAGCGACTGCGTGCTAAAAATTTGCGACATTTTGCAGAAATTAATAAATAAAAATAGCAACGAATATTTTGATATTACTTCTAACATATATTTGGTATTAATTTCAAACATATTTTCCGTTACGGAATTTTCGAATATTTGATGCTTATGGAAGGATAAAAAAAATTATTCAAATCGAACTCTAATGCGGAAAAGAAGTTATCAAAATTGTGTCTTTTTTTATTTCAAAGGATAAATCATTTCACACTTGAATAAGTAAAAGATTCGAAGTGAATAATATTAACACTGTTTAAGCATATAAGATAATGATATCATTCTAAGAGTTTAAATTAAAGAATTGAAAAAATAGATTTTAAGTCATCAAACTTGATTAAACAAAATTAAAATATAAAGAACTCAATCTTTAAAAAGTAGAATGAATTATCTCCAAAATATCGCAGAAATTATAAATACTTGAAAAAAATAAAATGAAACATATACCTGTAATGTCGTAGCGTCCAACCGGGGAGCGGTGGGTTTGGGCGACGCTAAAATTTTGTTAAATATTACTTTTGAAAATTCAGGTCATAAAATAAAACAAATTACAAATATGAAAAAAATACTAATTTCTTCTTCAAAAATTATTTTAATTGCAATAATTTGAAACAATTTTTTACAAATAATTTGACTTTATCGAAATTATATTTTCACAGCAATTATCTTTATGTGATTAATTTGGCTAATTAAAAAAAAAAAAAAAAAAGTTCAATCATTTATGGACTAACCAGGTACGGAAGAACGTGCTTGTCTGTTACTATCGGTTGGTGACCGCCAGCTAGATGATAAAAACGGCGACTGAAAGAAAAAAACGATTGAGAATTTCAAATAATTCGATAGCTCCCATTCATATAATTTTTTTGGTATTAAAAATATTTCATTAATTGTAGTACTAATTATTTAAAAATTTATTTTCAATTTCAAATTTTAGAATCGAAAAGCATTTTTTTGCACGTTTATTTTATATCAGTAAATGTTAGCTTATTTTTTAATGATAATCTTTAATTGACAAAATAACAGATTGAAATTTCAAAAAATAAAACAAATTCATACGGCTGACTGTAAAGGGGGTGGAGGAGGCGGGGCTGGGGGAGCGTCCATTCCTTAGCGTACGTGTCCTGAATATTAGCGTACGAGCGGCTTCTGCGTCCTCCAATGAGTCTAAAATTCGCGGAACAATCAGAAAATGACGTATTTTGAAAATTTATTGCATTGAATTATATATTTGGACAATTGAAAAATCAAAAAAAGGCAATTGCTGCACAAAACTCTTTAATAATTAAGATATCTTATCATGATAATAATGACAATGATTTGATTATTATACTATATATATTACGAAAAATGGATGTAGAAATTATATTAATGGTAACATACTTTTGGCAGTTTATATCATCAAACAATGACAATAAAGATAATAATAAATCGGGTATTTATCAAGCTATATGACAGCAATAAATTTTAAAGATATCCATTGTGATATGTTATTTAAAATTAATACTTATTGTTTGAAATCATTCGTTTGGAAAACTTTTTTGCTCTTAAATTCATTTAAATTTAAATGCTAAATTTAAGAGTAGAAAAATAGAAATTTTCGAAATGATGCTAAATAAAAATTGTATTAAATCAAATGATTGAAATTTTTTTAGAAATTAAAAATGATAGAACAAAGGAGAAAGAGAACGAATTATTATTGCACAACGATTGGACGAAAGCTGAGACGATAAGTTTTTCAACTGGAATGAGTCAACCATGACATTGAAACCGGTTTTTCCTATCTTTTTGTTTGAAATTTGACATTTTTAAAGTCATAGCCGATTTGCATTCCTCCGTCATATCATTTCAATCAAATAATCCAAATATGAGTAAAATGGGGAATTCAAAAAAAAAAAAAAAAAAGAAATCAAAAACTAGAAATGTAATGAAATATGTATTCATATTTTATCATTAATATTATTTATTAAAAAAGTAGATTTTATTTAAAATTTTAAAAATTAAACACTTCAATTAGCTAATGATGAATAACATTAATTTCATAAAGGTTTTAAGTAATAAACAAATATTTACTACTCGATTAAACCTAAAAAGGTTTCGAACTGTGATTTATAAAAATTCAAATACTTGAAACATATATTATTGGTCAATGCAAACAAGTTATTAACATTTTCAATAATTACTTCAATTGTTAAAAAAAAAAAAAAATATTCTTTCAGTATAACGATTTCAATTTTTAATTGAACGAAATGCTATTCAACTCGTGGTTAATTTTTCGAAAGTTTTAATCTTTTTATTTAATTACTGAAAATTTTGAACAATTTTAATGCCGTCTAATTAAAATTTTAATATTCATTATGTCAAGACGTAGTGAATTTGAAAGAAGTTGCATAAAACTTCTAACTGAATAAAAAAATTTTTTTTTAAAGATTTACTTAATTATTCATTAACTAATATAAGTATTATTATAAAAAAAAGAAAAAAAAGAAAAAAAGGAAAGATTATTGTAAGTTAGCATTTATTTGATTTATAATTATTATGACATGAAATTCTCAATTTTCTTTTAAAAATTTCAAGACAAATATCTATCTCTTTATAAATAAATTTTAACTTATTTATGCAAATGAAAAAATTCGGGATTGAATTCTAATTTTCTAACACCTTTTTATATAGCAATTGAAATGTGGAAGAAAAAAAATTAAAATTGAATAGAATGAGTAAATATTTGTTCGATGGAATGGGATGAACACTTGCATACTGTTGAGTAAATAATAAATAAGACTTTTAACTATTATCAACAAAAAAAAATAATTATTTCGTTTGACAGAACCAAACACATACTATTCAAAAAAAAGTCTACAATTTTTTTATAAACTTTCAATTTATTATTATATTATAAACTAGCAAATTTATTAAAAAGTTAAAAGTAAAATGAACTCACTCTCGAAAAAGATGCAGTGAGTGGAATTTTCATAAATTTAAATTTTAAAATTTATAAATTATATTATAACTCAGTAAATTTAAAAAAAAAACGAATTTAAGAAAGGCGGAATAAATTTAATTTGCAAACAATTTTTATAAATTCAAAATTAATAATTTTTTTTTATTCACGAAATTTAAATTGAAGAGACAAAAAAATTTTTTAAAAATAAGCAAAAATATTAAAAATTTGAAAAAAATAGGATTTAAACTGAATATATTTGATGAAAGTAAAATAATATTTTTTTGACGATTTAATAAAGGGATTTTTTATAAAATTTGAAATTCTGCATGTTCTGTTACAAATTAATGAATTTAAAACAAAAATAAATAACTAAATACACATAAAATTAACTTACCCTGGAAATGGATACGATGGAAGTGGTGACAAATAGCTACTCATTATTACTGTATGAACATTTGATACAGCACTTACTATACACAGTAAGTTTTTGCTATACGACTAAGCAACTTTATATTTCAACAATATTTCGTATATTTTCGTCGTTTGATAGAAAGAGTAGAAAGCAGAAAAGTGTAATAAATCGTAAATCAGCGAACTAGAAATGTTAGCTCTATCGTTGTGCAAGATTTTACACTCTAACATTTCTTCGAACTTTGCATTCTAATTGTTTTTACTTCGAATTCTTCAACTATTACCGTTCCTTCTTCCTCACCTTTATAATATAGTCGCTTTGGAAAATAATTGATACGATGAAGTAGTTTGACAAAAAATAAATAAATAAAATAAAATATTTGAAATGATAAAGTTAATGTGTATAGTATAGATGCAAAATTATTACTACGAAATGAACGTTTTAATCCATTATAATGGGCCAACAGCTGATAATTAACAGAAGAGATAATAAATTAAATATATATATATTTGTATGTGGTATGCGTTGGTGTGTATGTGGGGGTGTATGTGTGAGTGTATAGGTGTGTATGGATGGCTATCATTGTTATATTATCACTATAATGAAATGGATATATATATATATATATATATATGTAAGTGTGGCTGCGTGTGGGTGTATGTGGATATATTTGGATATGTGAGTGTGCGTTGTTTGATGTGTTTATGTGGGCATGTGTGGGCGTGCGTGGGTGTGTCTATGGATATCATTGCTATCTTATTTCTATGACGAAATAACGATATATACAAAATTACAACACGAATGATCTTTTGTCGTATGTGCAATCAAATATATATGTGTAGGTGTATGTGGGTGTGTGCAGGTGTGTTTGCATGGATTGTGTGGGTGTGTGTGAGTATGTGTATGGCGAATAATTGCTATATTATTATTGTCAAATGAAAAATTTAATCTTTGAAATGGTTGATGATTGATAGTGAAGGAATGATAAATTTAAAACAGTTGAAATTAGTCATCTAAATGATTATCTTATCAGGGTAAAATATGCTCCAACATTATCATTTTTTTTCTATCAAATGGAACATTTAATCTGAAAAAGACTAAATAATTGAAAATTTTTTAAATAATGCAAAATTAATGAAAACAATGGAAATTAAATGATGAAATAGTCATAATTATTAATCTAATAGTTTTGTTATCGGAAATGTGGGATAGAATTATACATCAAAATATATCCATGTATGTATGTATGTTACCGTATTATTTCGATTAAATGAAATATTTGATCTTGAGAAAGTTAGTAATTAATAATTAAATATACTGAAAAATAGCAGAACAATCGAAATTACATAATTAATAGAACAAATAAAATAATTAATGGAATGACTGTGTTTTTGGGAATACATGTGGTATGTACGTATTATTAGTAACATCAATTGAAAATTAGTTAATAAGAAATGGATGATGATGACTGAAACAATCAAATAGTTAGAATGAAATTTGATTTGAAATAATTTAATTTTCAATTATTTTATTTCTTCTTTTCTATTCTTTCTAATAACAAAATTTATCTAACTTTTCTTCTGATCTGAATTGGATTGTTTTTAATGATGAATTATTATTTTTGATAGTTAAATATAATGTAATCAATATCGTGGACTTAAATTTGTCGTAAAATTTCACATTTTCTCATTTATCAAGTATTAGGTAAAATCATTTTTCTTTGAGTTGCAAAAAAAAAAAGCTGAAATCAACAGTTTTGTAATATAATGAAAATTTATTTTTTTTTGCAATAATTTTTGGAATATTGCAGAAAAAATAGAAATTACTTTATTATATTTTGAAATAAATGTTACTAAGAATTGATTTTTTCTTTTGCTTTTACTGTTTGCGAAAAATTATCAATTAGAAAAAAATCGAAAAGATTAAATATATGTTCTACAAATATTTAGAATTCTTATTTGAATAATAGCAAAAAATCGATTTGTAATTTAAATATTTAATCTTCAAAATGCAACTTTTTTTCTGAATTTTTATCAATAATGATAAATGTATAACAATCGTTGCAAATTTTTATATTTAAAAATTTGATGGATGAAATTAGAATTTGAAAAAAATTTGGCGTAGTACGCTGATTGACGTCATATAAAGAAATAATCAAAAATTTATGAAGAAAATATTTGAATTGACGTAATATGTTGATTGACGTAATATAAAAAAGTGATCAAAAATCTGTGAAGAACGAAAAAAACACACAAATTGACGTATATAAATAATTCATCAAAAATCTGTTAACGAAAATATATCCCGATTGACGTAATGTGCTGATTGACGTAATATATGTTGATATAATACGTCACTGCTAACGCTGATTTATAAATTTCGTTCAAAAAATGATCAAAGCTTTTTTTTGAACGAAAGAAACGAATAAATTGACGTAATATGCTGATTGACGTAATATATTTCAATATAGTGCGTCACATCTGATCGATAAATTTCATTCAAAAAATGATCAAAAATGAAGGAAACGTGTAAACTGACGTAATATGCCAAGTGATGTGATGACGTTACATAGAAGAATTAAATAGTTAATCTGTTGCTTATGATGCTAATTTATAAAATTTACTTCAAAAGTGATTTGTGATGTTAGAAATAAAACAAATAGATGTTATTCTGGAATTTGTTCATTTATTTGACAGATGAGTGATTTCTGAACTGTTAGTGAAAGATTTGATACTATCGATCGGTTCATGTTTCACTTTTCTTTGCATCAAAATTTCATAATGAAAATTGATTTCTGATAGTTTGCTTATTTTGAAGTATTTAATTAATTATATTTAATATTAATTTCATTTCATGTTTCAATCATAATTTTATAAGAATAAAAATAACAGGAAAATTGATACATTTCGCCAATCATTCTACTATATCTTCCAAAATGAGTAATCCGATACTCGAGAATCATTCAGAAATCTGATATCAAATTATGATAAGATATGTTGAAAGTTACAGATAAAAAACGAAAAAATACATGACGACCAAAATATGTTTTTTTGAACAGAATTTAACTTCTGAACGCATTACGTTATATTGCATTTACGCAAACTGAAATAATTAATTTTATTCCGTGGATAATTATATAAAACATAAATTATCCAAATGAATTAGCCAAAATTAAAACCAATATTTTAATAATCAAAGTATTTTTAGTTTCAAATGAAAGTTTTCACTAAATTCCATACATTTTTTCAAAATACTGCACTGCATTTTTCAAAAGGAATTTACGAAAAATATAATTATTTAAAACTAAATTGGAGAGAAATTCGGGTGAATCGCAGCAAAGTACTTAAATTTAGCTTTTATATATATATTGAAAAACTTACAAAATTTGTAAAATATATGATGCCAATTAAATCGTATTTTGAATTGAATGATTGAATTAAGTAATTAAATAGAAATAACTTTAGCAATAGAAAATTGATAACTGTGTAAATAATAATGATTATTAAAAGCTATTACTATCAAAATTCTTATCATAATGACTCAGTCCGTTTTAGCCTTATTTTAAATTATATAGAAAATTTTTTATCATAAAGTGAATTTCAAATTTTACTTCAAATTTATCATTCATAATTTTAAATTATGCCAGAAGATAAGAATTGTAGTCAAAAAAAAAAACGAAATGGACATCTGTCGAAAGGGAAAAATTTAGACAGCATACATTACAAAATAATAGAACTACTGCAAAGTATGCTCAATAATTATATATTTTATAAAATTCAAAAATTGCGTCTGAAAATATGGAAGTAAAATTATTTTAACTTAAATTTAGAACTTTATTTTGTAATTGAGTGAAGAAATTCTATTGCTAAAATTGATCATATGTTTAGATATTTTATACAAATAAATCTTAAAGATACTACAAAATTGAATGAGATTTGAAATCATAAATTTTCTTTCAGGCAGATCAAAAAAAAAAAATAAATAGATTGTAAATAAAGTATTCCGTACAAATTACAATTTAAAAAGTTTATAAAATTGAAATGAAAAAATATTTTCATTATGATTAATTTTTTTACATATGCTATTTTACACGGATTAAAAAATGACAATTTATCTTTATTAGTTCGTTTTAAAATTTATTTTAATCATTTTTTTCTTTATTGCAAAACATAAAAAAATAAAAAGAAAATGATATGAATTAGAAAATGAAATTAAAGTGAAAGATAAAAGTAAAATTACTGTAAGAATAAAATGAGAAAAAAGTTTGAGAAAAGAGAAAGCAAATAAGGTCAATGAACTATGAAATGATTGAAATCATTGTAAAATTGGTAAATGATAGGGAAAGGAAAATATGAAATCAAAAATTGTATTAAATTTTTAAAACAAACAAAATTTCATATTTATATACAATTATGAATAAGTGAAAATGTATCTTTTATGGATCTTATTTTAAATTAATTTCAATAAAATTTATCAATTTCGGGAAAGCTATAAAAAGGAAATTTTTCCATTTGTTTTATAACAAAATTATGTGATTATAAAGTTGCGGAAAAATAAGTTTTATAAGTAAAAGCTCTGAAAATTTTTGAAAAAAATTCGCAAATTCAAAGGTAATTTTTGCTAAAATTAAATAACTCCGTACATAATTAAGAAAACGAAAGTTAGTGAAAAAAAAAAATTGTGTGAGAAATATTTGAAATCATAGATAGTGATAACAGTATGAAAAAATAAATGATAAGTTTATGATTTGTGGAAAAAATATGATTGTATTTGAATTTTAATTTTCATTTTTAATTGCAAGTTAATGATATTTTTGAGGAAATAAAAGTATCCTATCAGTGAAGTATTAATGGCAATTTTTAATAATAATTTTTATTACCATTACAATAATGTTATCAATATTATCACTATAAAATAAAAGCAACCTATAACTAATACAAATATCTTGCTCTGTGATTGTGATATGTTAAATTTGAGCGGAACGTAATAATTTATCACAAAGAATGAATAGTCGATTAGGAAATGATAATTAATTCAAAATCAATAATTATGACAAATTAATAAAGTAGAGAAATTTTTCAATGAAATTATAAGCATAATAATGCCACAGATGATATTATGCAAAATTAATAATTATTCAAAGTATTCCAAGCAAGTTGCAAGAAAATTTGCAATCGAAACGTAAAAGTATCGTTATGCCGCTCAGCATATCTATTATTTAAAATATTTTATTTTAAGTCTCAATATGCCATAAGATAGGAATTCAATTTTATTGATTGACTATATAAACAGTTGTTGCTTATCATTTATCAATGCCTCATATCGTAAAGCATAAAACAGATATCAAATTTAAGCTTTTCGTCCGCATGTTTTTCTTATTTTTCAAAATTATTTTAAACAATTTCAATAAACAGTTACTAATTTTTTTGTTATAAGTTATCAATACTGTGCAAAAGGAAACAAAAAAAAAAACAAAAAAGAAAGTTATCAAAGGGAAAATTTAATGTTCATATATTAAAAATAATTAATAGTATAATCAATAACTTTTCGTCAACAAATCTGATTCGAATAATATTACAAATATCATATCTTTCAGTTTTTTTTTTTTTTTTGAGTTTATGTTTTTTTTCTTATTTCGGATAAAATAGTATTTAAGTAAAAATAAACATAATTTTCTTTTTTGGTTTATATTTCAATACCATATGTTACATTACATTTCGAAATGTTAAGATCAGATGCAAACTTGAGAGGAAAAAAAGAAGAAAGAAAGCAACGGAACGATAAAAAACATCTGTCTCATTTATTTTTAAATATTTATCGAATCTTCTATCTGCCTTTTTATCTCAGAAAAGTACGAAACATTCGATAAATATTTTAAAAGAAAAGCAAAAAGTTCAAGCTAACTTTAAATTGTTATTCGACAAATTATTTAAAAATAGAAGCAAAAGTTTAAACTTGATTGTTGTTGTTTGATACAAAGCAAAAATCTAAATTTGAAAAGAAAAAAAGGAAATATAGAGAAAGCTATGAAGCAAAGCTTATTTAAATATAAATAAATTTCATAATAACAGTAGTATAATCATTTCACAAGAAAAAAATTACTTGAACAATGCCAAAAATTAATTTAATTAATTCTTTTTAGCTAAAAATATTTTACATTTATATTCTTAAAATATATTTTGATATGGAAAATCTTGACAATATCCAAAATTAGTTTATAATAATTTTTTCGAGTGAAAATATTTCATTATTATTAAAATGTATTTCAGTAAAATAATAACTTCGATAATATTTAAGTTACATATCGTTAGAATAGAAATATATTTAGTAAAATATACTTTAATATTATAAATTCGATATTTGATATGATAACTCTTATGCTATATAAGTATATATTGTTAGAATACAATACATTTATTAAAATATAGTTTAATTTTATAATTTTGATAATATCTACGATAAATTTAATTAATTTTTTTTCTTTGACTAAAAATAGTTTACATTTACATTACTTAAAATATGCATGTAAAAATGTGCGAAATAATTGGTGGAATGGGAAATTAAAAAACAATTAAGGAATTTAATAACTAAAAAATCATGTTAGAAATGTTCTAAATTAAAATAATGATAATTAGATGGATTGGTATCAGTAATGAACAATAAATATGAATGAGACAATTTAATCTTATGTGGTAGTGAAATAAAGAGAAGTTTCAAATGATGTTGTAATTATGATCAGATTAAGGTCACGGACAATATAAGAAAATCGTCTTTAAAATTTTCAAAATGAAACACGTAGTGACTAGTGAAGTCTTTCATTTTTTTTTTTTTTGGAGAATTTTGCGAAGGATAGTAAAAAATACATTAAAAGGTAAATTAAAAATAAATTAAGAGCTATTAGAAAATAAATCAAAAAAATATTAAAAAGGACAAATTAAAAGTAATATTCAGATAATAGAAAGTTATTAAGTGGAAAATGAAAAGATAATATTTAAAGGTATTAAAAGGCAAATTTATTCAAAGATAAATTAGCGATAATGAAAATATAATTAGTCCGAATGATATCAAATCGATAAAATTGCAAGATTTTTCGAGTTATATTTTATTCGTATTTTTCGAGTTAAAAGTTAGACATAAATTCGTTGATCAATAAGAAATAATTTGATCAAAGAATTATCATCATGAAAAGTTTGCATTAAAATGAATGGCAAATATTATCTGAGAATTTCTAAATATTCATACAAATGCGAATTGATTATTTGCTAATTCGCCATTTATTGAAACGATCAGTCATATTTTGATTTTATCAAAATTCGGGTCATTTTATTGCAATTTTATCTTCATAATCTCTCAAATTTGCCTTCTTAAAATTCGGATAATATCTCGTATTAATATCTTTTTTTGTCCTTTATTGTATTACTTGTAATAAACAAAAAAGATTATAAGTGAGGATGAAAGAATGGATGGAAAAAGTAACGAGAAGAACATTTAATTAATTTAAATAAATTGAAGAAGTGATCGTAAATAATTGGAAAAGAATTGATAGAATTTCAGGCTATCTTTTAAGTATTTCGAACAAGCATTTGAAACAAACAACACACATATTTTTTAAAAAAACATTTTAAACAATTTAGTGTAATTTTTGAAACTATGATTATCGATTTATTCCTATTAATTTCTGCAACACTACTACTGATATATTCCCATTTATCAACTAAAAATATCATAGATGAAGAATTATGTGTCTTTATCAAATACTGCTTTATTTATTTATTTTTTTTTCTATAAAATCATACAAAATTAAAATTATCATTTCACTAATGTTAAGCAAAAAAATAAAAATAAAAAAAAAAAAACTATGTATTGGAAATTTTTTAATTTTAAACTGAACGCATGGCTCCATTCTAAATTAAATAAATTTCAGCTTAAAAGCAAAGTTCAGCGAGATAAACATTATGTATTGTGCTCCAGATATTGGAAAAATGAGAGATTAAAAAAAATAAATGAACAAGCATTATTTAATACTATATGAATTGAAAATTTAATATGGAATGAAGAATTCATAATCATTTGTTCTATTTAATCCTTATCTATCAGAACAAATTTTTTTTTCATGACATATCGGGATATTTACTTGATTCATCCATGACATATCAGGAGATATTCGATAGGGATATTTACTGGTTTATCCATAACATGTCGAGATATTTATTTATTTATCCATGATATATTGTGAGATATTCGATTAAATTATCTATAAATTATCATGAATCAGCGTAAAACGTAAATATTTTATTTTGATTCATTTAAGTTAAAAAAATTTTTTAAAAAAAGTTCAAGCCTTCTTCAATCAATCAACATAAAAAAATGTTAAAAAAATTTAAGCCTTTTAAAAAAAATTGTCATGAGAAAAAGATTTTAAAAAAAGAAGTTAAAGCTTCTTAAAATAGTTACCGTAAAAAAAGGTAACAAAAGAAATTCAAATCTTCTTGAACCATTTATTATGTAAAAAAAAAAAGATGAAAAAGTTTAAAGCTTCTTAAAATAATTCCCATAAATGAAAGATAAAAACGTTTAAACCTTTTTAAAAAAATTTTTATAGGAAAAAGACTAAAAAAAAAGAAGTCATTCTAGGAAAATTATGAGCTTCATCTTCTCTTTTTTTTTTGAAATGGCACTTTTTCTTTTCAAAATTATTTCCGTTTCATTCTTCCTATTACCATTTCTTCATTTTTTTCCCAAATTTTTACAAATATAGAAAAAAAGGAAAGAAATGAGAAACTATAAATCTTTTGATGTAAAATTTAAAAAGAATTGAGAACGTAAAGGATAGAATAGATAAGAAACATTTGGTAAAATATTTAAAAAACCGATCAATGAATATTGATTATCAAAAAAGCAAAATGAAGTTTTGCTGGAAAAGAAAAAAGTAGAAAAAAGATGAAGATAGTGAGAATATTTTTTTTTCTTTTCATTTTTTAATTTTAAGAAATTTTTTGTTTTTTGAACAAATTGTCAAAATCGAAAAGAAAAGAAAAAATAGAATCCTAATACTCAAAAAAAAAAAAAAAAAAGAAAAAAGAAAAAGAAAGGCGAAGCAAATAGTTTTTGTTCGATTCCATTATATAAATAATGGAAATTGAAATAAATGACTGATGAATTCGGACACGAAAACTGGTCAAGCAAATTTGAAATTCCCGGATTATTCTCCTGAAAAATCATAATATCTGTTGACAAATTTTAACTATTAACACGTGAAAATGTATTTGTACATAAAAATTGAACAAAATGAGGTCGTTCATTCTTTAATCATCAATCACCAATTTTCTTATCATTCGTCTTTTTCTTTTTTTTTTTTTTTTTTTTTTTTTTTTTTGAATTTAACAATGTGCGGCTGGACAAAAAAAAACTCAAACATAATTTTCGAGATTTTAAAAATGGGAAAATATAAAATATTAAATTGAAAACCAATAAAACAAATATAAAAAATCTCCAGTTGATTGAATTAACCTTGTATTTTTTATTTAATTAATTTAATCGTCGAAAAGTATTGTTTTTTATTGAGGAAAGTTCATAATTTTCACTGATAAAAGTTTATGAATTAGCCAACTTCTATTTTCAAAAAGTTAGAGGCTTCAAGGATCAAAAAGTTGGTGTTGATTCACTGATATCAATGTTATCCATATTTTATTGTCGATTTCTTCAAATTATTAATAGGAATTTGATGAATTGATTAATACTGATACTTTTTGTTTCCTTGGTGAAAAAAACTGCTGTTTTACAGTTCAGATGACAACTAATGAGTATTAATAAAGCAATGAAAAGTGATAGAAAAACTGCGCCATTCATTCGATTTTCTTAATACTGATAAGATTGCAATTTGTTTAACTTCATTTTCGAATTTATTTTCGAGAAAAATTTTATTTCAATTATTACAATCTGAAATCACTTTCAGTATATTTAACAGATTAATCAAGTTACATGATTACTATAATTCACTGTAAAATAAACAAAGTCAGATTTTGCTATAGAATAACAATAAAAATAAATAAATTTGAATAGAAAAAGTATGGAAAGACCTCAGTTATTCGAAAAATATCAAAAATAAATAAATAAAATATGGTATTGCCTGAAAGCAATACCTCTTTTGGTGTGCTGCTTAAGAATTGTAAAAACGATTCCGCATCACGTCCAGTACCGCAAGTATTCAAGCTATAAAAAAAAAAAAAAAAATTCCGAAAATTCCAAAAAATATTATATCAATAGACTACAATTCTATCATATTTACAATTTAAGAAATCATTCTATTTACTAATTCAGTAGAAAATTTCGTTTGAAAGACTTGGAAGCGATAACCAGAAATGAACAAGTATACGTTTTAACAATACGCAAACATTATTTTACTCAGAAAACGGAAAAAAAAATTCTGGTATATTACCGATGGATTTATATTAATTGTCTTTCTTGCTATCAGGACAGTCACCACAATCATCCATCTTTTGAGCATTTTGCCTGTGAGCATCGCGAGCTTTGTCTGCTGTAACATCTTGAGCGGGAGTTGCGGGAGTTGCGGGAATCTGACAAGTCGGATACAACACTGCATCAAATGTCGTTCGCCATGATTCTGGTAACAGTCGAAATATGATCGGCTGAATGAATTTGATGTATATAGCCAGAAGTACGGGTAGCAATATGCATGGTACACAAACCATTTTCTTTCAACAAATTTGCCGTCTTCTGATAACTATAAAAGAGAAAAAAAAAATCAATCTTTGATAAGTCGAAAAGTTAATATTTTCAACTGAAATACAAAAATTTGAACTCAACCAAACTAATTTTGAAATTTCAAAAAAAAAAATTCCTGGTGAAACTAAATTACTATAAAATATCAATATTAAAAAAGTGGTGCTTTAGAATAGCGGAAGAATATATAGCATTTAAGCTTTCTTTCAGACCAGAATTAATACTGCAAGAAGAGGGGAACAAATCAAAATCAATCTTATTACATATATAACACGAAATAAAAACCCAAACAATCAACAACAAAATCTATCTAATTATTTTTATGAATTGACTACCTAGCTTTGATAATGTCAGGTAATTTCATAACTCCACATTCTGCAATTTAACTTACTACTCGTCTATTGAGTATCTGACCTATAAAGTAGTACATAAAAAAAGAGGCTTTAAACATACTCAATATACTATTCGAAAATATCTAAGGAAGAACTACAACATTAATTCGAAAAATTTTCAACTTTCTTAATAATAGTGAGTCAAAAAACACAAAGTTCGCCTATGAACTGCTACAATTTCTGTCTTTTAAATACAGCAACAAAAAATCCATTAGTTAGATCAATTTCTGGTAATGCGCGCAGACATTTATGACCAAATGAATAGTTTGTTCTTCCGCGATGCGGCCATTTTGGCATTGCCTTTATTAGTTTAAATCGCGTCCGTAAGAAATCGTCGTTAAGGATCTGAAAAATACATCATAAACATATTCTATTTTTCTCATGCTAATTAAGACGACAAGTTTTAGTATAGAGAAAAAGAAATAATGACAAAAGAATTTTCCTTCTATTATACTGCACTATATTTAAAACTTCAAGGTACTAGAGTCAATCTTTTGCTTCTTTCAAAAAAAGAAGAAAGAAAGAAACCTACTTTCAGCTTAATATTTCCTTTCAGAGAAAACCTGATCATGGAGCTGAACCTAGATGAGAAAAATGATTAGTAACCTCTTCGATCACTTGCTCATTTTCTTCCTCATGAATTGAACATGTTGAATAGACGATTTTTTTCAAATTTGGCAATCCCATCGCATGTTTCAAAAGCATAGCCTTAAACAGGAAAATTATGTTCTATAAAATTATTCAAACGTTCACAAATAAACATATAAAATAATGACAGAAGATTCGTAAATGAAAAAGACTACTCAAATGAACAGCTCTGATTGGAATTCTAATGTATAAAATTATAAAATTTCCAATTCCGAAATGAAATTTACTTAAATGCACGGTTAGAATCCTAATAATATAATGAGAGAACATTATATGGACTATACCGGATAAAATCTAAATATAAAATCCTAAAATTTTAATCATAAGTATCCGTCAAATCCGAAAATCAGAGATATAATTACGAGTTCTTTCACCTGCAGATTTGATAAAGATCGTAAACGACTGGTGTTTGTTTTTTCTTCTTCATCAATCAGTTGATCCATACGTTTCACAATCCCTGATCCACTACATGGAGGATCCAGTAATGCATACCGTATCTTTCAATGGATTCATATTAGAAATGAAATATTCAAAAAAAGAAAAGCTTAAGCTTAATTTTGCAATGAATTAAACAAATAATTTAATAACTAGAATCACAGAGAAGCACAGGATCATATTCTGCGGACAACTCTTCTACAATTGGAAATCTTTCTGAATTAGCAGACAATAAGACAAACATATAACAAAAAACGACTTATAACGAAATGAAACGATTTATAACGAAATGAAGCGATTTGATTGCTATACATATTTCTTGACAAAAATAAGGAAATTTTAATTGTTTAACTAAATTCATCAAGAGAAATGAACATACCTTACTGAATCTCTTATCCGTTACATCAGTACGAAGAAAATCTCCACAATATGTGCTAACATTGATTGCTCCAGCTTTCTCGATCATTGTACGTAACGTTTTAATGCGATCACTCGCTTTATCGATTGCCCAAATCTTGCTGAAAGCAAAAAAATCTAATTGAAAACATATCCTCTATCAAACGAATAAATCATCTGCGACCTCAACTGATCATGAATATACATGAGCTTAATTAATTGAACTTATAAATAAAACATTTAAAAAATCTTCACCCTTCGTTTTGGACCAATGCTGCAAGATGTGTAGTCTTCATGCCAGGTGCTGCACAGATATCAAAAATGCAACTTCCTATTTTTGGATTCAAAACCAGGCTTGATAAACAGCTTGCCTAAATATGTACAATTTACTTGCTTTGAATTATCAGTAATTGCAGAAAATTAAACTTGGAAAATTTATCATGGAATGTAAATGGCAATGATTTTATAATAAGAAAAGAGAAACATATTCCCGAAAGATTCTTGCAGAATTATTAAAATAATTATAATGAACGGCTTGGCTTTGAATGTTTTGTCAATTAGACTAAATTCGAGATTAATTTTATGGGCGAAACTTAGGAGTAGTAGTACTATATTCCCACGTTTTTTTTCGTCATATTATCAATAAGATTAAATGTAATAGATTAAATTCAGTGATGGAAACAAAACTGATTGAACAAATCTAAAATCATAATAAATAACTAATATAAATCGTAAATGATATTTTTAATAAATTTTAATAACAGTATACCTTATCTTGCAGTAATAAATATCCACCTGTAACCATCCAATGTTGATGCAAATCGGCATTTGTAGGAAAAAGAAGCAATTCGTTAACATGACAATCAATGTAAACTTCATCTTCCGACATCAAACTAACAGTAGTCTTGTACCAGTTGTCATTTTCTTGAGGTTTTAAATTCGAAATAGTCCATCCTTCGTCTTGCAAGGCTGAAAAAATTTCGCTAAACTGAAATTCAAAGGTTGAAACAATTTCAGTAAATTGAAATTGGTTTTTTATTAAATTTTGATAACATGAAATTAAATAATTACCTTGCAATGCCTCATCAAAAGACCATTTTATAGTGTTCACTCTTGCATATCTCGGATTTCCGACTTTTGAAGTTTGTGCAACATGTCCTTTCGCCTCTTCAATCATATCTTTCATATTTCCCAACTTAAAAAACCATAAACAAATAGTATCAAGTAAATTCACATTTTTATATGACATTTACATAAAAAAGAAAAAAGCCCTGGAAAAATAAAGTTAAATTGAAATTAGTAAAAAAAAAAAAAAAAAAAGGAAATTAGGAAATATCATAAATAATAAAAAAAATCAAAATAAAAAAATGATAATAAGCGCAACAAAGATGAAATAAAACGGATATTTTTTCTTTGCGTCGTCTGTTTGATATTATGAATGGTGAGATAATCTTGATATGAATTATCAATGACATTATTTGTGGAAGTTGATTAATCGAACGTTATGAGATATAGAGAAACTGTTCATATTATTTTCATTCTTTCAATCGGTATTTATGTAATCTTTTTTAACTAAAGAATATGAACATGTAGGTTGCAAATGGAATACTATTAGTTGTACTCATAATATAAAAGTTGATGATATTCAACTAGGGAAAGAGAAGTTGAAAAATCAATCCCACTTACTTGTTGATCAATATAGGCTGCACGTTTTAGAATAGCATCAGAATGTGCTTTCTTAGCTTTGCTCAGTCCTTGACCAAAAATGTAATCATACAGCAACACATAAAGCAAGTAACGATCAAAATGTATGTTTTTCAACAAGTCATGCAATTCTTTGACTTCTAGAATTCTATCCAAACAAGTTCGAAAGCGCAAAGATTCACAGCATAAGCGGAGTAATTGCTTCTTGTTCTAAAACAGTTAAGTTCATGTCCAAAGAAAAAAAAAGAAAAAGACAGACTTACATGAACTAAAGCAAACTAATAAGTTAAACACACCTTGAAATTACTTGCATAAACTGCAGTTCGAATATTCGTCTCTTTATTTAGTGTCTTTCGCACAACTTTCCCTGCTTCGCTATATAAATCGAGCATTGTACAGTACAATATAAAATGGTTTATTGTTACAATCGCATACCTGCATCAATAATATTCAACTTTATATATTTTTCAATCCTGCTAATGTTACGCATCAATTGAAGACATTTCTTCTGCGGATGTCTATGCTGTTTAAAATTTCCTTCTCTTATTTTCACGTATACGTTTCTATCATAAAATAGTAAATTCTGCGATAGTGTTATAACTAAACCGTGACTTATTTATCATACAGTATTCGAATGTAATAAATCAGGTTTTAACTTACACTGTATTCATTATATCAACATAAATAAAAATGTAAATGTTCGTTGTTCAATTCTACAATTTTTCAAGTTTCCAAGTTTTCCACCGACTGATTTGAAATTTTGATACAATACTGCATTCGTACTTGCCCCATTTGAGACAGGTAAAAAAGTAAGTGAGCAGACTGGATCTACTGACCAAACTTACTTTCTGACTGAATTGAATCTACTGACCACATCTACTTTCTACTGTTCATTTTTACACAATATCTCAATTTCTTCATCGCTTGATTTAAAATTTTAATACAACGTCGCATTCGAATATGCGCGTGTTTTTATGTAGATAAGGCGCATGTTCAAGAATTCTCGGAGATTTAACACTTCGAACAAATGCACATTTACATTTTTATTTCTGTAAAATTAGCTGAACAGGCTAGTAATACGGGTTCAGCTAGTAGTACCAATAAGACTTGATTAATTATAAATCAAGATATTTAGATAAGTATTATATGTATGCATCACTAATAAGAAATCTAAAATACTGATAAAAGCTTTGCAATAATAAGAACAGCTCTGCAATACTACTAAGATTAATTTGAACTGTAAACTAACTTCACATGATGAACATCATGCGGTAGTATTAAGAAAAAAATTACTACAAGATTAAGAAGACCTATTGCACTAATAAAGACCAATTTCAATCGTACAATAATAACATAATATACAAGATATGATATCATATTCTTCATTGTTTTGTTTTTGTTTCATTTCTTTTTTGTTTTGTTTTTTTGTTTTGATGATAGCATTGAATTTTTTGATGGCATTACAAATTATTACAATATTGATAAGATTTATTATACTAATAAAAATTAACTTGAACTATATTCTAACTTCACTTAAGGCGCTTATGTGGTAGCATAAGAAATTCTACAACATGAATAAGGCTTACCATAATACAATTAATCGAAAAGAAATCAAAAAGTGTTAAAAACTGTTGCACGACTAATAAGATTTACTACACTAATACGATCTATCGAGAATTAATCTTAAATTAATTTTAAGAAAGCTGGCTCAATCGCGATTCGATTGCTGCATCATTATATATGCAATGAATGATGAAATGGTTTGATAATATATAGGACTAGTCTGTAGTAGTATAAAAGGTAGAATCAATGAACAAATGTTAAATGCAATTCATCAATGATAACTTTCTGGCAAAGTAAAAATTGTCATAATTGATGAATCATTCGTACATGATTAAATATCCAACCAATCGATATTTCCGAGTGTCGGTGCGTTCATTTCCAAAAACAAAAATAAGTTTAAAATTTGATTTTTTCTAAAATTCCAACATTTTATGAAATATTTTCGAATGAAGGACATTTTCATCAATGCATGAATGTTGCCCGAATAATGGTGCATTATATGGTAATATTAGAAATTGTTACATTAATAAAACCTACTGTAGCAAGAGTATAATGCTGTAGTAAGCAGATCCACCAAAAACTAAGCAGAAAATATTAAAACTTCTGCACAACTAATTAAATTCACTAGAGTTCCAGTAACATCCGCCAAGAATTAATCTCAAATTAATTTCAAAGAAAGCTGAATTCAACCGGTCGCATCATTGACATATGCAACAAACGGTGAAATGGTTTGATAACATGTGGGATTAGTCTGTAGCAGTGTGAAAGACAAGATAAATGAGTAGGTACTGAATGCAATTAATTAATAATGGTTTTTTGGCGAAACAAAATTGTTTATCCCAATTGATAAGTCATTCGCACATGATCAAATGTTTAGTTAATCGTTATTTCCAGATGTCGATAAGTTTATTTTCAAAAATAACAGAAATAAATTTAAAATTTGATTTTTCTTCTAAAATTCCAACATGTTTTACGAAATATTTTCGGATGAAGAACATTTAATATTGCTTGATGGAATGTTATCGCTTTTTCGTATTTCATTCTTGTTTCGCATTAGGGAAACGATGTAATTTGAATTGAGTAATTGCCTCAATTAATCAAATTGAAATTAATTTCATTTGTTGTTTCTTTTCTTTTCTCTTCAACGATGATTTGTGATTTCTTGAATATTTTATGATTATATTGCCCACCAGAGATTTTTTCAAATTATTTTTATTTTATTGCCAACGGCCAAATCTAATTTATCATATCGTGCCATGTACGATTATATACTGCATTTGCATCGAATTTGTTCATTATTGATATTCAAGTAATTCCGGAATCGGATGTTACATGTTTCGATCAAGAAATTTTTCGCTTTTTTTCGAAACTTTTATTGTCTCCATTTTAGTTTGACGAAAATTTAGTTTCATTAGTATTTTAAAATGACTCAATTCATTTTCAAAAAATTAATTACCAATGAATCTGTGGAATTTTTTTTTTTTTTTGTAAACTTAAAATACTTTTAAGGAATATGAATTCATGCGTGGTATTTTTCAACTATCGAAATTTTGCCAGCATTTTATATTGATTGATATACTTTGCTCAGATTTTTGCTATCACTTTTAAAATTTCCGAAAAATGAAAAAGAATTTTCATCACATTTAACTTGATCAAATTTTATCAGATTTTAAAGATTAGATCATTCTAAAATTTTTCGTATTTAATTGTTGTTGTGAATGATGGTCACAATTTTTGAAATCAACATACAAGTAAGTAGAGAATATAAATTTTTTGATATTGTAATTTTGTGAAGTAAAATGCAAAATTCAATGTGTCAAACGAAGAGTTTATTTCATTATCGAAGGCTATTACAATTTCTATCATAGGATGTTTAATATTCGAAAAGGAAAAATTAAAAGAAAACAAAGAAAATAAGAAAATTTTTTTTTTTAAACAAATAAAGGAAGAAAAAAAGAAAGAGTTTGTAAAAAGATTGAAATCAAAGCATAATTATTATCAAAATAGAAATAATTTCAACAATTCGTAATGAATTATCTATTTCATTTCTTATTTTGAGCATAAATTCCAAATTAAACTCCAAAATAATACAATTAGTGACAATTTCGTTGTTATTGATGATAATTTTGAATTAGAATTGAGAAAAGAATGAAAAATGTTAATGGTGATAAAATGCGGAAAAGAAGTAACAAATGCTATGATTGAGATAAATATGAGGCAAAATAAAGTGTTCAAGTTGATTAAATCAGATGGATGATTGGATAACATAAAATAATAATACTACTACAGTATCTCTAAAAAAATTATACCAGTTCATGAAATATTCCATGATAAGACTGAAATACGGCAAAAAGATGAGAAAAGAAAAAGGAATGAAGGAAAAACTTTTTATTTTTCGAAAACCGGATATGAAAATATTGTTGTTGTGGAATGAATTAATTGATGAACAGAGTTGAAATATACTTTGAATAATTCCGTTAATTAAAATAAAACAAAAAGCGAACAAAGAAAGTGAAAGGAAGAGAAATAATGGGAAAATTGCAAGAGTTTTTACATTCATTTTCAGAAAGGTATGCAATAGAATTCTCTCGACTACTAAAAATAAAGCATTTAGGAAGTAACTTTATCCCGGAATTAAAATATTTTAAAATTCCCGAAAGAATTGTCCATAAAATTTTCAGCTTTTCAAACAAAAAAAGAAAGAAACGATTACTTTGGAAGCAAATAGCCTCGAGCGGTTTGAAATTTTTTCGAAAAACATTAATCATTTTTTAATTACAGCAATGAAAAGTAGGATATCATTCCTATTATTGTTTGTTGCTGTAATTTTTTTTCCCTGTTTGTTTTCGTTTTCGTTTTCATTTTTGTTTTTTGTTTTTTGTTGTTCTTAATCTGGTGGTTGCTAATAAAATAGTGATAATGATAAGAGTAAAGTAGTAGTAGTAATAGTAATGATGATATTGTTGTTTATTAACAGTTGTTATTAATCATTATATTTATGATATCATTTATCAAAAACAATATCATCACTCTATATTATATAAACTTTATATCATATTATTGCGATATAATAAATGGTTTAAGACTGTTTATCAAATGTAAGAAAAAAAAAGTAAAAACAAAGAAAAATATGAGCATATAAAATAAGCAATGAAAAAGAAAAAAAAGTGGATTGTAAACATCAAAAAAAAAAAAAACAGTAAAAATTCGTTTTTTCTTTCGTTCTTTTTTTTTTTTATTTGTTTTTTTTTCTTTGTTTTTTGTTTTTTTTTTTTTTTTAAATTGATAACAAGAAAAGAAAAAGTGAAAAGAAGAAAAAAACAGTTAAGATTTCTGAGATTGACTGGAAGATTGAGGAATTTCATTCACAATGTTGGTGAACGAAGTTATACATAGATTATTTTATATTACATATCATTTAATATATGTATATGTATAAATATCATTTAAAATAATTTATTACGAAAAAAAAGAGGAAAAAAATGATTTGGCTCATAGAGCCTACATTGATAAGTAATAACTGATAAGAAACTGGGAAGGAAAAGAGAAGAATAGAACGAAATTGCGCTAATACAATGATAATACAATGATCCTGTTGGATTGACTATCCTGGATATACATTGTAGTTTGTTTTTTCGCATTTGAAAGACTAACAAATCATGAGTGATAAATGATTGATAAACATTTAATCATGATAATATTCTCAATGTTTGCCCGAATTTGATCGCAATAATGTAAGTGCTACAACTATAGCAACAACGAAGATGGCAAATGCAAGCATACCAACAAATGTAAAACCTGTCAGTGACATGCAAATACCTTGATTCATTGTACTAACAATTACCGGATGACCGTATTCACGATGTTCAACCGAACGATGACGTAATGCATCCGGTAATGGAGTAAACTGAAATTTACGATAATTAATCAATTATTCGATTAATTGGCTTTTTTTTTTTTCAACAATTTGATAGATATGATTTTAAGTAAAAATTTGAATAACAAGAAATTCATTAAATTTTAATAGTTCTTTCTATTTTTCCATTTTAGATATTTATGATTTAAAATTTAAAATTTTGTTAATTTAAATAATTAATACAAATTAAATTTTACCTCTTCGTTTATATCCAATGTATTCAGATCAGTGCGTACATCAACAACATTCTCATCTCTTACATCACGCTTCTTCAATACTCTAAATGCAGCAACTTGTCGCGATGCAGCTGCAGCACCACCATTTCGTGAACGAACTGCTCCAAATCCTTGTGGTTCTGCACATTGTGGTCGTGCACATTCACTGTTTGGTTCTTTAATTGTAATACTAATTTGACATTGGTAGAACAGTTGTGATCGATCCGCATATTTGTAGACGTGAGCTTCTTGTCCAGCCATTAAATCTAGAAAAAAAAAAGAAACGAAAATTTTCTTTCAAATTTTTTATTTAATTTCAAAAAAAACGATTAATTAATTAAGTAAATATTCTTATTAAATTTCCAGTAATTTTATATGATTTTTTAGGAACGAAAAACATACCAGTTGGATATTCCAAGTTGTTGAGCAAATATTTGTCCAAAGCACAACCATCAGCATTTAATAATTCCACCTTATCACCGTTACCATCATCAACGAAGCATGAATGTACAACAGCACAGAATGTATCAACTGTTTCAGAATCACATGTCCATTTATGGTACACTGGTTGACCAATGGTAGCAAATTGAACAGGTTGTCCGGATGGTCCACCATCAAGAATCTAGTGAGAAATATTCATTAATTATTATAAATTTTCTTTCTTTTCTTTTTTTTTTTTTCTAAATAGGCTTTCAATTGGACTATTTTAATAAAGGTTGATAAAAACTTAATAAATAATAATTAATTATATTTATATTTATAAATTCAAATTTATGTTTAAATTTAAAGAAAAATACCTCATATCGGCATACAGGCATCGGTACAATTTGTGTTGCAAATGCAGTTGTCATTTCGGAAACTTCAAGTTGAGCGCTAACTGTCTTATCAGCTTCCATGTAAAAGCATTGTATTCGATATGCTCGATCAACTTTTGTCACAAACAATGGATGGAATGAGATGACAACAACTGATGTGACAAAAATACCACGTGGATTTAACGAACGTGTACGTGCTACATTACAGGAATCAAACGGAAGTTCAATTCCGGCTACCTGACGTCCACCTTCATCATTTCGGCATCCTGCCTGATCGTATAAGCCTTTCACGTATACATGTCCTGAAATAATAAGTCCATAAATTATAAGATAAAAATTTAATTTTATGATTTACGGAAAATTTCTCCATATCTAATCATCCTTTCATTTTGTCTTACAACATAAAGATTTCTTAATCAATAAAATAATAAATCATACATTTTAATGATTAAAAAAAGAAGCATGTAATTATAATTTTTACAAATTCCCTCCAACTTTTAAATTTATTTAAATTTTAAAATTAGAATAAATGAAATAAGTAATGAATATTTAACAAACAAGATACCTTCAAATGGATTACGAGTATTAAAGTTGACAGTAATTGATGTTGGACCACATTCAATTTCTGGTTCACCTTCTACACCGTTATCAACCGGAATAGCATTTACAGCAGTGATAAATAGCAATACGCTTATTAACCGAAGCATGATAATATCAGTAAGAAATGAAGGATGAAAATAACGATATTGATAATAACAGTAATAGATCCTGTTGCTGTTGCTGTTGTTGTTGTTGTTGTTGTTGTTGTTGATGTACTTGTTGTTGTATTCTTGTTGTTAAAGTTGATATGACTTCTGATATCCTTGGAACTTCTTTTTATAGGCATGATATCGGACGGATATTGACCCGCCTTCCTGGATAACCAGCCTTCCCGTCGGTAATACCATCGAATTTTAACCGACCCAATTTTTCTGTCTTTTTTTCTTTTATTTATTTTTTTTTTTATTTTCATCAATTTATTTTTACATTTTTCATGTTGTCATTTCTGTTTATTCCTTTCTCTTCTTATCATTTCATACATCAATTGAAAAGATTGGGTTAATAAAGAAAGAATGAGAAGGGAAAAAAAGAGAAAAAAAACGAAAACTATTGTTTCACTGTGGGTGATTTTGAATTTGTCAGTTTTTCGTTTTTCTCAGTTCCACCCATTTTCATTTTGTTATTGTTTTTTTTTTTTTTTTTAAACTTTGCAGAAATTTTTACGCTATTAGAAATATTCAATCACTATCCCTTTTACGCCACTTCCTTTTTTTCATCTCATTCTTCGATATTTATTTTATTAATCTTAAAAAAAAAAAAAAAAAAAAAAAGAAAAATTAACTGATTTCCCTTTCCGTGTTTTCACCTAAATTTATTTTTAGTGTAATAAAATGTATATGTATGTATGTACATGTATATTTTATTTGCGTATACGTGCGTGTATATGCGTATGTCTGTTTGCGTATTACGTACGTGAATATTTGCATGCATTTGTGCAGATAAATGTATCACATAAATGAATATTTGCATGCTCATGTGTGTGTCTGTGTATGTATATTACGTACGTGAATTTTTGCATGCGCATGTGTGGGTGCGTTTATATTACGTGCGTCTGTTTTTATGCGTATGCATACGTGCGTACGATATATTTTTCACGTGTACGTGTACGTTATATAGAAATGAATTAAATGGTGACATTTTATCGAAAAATTTCAACTTTTCCTCACATGAATTCATCTCCAATTACTTCGTATGGTTGTCATTTTTTTCCCTTCTTTTTTTTTATCATTTTTATTTTCCTTACTTAATAATTATTATTATCATCATTATCATTATCATTATTAACACTGTTACTACTGTCATTAATATTATCATCGTTAGTTGTATTTAGTTTTATTTCAATTTTACCTTTTTTCATTTTTCACCATTCAACCATATTCAACATTTCTCTATTTTGCTATTTAATCAACCGGAGATTTGAATATTGCTGAACTTCCGGATGTTTGTCTAAAAATAAAATATCCTAAGTAAATGCCGGATCCGGAAGCTGGTAGCCATTGCTAAGAAATATTAATTTGCTATTTTTGAATAAATAATTAATTTCCATGTTATGATTGTTACTGTTTAATATTAATTTTGTTGTTATGAAAAGGAAAAACAATAGAAAGAAGGCGAAAGCGAAATTCCATTTCATGGGACATCGAAAGAAAAAAAAAGGATAAAGGAAGGTAAAATAGGTAAAGGGAGAGGTGAGAAAGAGTAGATAATAGAAAAATTAAATGGCCGAGAATTTAAGGTGACATCTTTCTTCATTCTTTTTTTTCTTTAATTTTATTTTCTCTACATTCGTTTTCATTTTTTTTCCATTGTTTGTTTCGAAAACTTTATCATTATCAATTAATTTTACTTTCAAATTAAAAATTTTAAGCAAGAATAAATTTGAAATGATGAAAAAATTATATTTGATAATCAAATTTACGCATTAGATTAGTAACAATTGCGATAAGTTTTATGAATAAATCATAATATTATCGACAATGATTTCAGATTATTGCATACTAACAATTACTAATTATTGATCATTTAGAATTTTGATCGATTCATTCATTTATCTATATTATTTCCAATATTTTGATGAATAATTACTACTACAATTTGAATTTATAAAAAATATAAAGTGATATGATTAAATTACTGTAATATTTTCAAATATCATAGAAAAGTATTTTAATTTAATAATAAAACAGTGATAAATTTGTTAGGCTCATTTTCGAAAAGTTTTTGAGAAACAATAACTTGCTGAGCCAAAATATGTCAAATATTCAACACTTTTTTTTCCTAATCGCAAGGATAATATTGCGATCTCGTAAAAAGTTTAAATTGCATGTCTTCTGAGAAAAAATAACCGTTCATTTACTCATCCCATTCATATTTCTTATTCATGAAATACTTTTACTCGTTATTTATTTAATTCATTGGCATCAGATTAAAAATGATATTAAAAATATGCGTAATTGAATTCGTCGTACTGTTTTACTGATTTCATAATTGAAATTTGATTTAAATTAAATTTGATCGCCGAACACTGAATATAAATTACACATCAGATGAGTTCGAATCATGCAAATTTTTATTATTTGTATAAAAATTAATAAAATATAATTTTAGTTTTGTAGCCTATTTTTGGGTCTAATACTGTAAACCTGTATATTACTTAAATGGTTAAGAAATTCAATTAATATCTTCGAGAATGATTTATTGCAGTAGATTAATGAATCTTCATGTAAAATAGTTGACAAAAACTACAAAACTCTTTTGGTAATCCAAAAATTAAACATAATTCATGTATTAAATAGATGTCGAATACATTTGAAGATAAGAAAAATAAAAGTTTTGCAATAGTATGTAAAGATTTAAAAATAACATTTTATTAAAATGTTATATTTCACATGCAGAAATATATATAATTTTTTTCTTACTTTCAAGAATTGTTTTTGCTAAATTCAAATATATGTTTATTAATTTTAATACAATTAAATTTAAAAATTCCGAAAAAGTTAATAACAAGGCATCGCGATAATGAAAATAAGAAAATCATACAAAAATTTCAAGAATTTGGTAATTAAAATTAATGAACAAATTAAAAATCTTGATTCAGATCTGTATTACTGAAATTTTAAAAAATTCCAAAATTTAAAAAAAGCCATTATCAATTCATAAACTGTTAAATTTTCGTATGAAATTTCAATGAGTTTTATTAGATCACAAAAAACACAAGCGAATTATAATACAGATGATTGATAAATGATTAGTTAAATATTTCCATATCGATAAAAAAGCTTTTTTTTGTGATTTCAAATTAAACATAGCGATTTTAAATTCGATTCATAATTTCGAATAAACGATTTCAAATATAATTTACAGCTAAATATATATATTTGAATTATACTAAAATAGAGGCAAAATTTAGCGATGCAGTAAATCCGAACTTATTAACAGTGCTGAAAATTATTCAATAAGAAAAAAAAAAATAGCCAACTGTTGAAAATTAATAATCAGTAAATGAGATACCCTAAAAAACTTATGCTGCAGAAAAAAAATATTGTCAAATTATAATTGTTTTTTTCTGCACTCAAAAATTGAGGCGTTTTAACGAATAAAACAATTTCAACAAAATTCTGTCTAAATGCTTAATCATATCATATCATAAAGAAATCACAACTTTATCACACCAAAAAAAAGACAGCTAATATTTTTTTTTGCTTATTGAATGGATTGCAATGTTTAAACAAATATTATCACATAACAAACATCCACGTAACACGTAACACGTGTTCACGTATCCTTACATATGTAGCAATGACATTATAAATTACAAATATGGCAATATCTGATTCAACTCTGCTTCTATGTTTGAATGTAAAATTTTTGAAATATGATACTTGTTAACACATAATTGTCAGAAATACACCTGCCATATATAATAATATAGCAAATATGTCCAATAATTTAAAAAAATTTGGCGAAAAATCTTGTAAAATTTTTTAAAATGTTTCAAAATTTATAATTTCCGAAAAACAGCGATGCAGCTAATAATATGAATAGCATATATTTTCATTTTGAACCAATGCCTAAAATTAAAAAAATTTTTCTTGAATTATCGCAATGACATCGTATTTTCAGGATATATAAATAATATTTTCTGATATCAGATTTTTTTTTTACTGATAAATCTGTTGAATGAGAATACTTCACCTGAATATACTTTATTTTATTAATTTTCCAAGTACTCTTATAATTTAATTATCTTAAAGGATAATTAAATTGCAGAAATATGCTGATAAGAAAAATTTATTACCCATTACAAATCAATTATTTTTTTTGGCAATGTTTTAATTCATGTTGAAAGAATTAATCGTTGAATTTTGATGCATGAAAAAAAAGTAGATCCGTAAAAACTACAATTGGAAAATCAAAAAAAAAAAAAAAACAAAACAAATCATCTAATACGGTATTAATGAATAATGATAAATCAAAATTGAAGTATTTAAAAAATTTTTTTATGATATGCCATAAAAATTGATTTATTTTTTCAAACAGGTTCCTCCATCTTATGATCTTCTCATCCACGACTGCTGTATCATGTTGATTAATTATAATTAAAAGAGAGAACAAGAATTTTTTTATCATTGTACAAAATGAAAGAAGTCAAAAAGAATGATAAAATAATAACTTGAAATTTAAAAAACAAAAACATTGTTTTTTTGAGTTATTCAACTAAGAAATCACTTGCTCAATGAATCATTTAAATTTATTTTCTGTTGGATAAAATATGAATTAATTCAATTTCGATCAAACTTTTTTCATTTTTCATTATCATATTCTTTTTTAACTTAATATTGCTTATCGAAATTGTTCATGGGCGCATTATACGAAATGATATAATCAAAGAATGGAATAATTAATGTAATTAATGAATAAATCAATCATTAAAATTGTGCAGTTTCATTGAATATTGATAATTTCCGAGCGATATTATGGCAATTATATGCCGGAAATCATTGATTTAAATTTTCCGAACAAAAATTTTGTGTGATAAGTGGAATTAATCTTGGAAATCATTCGTTAATTATTCAATTGCATTTTGTTAATTTGCTTGAAACCATTATGAAAATAGCATAGAATTTTGTTTTATATACCATTCTAGAGGCAAGATTCTGAAAGAGGAGATTCATGAATCGAATGGAATCATCATGATCGTCTAATCTTACCAGTCAATCTTTGATTGATATATGCTCAATTTTTTAATTTATTATTAAATTTTAAAGTAATCAAATTCAAATGATGATAACATCAACGGAAATCACAAAATTTTATTTATCGCAATTGACAAAATCTATTCCAATGATAAACGATTGATATATATATATATATATATATATATCATTTACAAATACATTTGGCAAATAATATGAAATTCCTGCAGCAACTGAGATATTGATTAAAACAAACAGCAATTATACCTGAGATATTAATTTAAAAAAAAATCATTTCATTGGAAAAACACTAATTGATGATTATTATCACAATTATTATCATCATGACAAGAAATAACAATAATCAGTTAATTAGGGAGTATGGATGAAGAAAGGGTGGCGGTAATATTATTTACAAAAATATTTATATAATTATTTCATTCAAATTATTTTTTTTAACTTTTCATGATGTAATTAAAGAATAGTATAATGTTTCAGAAATTATTCTTTTCTCTATATATAAATTTCAGAAGGTTGTGAATTATCCAAATTACAAATCACATAATTTTAATTTTTCCAATTAGTATATTCGGCTTAATTAGCAAAACAATTGATGCAGAATGATAAATTTATTTGTGTGGCATTGAAAATACAATTGCAATGTAAATAATTAATCATTTTGTAAAATTCAAATGATAAATAAATCATAAAAGGATGCAACTGGTTTTTTTTTTCAATTAAATTAGAACTTGATAATTGTATCGTTTTATGATTAATATATCATTTCGTAAATTTTGCAATAGTTCATTATCTTTTTTTTCGCTCTTTTCAGTCCAATTTTATCTCGTACTAAGAGTAATTAATTCATCAATTGGTAATTGCAAATGGGCAAAAGAGTAATAAGAAAAAATGGAGTGATAAAAAGTTTAGGTGTAATAAAAATATAATTGTAATTAAAAAGTTCCCTTTTTTGTTTTCATTTTATTAATGAAAAAAAAAAGTGTGATTTAGTAATTAACAAAATAATAGTTCCTATAGATGATAGGAAACAATTCTGTGCACATTTAATAGAGAAATAACAAATGAAAATTCTGTCTTTTTTTTGAAATAAAATATTGGACATTGCTGTATCGGTAAATTGTCTAATCAAATGAGAACTGATTGATTTTATCAGTTGTTCGATCTCCAAAAGAAATTTTTTTCTTTTCCGATTTCTGGTTTTCGTAAAAGTTAATATAGATAGATTTCTATTATTTATACTAGCAGATTTAATAGCAAAAAAATGAAAATAAAAAAAAAAAAATGCGGAAAAAGAGATTCTAGTTATGTATTGTTTAAATATTGATTAAATCGATATTTTAAATCTATATTGAGAACAAAAACCAAAAAAACTTAAATAACACAGTTTTTTTATAAAGATAAAGTTTTTAAAAAAGTGAAATAACTATGAGTCAATTAAACGGTTTGGAAAACAAATGAAAAGACATTGATGATCTTTGAAATTACAATTATGTTTATTATCTTCTCACCATAATCAGCAAGTTCTTTCTTCCTAAGTTATAAGTATGGGAATTTGATAACGGCTGAGAAAAGAATTAACAATAACAAGTTTTGAAGTTTTGAATTTAAAAAATTTATTGGTTTTCTTGCTAAATAAGATCAAAAGGTTCACATGGCAGTTAGAGATTAGTGAAGAAATTTCGGTGGAAACAAGAAGCAGTTATAGAAATAATAAATATAATAAGATGATTTTTTGAAATTAAATTTTTCAAAAATTTTTAAATTTACAAAACAGAAATGGTGAAAAATTTTCGTAAATAATAATTCATTTTGAAATTGAAATTTGAAATGTTGAAAATAAAGAGGAAAAAGAGAAAAGAAGAAAAATTTTCCGATGGAAAATATTAATAAGAGAGAAATGCAAAAAAGGATTTTAAAAAAATTAACAAAAATGATAGGAGAATGGAGAAAAATCGAAAGAAATATAATATATTGATCTTAATTAATGCCAAGTAATGTGCAATAATCACTTATTTTATTTTTATTTATAATTTGAATTAAATTAAGTATCAATAAAAAATTAAAAAATAAAGAGGGACAGAGAGAAAGAGAAAGAGAAAGAGAGAGAAGCGATTAGATTTTATTATGATAAAAAATTCCTATACTTATATTGTAACAATACTATATTATTAGAAAACAAAGGTTTCTGGATGTTAAATTGTAATTAATATGAATAAATCGAACGATAAAATTTGATAATTTCATTGATTATTTAAAATATAAACTGATCAAATCAATTTCTTTATTGCCATTCTTTGAAAGGAAAAAAATTATTAAAATGAATTTTGAAATTATTGAAGAAAAAAAATGCATGAATGATAGGAAATGAAAAATTTTGAAGAAAGGAGGATAAAGTAGGTAAAAAAAGTAAAAATAAGGGAAATTTTAAAATTTCGATAAGTTTAAGACAATAATGGAAATAAAACATTAGTTTTGAATGATACGTTAATTAGCTGATATGATGATAAGAAAAAATGAGAAAAGAAAATGCTGAAGAACGATTTTATGAAATGATTGATTTAAATAATGACAATAAATAAAGGAAAAGAAAAGTAGTAAAACTAAGAATAAATATGAAAATAAAAAAGGTATTTGAAGGGAGAAAAAAGAGCACATAACAAAAAATCGAAAAGCTAAAAACTGAAAAACTGAAAAAGAAATGAAAATAATCTCTGATTTAAAAGTATAAAAAAAAAAAAACGGATAACAAAATTGGTCCAAAAAAAAGGTGAAAAATGAATAAGATTGCAAAATTTTTACTGCTGATAAAACTGACAAACAAAATTACGAGCAGAAATAAATAAATAATGACCTAATGATATTAAATATCATAACAAGTTACAACTATACCACTCTTAAGAAGAGACTATCAACGATTTCAAGGAAGGAAAAAAAAAACAAAGAAAATTAATAACCGATTTAATTATATTGCATATATAGTATAGAAAAATTTGTATGAATATTTAAATTCGAAAAGTCTTAAGTATAAGCTCTGACGAATATGAAAAATTTGTTAAAATTGAAGTGTATTAAATGCATAAATTTATAAATTTGGATCAAATGAACTACATAAATTTATAAATTTTAATCATTTGTTTCTATCAAATGTAATAATTTAATTCATCAAAAATATAATCCTCATAAAAATAATTACGTTAATTTCTTTGACAGCTTATTGAAAACATCTAAATAGTATTTGCAAAATTCATAAATACCATTTGTAAAATTTCTTCTATAAAAATTTTTTAATTTTTCCGAAAAGTTTTGCTGGAAAAAATTATGCTTTTTTAAATAATAATTTTACAGTACTTTATCAAAATTTGATAACACAATGATTTATGATTATTTTTTATAAACGTGATCCGTTTTAAAATTGTAATTTAGATTGCTTTGATCGAGAAGAGAAAACGATAATGACAAAAACGGCAAATAACATTGTCCCAAACATTGCAATCAATATAGCAAATGTACCATTTGAGAAGCATAAGCCTACCGGATTAAATGTAATCCGTACCGGTGATAAATCCATTAAGTCATTATGGTTTTTTTTCTGATTTAGTATTATATCATCATCATGATTATCATCCTAAAAATAAGTTTAATTTTATTTACCATAACAACTTTTTTTAATTTAAGAATTAAAATAATATAAAAATTATTTCGCAATTTTTTAGCACAAAAAGATGATTTGTGATTTTAATAATTTAATTAAAAATGCAAAGAATTAGTTAAATTAATAAAAAATATGGTTTTAAATTATTATTGAACATTATATGTTAATGAATAAATGATCATTAATGGTAACAAAAATTAATTATTAACGTAACAAAGTTACAAATAATTGATATTAATAATTGATTATAAAATATTACGCTTATCTTCCAAATATTCTATGTGCTTATGTTTAGCGAAAAAATGAGATTTGCGTATGCGCTTGCGATGAAACAGGATAAATGCTCATTTAGCGATAAAATAGAATTTACGTACATTCGAAACATTCACTTACCGTTTCATCAATAATATCTAGTGCACTCATTTCGGTTCTTACATCTAATGTATTCGTTGGATCATACCACGCGGCACTTGTGCCACGTTTCATCCTGGATGATTGTTCCACGGGTTGTTGCACAGGTTGTCCTCGTTTTTTAACTGCACCAAAACCTTGTGGCTCCGGACATTCCGGTCGAGCGCATTCACCATTTGGCTCTTTTATTGTTATAGTTATTTGACACTGATAAAAGAGTTCGGATCGATCCGCATATTTATAAACGTGTGCTTCTTGTCCAGCCATTAAATCTAAAAGTCGGAAAATAATCAATAAAAATGTAAGTTTAATTATTTTTTTCAGAAATTGAATAGAATTATATTCGAAATCAAAAAGTTACTTTTTGAAATCTTCGATTTGCATGCAAATTTGTAAAAATTTAAGAATGATTAATAATATTTGAATAAATATGAAATGGTTTATATTAAATATAGCAAAAAAATTTTAATCCAAAGTTATACCAGTTGGATACTCCAAATTATTTAGAAGATATTTATCCAAGGCACATCCTTCTTCGTTAATTAAATTAATACTATCACCATTTCCGTCATCAACAAAACAGGAATGAACTAAAGCACAGAATGTATCTACGGTTTCCGTATCGCATGTCCATTTGTGATATACCGGTTGTCCAATATTAGCACTTTGGACAGGTTCTCCAGTTGGACCATTGTTCAGAATCTGGATTATATTTGATAAAAAAATATGATTATGATTTAAAATAGCATAATTAAATGTTAGTTAAAGCATTTCTAAAAATATAAGAAATTTCAAGTTTTTCAAAAAAAGTAAATTTTTTTTCTGATCAAAAGTATAAATTTAATTTATTATTGAATGAAATTTTTAATGAATATAATACAAAAAAATAGAATTGAAATTCGAATATCAAATTCACCTCATACCGACAAATCGGCATTGGTACCAATTGAGTAGCAAAAGCGGTTGTCATTTCAGAAACTTGAATTTCCGTACTTACTGTCTTATCACTTTCCATATAGAAGCACTGAAACCTATAGGTTCGATCAACTTTTGTTATAAATTGCGGATGAAATGTAATTACAACAACAGCGGTAACAAAAATTCCACGTGGATTTAACGATCTCGTCCGAGCTACGTTACATGAATCGAATGTTAACGTTAAACCAGCTACTTGACGTCCACCTTCATCACTACGACAATCTTGATTATTATATGACCCTTTAGCAAATACGTGTCCTGAAATAAAGAAAACTTATAAACTTTTTTCTTTTCCGCTATCAATCACGTTAATTACATTCTTTCTTATTTGCTACATAGAGCTATCAATTTTTGAATTCAAAATTTATGAATTCATTTCAATTATAAAAATTATCTGTAAAATTCTTTAAGATTTTATAAGTTGTTATTCAAAAATAAAAAAAAAAAATCACGAAGTAAAATATTACTAACAAATAATTATGAAAAAATTATTAGAAAATTACCTTCAAAAGGATTTCTTGTATTAAAATTTACAGTAATAGCTGTTGAACCACATTCAATTTCCGGATCACCCTCTACGCCATTATCAATTGGAATGCCATTAATTGTAGCTATGATAATACCGAATAAAAATGCGCCGATTCTTTTATGTAACATTTTTGTAAATGATATTTTATCAGTAATGAATGATAAATGACAAACAGTAATAATAATTGCGGTCGTTACGATTTGAACTGTTAGGGAATTTTCAACGTAATTCCAGAAATTGTTACAAAAATTCTTCGTTCTCTATTGGATACAAACAAAGGAAACAATGTGCTGCTCTTCGATATAATTAAATCCTGAATTTAAAGAGAAATAACTTCTTTTCAATCATATATAAAATATTATCATTATCTTATAGATATATGCAGGAATAAGTGATTAAAAAGACAGGCAGAGAGAGAGAGAGAGAGAGAGAGAGAGAGAGAGTGGATGAATTAGAGAAATGATTTTATAAATCATTAGTCGCTATTAGTTAGAGAAAATATGGGGTGAGAAAAGGTAAATATTAACCTAAATTAGGCGCCAAAGTTTAGTGCCTATTTCATGTCTTATTTGTTAAATTCAAGTAAAGGAAGCAAAAAGGCGAAATTTGGATATAATGGATTAAAACTATCCCCGTAGGGTATATCAAATTTCTTCCCAAATTACTTTTATGAAATATTTCAATGAAAATCAAATTTCTATTCATTATTGCATGACCTTTTTATGCTTTTTGATATTAATAAGTTCTAACATATTTCGCCGCAAACTTTTTCACCATATCCGTTATTGTTTATCGAAACATTCAATACATATTTTCATGAAAAATTGGAAAAGAAAGAAATGATAACGAAGATGTATTATCCCACACTTTGTAATATTAAAAATATTGAAAAGATGTACAATAATTGAACAATTATGAAATCATCCGAGATGATTTTACACGTCTTCATTTGATTTTTTCGCAATTCTTGATCAATTGTATTCCTGACTTGCTCTTTTGCAATTCATCAGGTGAAATTAACAAACCATGTATAATCAATCAATCTTTTTGCTTTTTTTTTTATTAAATAATATTGATTCGAATATATTTGATTGACTAAACTGTTTTCTTAGCAAAACTTCAAAAATGATATGTTTTTGAAATTCAATGAAGGAGTTTTTTGAATGAAATAGAATTTTTTAAATTTAATGGAGGAAAGACATATACGTTCACTTTCCTCTTTTTTTTTTTTTTTGTTCTAAAAATCATAGAACAAAATTTATCTTCCTTTGTTTTCGAAACAAAAAAAAAAAAAGAAAAAAAAAAAGATGAATCGAAAAATTTCCTTACCCAACAATAACATCAAATTTGAACTAAAATTTCTCAATTTTTTGAATGAAATCGAAATTTGGACACTTTTCTCTTTCGATGATAAAAGAATAAATTTCCTTTCCTTTCAGATAATTTTTATTGTTTCATTTCATCTTTCACATTTGTAAAAAAAAAAAAAAGAACAGACACACGCAAAGAATTTTTGTTTTCCTTATCATTAATAATAATTATTGTTTGTTAAAAACTGAAATATAATCTAAAACAACTTACCTATGTTTAATTTCAGTTTTTTTCTTTTCCACGGGACGAATTTATTTTGCAAATATTTTTATTTATTTAAAAATATGAGTCTTCATTTCATGTCCCAATCAATAAGCAATATTTTTTTTTTTGTTAGAATCATGAGATCAAAAATAATGGTAATTCAAAATTATTCTCGATTAACGAAATTTCTTGATAAGATTTTTGTCTTTTTTTCAATTTTTTGATATTTTTCCCTTTTTCTTTTCATTAATTATAATCTAGCAAATCATTACACATATACACTTCAAATTCAAGACGCATATTATATCTAATGCTATATCAGAATTAAATAGCTTTTGTATCAATTACTTGTTAATAAATCATGTTTAATTTCAACTTTTAAATTCGAGGTGTTAAATTGAATTTTACAAAATTTTAATCCTTAAAGTTCGTCAGGAGCCTTCCTAGCTCAGTTGGTAGAGCATCAGACTTTTAATCTGAGGGTCGTGGGTTCGAGTCCCACGGAGGGCGACTGACGTTTTTGTGTGTCCGCAAAACTACGAGCATATTTCATGATCATAGATTAGATAGCTAAATATTTAAAATTTGGAGATTTTAGAAACAAATTTATGGAAATAAATGAAACGATTTATTAATAAATGGAACAATTTTTGATGTCTAATAATGTGTAACTAGCGAAATTTTGAGACAAATTAGTTGAGATTTAAAAGTTTTTGAAAAGTATCCTCAACTTTATTTATTATAATGATAGGCAAGAAAAATTGTTAAATTTTTTTATATTTACATTGAGTTCCTAAGGTTTGAATAATGTTTCAAGTTTATGCATAAATTGGCGTTATTATTCAAATTATGCATCAATAACAGATAATTATTATTAACAAGTTATTAAGTAATTATAATATTAACGAATTTTTGATTTTTAATAATTTATTATGAATAGAGAAATGAATAACTGAGTAAATATATAAGGAAATTAATCAGTCATTGTTCACCATTTCAAATATCGTATCTTGTGATATGCAATCATGACATAGATTGATAAAAGTGATATGTCATCTATTTTGTTGCTTTCAAATTTGTTCGAAATTTTATGTTAAATGAAAGATGACCTATGACATTTTTATATATCTGCTAATGAAGATGAAATAATTCATCCGTTGAATTCTATCATTTGATGACATACTTCACAATTTCTATTGTATTTGTTTCTTAAGCAATGAATACAAATAATTCGTGTCACCTTTTACTGTCATATTTTATCATTTGCTGATAATAATATCAAACAAGTTTATTCACACTTTCACTCTCTCTGAATTGTAACTTCTCTTCCTTATCTTCCTTTCTTTTTCTCTTCTTCCATCTTTTTTGTTTCCAAAACGGTCACTTCTTTATTATTAGTACCACAGTAATTTATTGCAGCGATTTTAAATAAATTATTTATTAAAAGATAATCAGCATGCATGTTTATCTATTATGATCCATTAATTTTTTGAAACATTGATTCATAATTAAATGATAAGAGAAGTGATGAAACAAAGAATTCAAAAACTTGAAAAATTTTTCATCAAATCTAAATCGAAGCATATTAAACATGTAAATTGCTAGGTGAATGAAGAAAATTACTTTTATAGTTTATAAACTTGGAATCTTTTTAAAAATCTATCATTAAAAAATTTTCAATTTTATCAATCATCATTTCATATAACTAAGAAATTAAATGCAAATTGTTGCACTATAATTTGAAATATATATTTGTTGAAATAGTTCAAATTAAAAGCAATTGTAACTTAATAAATTTACAATTTAATAAAATCTATTAGTTTCTAATTTAATAAATTAATCAAATGTTTGCAAGATTTTATGGGTTGAAAGATTTTTCAAATGATATAGTTGAACCGGATTTTATTATGAACAGAATTCTTTCGTTATCACCATCACTGTAAGGAAGGATGAAAGATAATAGTAATAATAATAATAATAATGATGATAATGATAATGATGATGTGATTGGTGATAGATGAAGTGTTAATATATCCAAGAAATAAAAATGTGAAATTTTTGGATTCTTAAATTGAGCATTCGTGTGAAACAGGTCAACGCACATTAAAATTGGTATTTGTATCCATACTCTATGTATATTTATAAATTGTATAATGTGTTTAATATACATAATGAATTGTTAAAATTACAATCGATTTCAGAATCAATTTGAAAAAAGCATTTTTAATTAACAAATTATTTGTTTGAAAAAGACGACCTTTTCATGATTAAATGCCATCCAAATAAAACTTTTTTCCAATTTTCTTCCTCTTATCATTCTAAAAATTCCTCTAGAGGTCAAAAAGATAGTAGAAATTTAGAAATTTTTACCCTTAGGATAAAAATTTTTTTATCATTTTCATCTGTACTACCATTAATTAATTATCATTTGCTACTACCTGGAAGCATCCAAAAAGAAATAACAAATAATTAAAAGAATAATGCTGGCAGTTCCCATTTTTTGAAGATTATTGTAAAATGAATGAAATTGATAGTTATTCTAACCTCTTCCTTATCATTAATCTATCTGACATTACGACTAATTGAATGCGACATTTGATATTCTTTTGAATATGTCGCCTACGGCAATATTTTCATCCTACCTTGTGGATTGAAGGATAAAAATACATTTGTTGGCTGATAAAAAAACAATAAAATTTTGTTTGGAAAATCAATCGACGAATTTCAAACGGAAATTAATCAAACTGATTAATCCCTTTTTGATTATTTTTCTTTTTTTTTATGAATTTATTTCTATCTTCTTTCTTTTTTTCCCACCAATCTTTCATATACTTTCCATTCTTGGAAATTCTTTTTTATCACTTTGAAATCAATCCTTTAATAGATCTTTCATTCATCACGTTATCTTCCTTCAACATTCCTATGACCTTATCATTTTTCTTCCTAATGAGCTCGTGTAATATTCACAGATGGTACACAAATCCTTCATCAATTGAAAGGAAAATTTCTTCATAAATTTACACGTAAAATTCATTTTAACGAATTTTTGATTGAGTGACAGAATTAATAAAATCGAACGATAATCGAGAATTTTATCATTTGCGGCAATCTTGAAACATTTTGCATAAATTTTGTTAATAAATTTTTGACAATTTATTGAAATACATAGCAGAAGGTAAAGACTGAAACAATTTTAAAAAAACTAATATTTAATTTATTGAAAATTTCAATTTATAATTTGCGTGAAATCTGTATTTCTCAATATATAGCGAAAATATTCGCCATTTGCGACTTATTTGCCGGGAAAAATTACTTTGACGCAAATGTCCCATGAAACAAATTTTGTGCTGTAGAATATTCGCAATTTTTTTTTTTTTTTTGGAAAATTATGATTCTGAAAAATATGGGGTGAGACTTTATTACAATCAGATATGTAGATATTAATGATTGTAATGGTAAGAGTAAGAAATGGATTTCTAAATCAAAACAAATCTCGACATGTATGTACAGTGGTTGACGATGAAAATGCCATTTGCGCATTTGATATGACATTTGTTTTTTCCTGAAATCTTTAGCTTTTCAGGCATAAAGACTGAAATTGAAAATCTGTAGTCATTATGTTTGAAACTTAACCTGTAACTAGCTGATTTAAAATGTGTTAGATTTTTTTTTGAAACATACAAGAAAAGATTGTTGAAACTAATTCATATATTTAATTTTGAACATTTATCAAAATTTTAGTTAAGTGAAATATGATAATTACAGAAATAGTGGAATCAATTTTAGAATCTCCGTATCAAATTTTGATAGAATTTAAATAAAAGCAGAAGCTAATAACTTCCGCAATTCAAAATTAATTCTTTTGCACATTTTAAACTTTTATAAGAAATCAAAATTGAATGAAAATTTGCAAGTCACATTAAAATTGACATTTTTAGAAAAATAAGAAAACATAACAGAAATGATAAAGGACGAAAAACAAAAAAAAAAAAGATGAAATATTCAAATTTTAAATCCCAATTTTCAACGCTAATAACAAGAATGTAAAAAGTATAGAAGTAATTAATTCTTTTCTAAAAATGAAAGAAATTTAAAAAATTGTGCAAAAGTTTGGAGAAAAAATGAGAAAAAATACCAAATTTTTTTTTAAAAAAAAGTAATTCCTAAATTGTTTACTTTAATTACAACATCACTGATATTTCGAATTGAATCCTCCAAATGATCATCATATCCTTCTGAATCCTTCTTTATCGCTAACCATTTCTTCGCTATAAGTTAATGAAATATACCAAATAACATTCTCAAAATTTTAATTAATTAATATATGAAGCATATCGAATTTTGATAATTCTTTATCATTAGTCCTAGGATATCACCTACTATACTGATTAACCTGATCAATGATAAATGAACTAAACGAAATTTTAGAAAAATCACTAATATAATCGATCGGAAAACTATATCGATGGATAAATATATTAATATTCTAATATATCGATCGGATAAATTATATGAAATACTACATTCTATATAATTAAACCGTAACTATATCACAGCATAATATTTAATAGAAAATCTAATTAAACAATCTAAATTAACTAAATAATCTGTTTAACTAAATAATCCGGTTAATATTATCATTATTAAAAGACTTTATTTTTCCAATGCTTGAGCTTTTCTTTTTAAAATATTAGTACAAAAATTTTTTAATTTTTAACTAATAACCAAAATCCGTTTTTCGAAAAAAGAAAAGGAAATGCTTTCTGTCAAAATGGCTTAATGTTTCAAATATTTTTCCAGAAAATATGCTTGAAATTTTCCTTTAATTTGATTGAAAAAAAAGTCTTTCATTATGATATTTCGAATCGTTATAATTCTAAATAAATAATTTTTTGTTGAATTACCTTTCTTTTGGCTTTCCTTTTTTTCTAACAGTTGTATGGAAGTTTTGTTGATTTCCTTTGGATAATCATTGTCAAATTTCGGAAAACGACAAATTTATATAATGATATTAGCTTAATTAATTGATAATTGATATGAAATTTCATCTTTCATTACTTATCAAATTATTCTTTTGAATAGGAAAATATCCTCGAAATGCCCGAATACAACACCGGTTATTTCGTTTTTTTTTTTCCTTTTATTATCATTCATGTATTATTATTTATACCAAGTATCAAATAATTAGTAATTAAATGATACCATAGTGAGATTTATTCCTAAATGATCTGAGCAATTATCGGAAGAAGACTGCGTAGATTGAAGGAATCTTTCACTAGTAAAATCATTTCCCTTCTTCAATCCAAATTCACAGAGCGACAAGTCTGATGATAAATTTTATAAATTATAAAAATCTCACGAATCCTTTTGAAAATTAAAAAAAAAAAAAAGTTCAGCAAGAAATATATTTAAAGTATTCTGCAACTTTCGAAAATGTAGGGAAATTTTTATTTGTGATTATTTCTGTTTTAAAAAATAAATTATGCATCATATTTATAATTGATAAATAAGATTAGCTTTAATTATTCTTTCAGAATGAAATAACTATATTGGCAATTATATATGATTCACAAAAATTTTTAATTATTTTGAAATTTTCAACTTTCGTATAAAATTTCTTAGAAAATTTTTCTTCTATAGATTTAATTTTTCAATCATTTCACCAATGAATTAAATGAATATTATTGCTCATTTAATAATTTACAAATAATTTAAATTTTGACTGAAATCTTTTGTGATGCATGAATAAAAATTCAATGTCTTAGATTTAATAAAAATTTTAATCATTTTATTTTAGTTTTAACATCTTTGCATCTTTAGCCATTCTTTTTACGAAAAAATCATTGGCTTTCCACCGAAATTATAATTAATTTAATGAAATTTGAATATCGTTAGAGAAGTAAAAATAAAAAAAAAAAGTAGCAATCGATTTCTTATTGATAAATTGATAACATTTTTTGAAAATTTTAAATAAAAATAAATCTAGCCTGAATGACGCTGGCCTATTTCACGTAATGCGGCCTCAATACCTGGTCCACCGGCTTTTTTATGTTTTTTATTAAGCCACGAAGAAACAAAAGCTCGTTTTACTAAGCCAGAACTTGAAGAAGCTACAAAAATTCATATTTATCCAATGACATATTGCTATACCTACCATATTAATAGAGAAAATATTTCTGTTAATTAAATTAATTAGCATAAGTATATGATAATCTTACCATAATGTTGATTATTCGAGTTATGCATTTCAGATGATATTATGCTCGATGAACAATCACTTTCTCTTTGATTCCAATTTTGCACCTAAATTTTGCGAAGCTTAAAAAAATTATGAAATGAAGTTTTAAGCAAAGCCGAAAAAGGAATAGATATGAATATGTATGCTTATTGATTTTTTTTATATAATTTCAAGAATTTTTCAAATTTTGGTTGACCAAAACGAAATGGTTGAAATCATCGACAACATTCTAATCGTTTAATTCAGAAAATTGATTACAAGTATAGTAAATTAGACGAATAGTTTCATTGTAAAACAACGCGAATACTTTTAATAAACGTAAAGTAAACGATCTTATAAGGATCGTTTAGTCGTTTTAAAAAATAAACTTTGTATTTATTAAATCCATAAAGATCGTTTACTATTAATTCATTGCAAGTATCTTATGGTATTGAGCAATATGCAAATATGAATGATAAATATTTCGATGACTCAAATATTCTAATCTTGGTGACGTTTGCTTTTCATTTAATTTCCTCCAAATTCTTTTATCTTAGTTTTATAATGTTAACAATTTTGAAGTATTGGTAAGCAATCAAGCATTAGGAGTTTATTCGCACTGTTAGATTTGTTTTTAGATGATTTCTGTCACTTTTTTTTTGTTTTTTGTTTTTTTTTTTTTTTTTTTGTTAATGGCAGCTTTATTCTAACCTTAATATCAATTGCTTTCCAAGTTTTTGACCAACACAAAAATTTTTGCTTATCTCGTGATATCGTAAGTCGAACACCTAGTACAACGTATCGACATAAACTTTCTTTTTGTTGCTAAAATGGAAAAAAAAATTGTTGAAAAAATTTTTTTTTAAAAATACAAAATTGGAAAAAGTTTTTCTTTAAGAAATTTCTAAAAAAAAAGCGGCGTAAAATTAAAAATTTGAAATTCGGAAATTTTGAATCTGTTTTTTACTGAATATAAAATATAAAAAAAGTCATGATAAAATTAAATATCTGTAATTACGATTCTTCTAATTATTCAAAAATTAAAGTGCTAATTAATAATTTCAATAACTAATAATATCGTTCTATGCACTTAATACGTAATGTTATTCCGGAATTATTATCCGGTTAACCTTCGATAATGAATCAATCTTAAGTCGTAATGCTAATGGCGGTCCGTCAAATGCGATTGTTAATGGTTTGATAGCTTCGGCGGATAATTGCGTAAGACGAAAACCGAAATCGACCAAACGTACGGTAACCGTTTTTGTCATTTGATGACATTCCTCAATAACAGCACGAGCATAAGATTCAAACTAAAATAATTAAATTGTATTGCATAATAAAAATTGATAAATTGAATATTAAAAGAAAGTAAAAAAAAAAAAAGTTTTATTATAAAATCAAACTGACGTGAACATGTCAAATACACGAGCAATATGAGATCATTACAAATTGATTGATTAAATGAATATACAATATGATGAAACAGATAGCTTTATGAAATAAATAATTAATCGAACCGAGTTTTTGTCAAAAATTTATCGCCAAGCAGTTATCATTTCAAAACTAGACTTTTCAAATGTAATTTAAGCATCGAAGATTCTGATTTACAGTTGATATTCAAATTTCTATCAGATTGATAATATTTAGAGAAGAATATGCATTTAAGCATTTTTGTTAACAATGATAGTAATAGTAATTGTTGTTTATCAAAGAGTATTAGTCAAATCTTTATGCAATAATTGCAATAATATTATTTGTTGCTGCTATTGTTGTTAATGTTTATCATAAATTGTTGCTGTTGTTGTTGATGTTTATCGTAATGCATTATTCAGATTTTCCGTGCAATAAAGATAATAGTTGTTGTTATTGCTATTGTTATTATTATTGTTGTTGTTATTGCTATTATTATTACTGTTGTTGTTATTATTGTTATTGTTTATCATAATGCCTTTGCACAAATGGTAGTAATAGATTTACTGTTTTTATAATGTGTTATCTGTTGTTGTTCTTATTGAAGAATAATAGTTGTTGTTATTGTTATTCGTTATTATTATTATTGTTGTTGTTTTGTTTATCTTAATCAAATTTGTCATATTTTACATCATATTTTATCACATTTTGTCAATCAAATAAATCATGTTTTATCAAATTTATTATATTTTTATCAAATTTATCATATTTTATCATATTCAAACCTGTGTAAGCTCACGAGCAATTCCATCGTTTACGATATCCAGAGGGTTAAAGCGTGCAAGTACCACACATGGCGTTCCAGGTAACAATTCATCCCAGTCTAGTGCTTTCATAGCTTTCAATGTCACGTGTGATGCGTCAAAACACGGCGGTCGATTACCATTATATAAACGAACCCATGCATAAGCACCTTCTAACTCAACCACATATACCTAAAATTGAGAAATATTAAATATAAAATTTTCCGGCAATCATTGAAATTATTTAAAATCATTTTTAGAATTTCTAGTTATTAAATGATAAAATTAAATGAAATATGATGAAATTATGTGATAAGCAATTTAAAGTTTATTTAAACTTTCTTATCAATTAATTCAAAATATGATAATTTAAATGAAATGATGATCTTACTTTGTGAATAATATTGATCGCTAATGGCCTTCCATTCGGATAACGAACAATCCTTGCTTCTAATTGATTGCTCTTTGTTAATTGCTCATTAATCGATGATATCGTTTCCTCAGCTAAGAATGAACTATTCGTAGGTAACTTGATATTATCATCATCTTTCAACTGTAATTATTAGTACAAACAATGAATAAGATATTGATAAAATTGGAATTCTTCTGTTATAGAAATGAAAATTGAATAACTGAAATAGAAAATTTTGATAATTTGATAAATTTTAATTTTATAATCATCAATAGAATTAATCATGCAATTTTTATTTCAACTTATATTTGAGATTTTATTTTTATTTTTTACAGCAAATTTCATGACATATAGAATATTTAATTTACTTATTTATCACAACAAAAAAAAAAACTTAAGAATTAATGCAGCGATATTGTTTTATAATCGATTTGGTAGTAAACACTTAATAATTTTAGGAAGAAAGAAAGTTATGCTAAAAGAATGAAAATAATTTTATTTACTTTATTAGTTGTGGTACCAGGAGTACCACGAGTGATCAATTGTCCTTCATCATCTTCCACGTCTGATATTTCACCTGCTAATGCCGCTAAAATTGCATATTATTGTATAAATTTTGAAATATACCTAATTTATCATCTTCTGTTTTCTTTGCAATTTGATTGAAATTTTTCGTTAATACAAATAAGGTTAAAATTACTTAAGTTTAATTTGTTCTTTTGAATTGCTTCAAAATTTGCGATAAAAGTTCATTTGAAACACTTAAATACTTGGAGATAATTTAGCTATTTTTTTACTCATTGACATATCATTGCTTTTTGCTTAATAATTTTTTTTTTTTTTTTTTTAAAAAATTTAGCTCCTTATCAGAATTTAATTAAATGACTACAATAGTTATTTAAGCCATTTGCTACCTCGGTTTTATCCCAATTAAGAATATATGTTCTATCATTATTCAATATTATTCAAAATTCTTTTCCAAATTAATTATGTAAGTCTGATTAATCCAAAGGTATCAAAAGTTTTTTTTTTACGAGTAAGCTTATAATGGTGACTCTTGATGACAATTATACTATTATCAAACAATTATTATTCGTAACTTTTTTTTTTTTGTTGGTAAATTTTGAATTGACTCATTCGATTGAATTCGCTTTGTTTGAAATTAATAAATTTCTTCTTTTACTTTTTTATTTTTTATTTATTTATTTTTTTGATGTTTAACATAATTTACGACTAATCGATGACAAATTTTAATGTTGTCAGCAAAATTATTATTCTTAATTTTGTCGTTAAATTTAGAATTAATTTTTTCTAATTCATTCAACAAATAAACCATGTTTGTATTTCTATTTTTTTATTTTAAATTCCACTTTTTAAATATTACCTTCAATATCACAATAAAATTTTGCTACTTTTTGTTTATTTGGCTGTAGTAGTATTTTGGATGCTGCTACATTTTCACGATTGATGTTATTAACATTTATTTCATGCTATAACAAAGGAAATAATCAAAAGCAAAAAAATATGATATGCAAATATCAACAATTGATAAAGACAGAAAATTTAGAACTTTAAATTTACTTTAAAAAATTCGCCCAACACTACTGATAATCTTTCAAATAATATGAAATAGTTTGATTAGTCAGGACTAAAAGAACAAACTTGCCGGATAAATTCGATTGATGGTATTAATTGATGAATATGCTGATAAACTTGAATCATGAGCTTAAATTAAAAAAAAATTCCATGATTAAATTACTATATTATTAAATTATCCAATTACTAAAATTTTATTACCAATTATACTGCTAATATTATATTATTTTGAATAGACCCAGCCTAATTTATAAATACTGCATATTATTTATAAACATCACTGATCAGATTATCAGATTTATCATATATATCACATAATTATAATTAAAACTTCATCATAAATACTGTCTAGCATTTGCAAATATCATTGATAAGATTAGCAGATTTATCAATAATGCATGGATTTATCATTATACCATGTGGCACTAATTTAACATCATTTTAAAAATTTCATCAGTTATTACTGTATAATCTATAATAATTAGATAATTTTTTAAAATTGATTGTCACTTTTTTAACAAACCAGTTCGATTGTAGAAATTTTGTTGGGATCGTTGGCGGATAATTGATTTATAGTTATTATTGCAATCAAATTGTTCATGTTGCTGTTGTTTCATATGACCTAAAATTTGGAACAAAAAAAATCAGACAAAAAACTGAAATTTTTAGTATTTTTTATAAATTTAAAATAAAATCAAAAAACTTTGGTGTTTTTTATGTGTTTTTTATTTTTTTAAATAACTGAAAAAGCAATAAATTAATTTTTTATTCACCTTTATTATAAATATTCGTTACATCTTTTAATTGATTGCTCTTTTTTTCACCCTATAATTCATTTGATTATCATTTTATCTAGTATATTTAGATACAATTTTTCAATTCAACCTATGTCTTTATACTGATTCATGTAAATTTTTCGAATTAAATATTACTAGATATGTTGAATATAGTGTATTTTTGTAGTTATAATTGCAATTTTAGTTTTAATTTTAGAATTAAAAAACTCAAAATTAATGCAATTTGTGGTTTTATATATCTGCCTTCAATTTTTTCGTTTTTTTTTTTCAAAGTTAAATATAATCAGGAAATTCGAAATTTTTAACAACGCTCTAATTATTATTTTGTGTTGAGATCCTAAGTAATGTAAACTGATAATTAGTGAAATATCAAATATGAATGTGAAGAAAGCACTGCTAATGTTCTTATCAAAAATGATCAGTAAAATATAAACGAAATTATTTCAAAATTTCCAGATTGTTAATGCATTAATTGAATACAAAAAAGAATTAACTGGCACCTGTGTAATAATATTATCACTAACTGCAATCTGTTTTACCGAGATACCTTTATATTTCACTGTTGGTGTTATTATTTCATCAGATTCCATCGCAAATTTCGAGATTTAAAAATTCAAATTTAATTTTGACTATTTCATTATTATATACATGTATACATATATTTGAATGCTTTCTACTGTAAAAATTTTGGTACAAACTTCTTTAAAAAATTCAATATAAATTATACACCTTTTGCCTTGTCATCATATTACCAATGTTGTACTTGAATGGTTTAGTGATATGAAAGTGTAAGCATGCCATTACATATCGATGTCGTAAATCCTTAATTTATAATAATTTAATTGAAATTATTGTTTGTTTCTAAAATAATTATAAAATTGATGTAACAATAATATAATCAAGTTATGATTCATCAGTTATTTCACTATAGTGATTACAACAAATAAAAATCAGGTAAATTATGCACATAAAGTAATTTGTGACATAATAATGACATACCCAGTAATGCTAATAAAAAGTTTTTGTAACAAATTTGTCAGAATTCGATTAAAATTGTGTATTTTATCGAATAACTGTGAAATAATGATAAGAAATAATGTAGTTTATATCAGTGATTAACAGCTTTGCTAATTTTTAAGAATGCAATGATTTTTTAATAGTATTAATGCAAATAATTTTTGGATACTTTTGGATTCTTGATTTTTGTTTATTTGAGTTACGATTATGATTATTTGTCAACATTATATTATAATGTCATAATTAAAAAACAGTACCTGTTGTGACATTTTTCCTGATATACAAAAAAAAAATTAATGCATAAAAATTTTCGAGTATCAAAATTTATTATAATGTTGACAAATTATCATAATCTACCTCACTTAGAATCGATATGATTATATTTCCAACAAAAAGCAGAATAAATATGCGAAATCATAATTTTATATTCTTTCATGATGTATTCCACGTGATCTAACTTTAATCCAATTAATATTAAGTATTAATTACTTCATGTGATAAACGAAACAAGTATGCAAAATAAAAGCAATCGAATCTTCTTTTATGATTTATGATGATATTTTCCTAATTTTAATCTAATTAATATTAAGTACTAATTACTTCATATGAAACATTGGCATTTCGGGCAATTGTTCGAATTTGTTTATCAATTGATTGTATTAATTGTAACCATTTCGTTTCAATACAGCCAATTTCCATTGTATAAACAAACAACCGAAATGTAACGATAACTTTACTGCAATAAATTAAAATTTATAAAATTACATCGTTTTGTATAATCACATTTCTAATAAAAAATGAAATAAATGTAAATTCGCAAAATTCTTTCGAATTTAAAAATTTTGAATAATATAAAACAAAGTATGATAAAATACATTTGATAATCAATACATGTTAAAACAAAAAATTGTAAATTTAAAAAAAAAGAGAAAATTATTTCATTTTAATTATTATTATGGAAACATAAATTTATTTTCATACATTTTGAAATGATGGAATTGAAATGGCAAGTTAAATAATTATTTTTCTAATTATAATATAAAACCTATTGAGGTTTTGCAAAATTATGAAAAAATCATCTTAACTAATAATAATTAGTGCAATTAGTCAATCTTGCTATTACTTTGCCTTATAAACTTTTATTTTTTCCACAATTGACATAATTTGTAAAAGTATTCATTGGTGTAGTTTATAAGATTATAAATTATGATTATTACATAATCAAATTATTTTTTATTACATTTCATCATAGAACTATTGTTGTTCAAAATATTTTGCCAATTTTTTTATTTGTATTATAAAAAAATAAAAATTGTTGCAAGGTAGTTAGATGATTTTTTTGAAGTTAAAGTTTTTAAATTTTACTGCGTTCATTTTAATTTCTATGAAATTGTTCAAATGTAAAACTGTTGTGTAGAATCAAAGTTATCTGATCGAAAAGATTGAATTCCAAATGATATTGCCGTCGCTTGTTGTTGTTGTTGTTGATTAGGCGCTTTTCAATGACCTTTCATTAACAATTTTATGACCGATTTTGTAAATAATTGGTTGTCATAATCCTTATGATTAATGTTTTACATATTTACGACATAAATTTGTTCTCAACTGAATATTACCGATTATTGAAGTGACATTTGATTAAATATTTCAAATATTTCGCTTTATAATTCAACATTTCATAAATTTTCGTTGAAAAAAAAAATTGCTAATTAAATTCTGACATTAACATCATCGATTCATTCACGCTAGAATTCATTTTCCTTTTCATTGAGAATATTTCTTATCATTCAAAAAATGAAAGTTTTATTCTTTTTTTTATTTATGACGTCAAGACACAATTGATTTAAAAACAAATACCGAAAAAATAATTGGAATGGAATTGAATTTAATAACATTTATTGAGTGGAAATAAAATAATGAAAGTTAATTGGAAAATTAGGTTCGAATTAAAATTTTTTTAAATATGAGGCAGTAAAATTAAATCAAACTGTATCATTTTTGGATCATCTTAGATTAAGCAAAAATTTAGATCTTATCATGATGTTTGATAAGTAAGAAAAATAATGGTAATGCTTCCTTCATCAATCTATTGCATAATCTTTTCTTTACTTTAAAATTAGAGAAGATTGGATTTTACTTATTTAAAATCTGATTTAACTTTCTCTGATATTTCGTATCATATATATCAGTAATGTAAATGTTTAATATGAAAACTTTAGTGCTTAATTAACCACTAGTGTTCTATTAAGCAAAAATCTTCTGATTTTATCATTTATATCAATTAACTTGCAATGTTTGTCATTATATTTACTTTTAAGTAATTCACTTTCTCTGAAATCCACCAATTTCAAATGCAATATTATCATTATTTTTTTCATTATTTCTTGGTTATTTTCTTTTTTTTTTTTTTTTTTGATTTTTTCGACTGTCAAATTATTTATTTCATTGAATATGTTGACACAATTATTTAATTAGTAGTGAAATAATTAGCCAATATTTTATAATGTTCAGTAATCTACCAACTTTTCAATGATTTATTTCATGCAAATTTTATGTTTCAAATTTACTTTAATATGAAGGAAAATTACATGTCATAAAAACAAGGACAGCAATGAAGCTTTAAAAAAAATCCTTTTATTTGTATTTAATTTTGTTCAAAAATACTGATAATAATCTTTTTATTTATTTTAGAAATGTATTTTTGCTAATTTTTACAAATATATCTTTTCAGAATGATAAAGAATTGGGCAGAAAACGATCAAACGAATATTTATTTTACAGATCTGTTGCAGTTGGAAAACATTGGGCTTTTCCATGTCGGTATAAATTCCGAGCGCACATTAATTCATCATTGTTATCACTATACATTTATAGAATACATTTGTGGGAATTTATATTGAGCATTTGGCAACGAAAGCAGTGAGCCGGCTTTATGATCAAATTGTGCTTTCACTTTGAAAGTTGCGATGAATTGATTTGTTACGATTTCTGCTCCGAAAAGCGTCATTTGGAAACAGGAGTTGTATTTCCTGCTGACAGATGGAAAATACATTAATTCGGCAGTATAATCGGCAAGTATATTTTTAATGCTTTTGGTGATTCTTCCAGTTAAGCAGTTTAATTTCTTTGGCGGCGCAACCATATTTCTTTCATTTCTCTATTAAATTTCAAATTTGAAATGAGGACACATATCATGAAGCTATAATCATCAGCTGGATTGTATTGGAATGCAAGGCGATTGTAATCGCATGATTGATGAACATGAAGTCTGTTTGATGCTAATCTGCCGTTTCTCCTTGACATCTTTCAGCCACTCTCAGCCAGGTGTTGGTAACCGTGTATCTGAAGTTTGGATGCATGTGGTTATATTGCTTTCTCTGCAGATATTTGAGCTATTCTTTGTCTGTTTCGCTCGTTCGCTGATGTCCATTCTTTATTAATTTGCAGCGATTGGCAATTAATCGTCGCAATGCTTCCGTTCCGCGAGTACAACGATCTAAGTTTGATCTTCTGCAAAGCATTACTTGGATGAAGTAAAACAGATCGACTGTGCTTGAACTATTCGCGAAATTATTTGTGAATATCCAAGCAAAATTGATTATGAATCATTCTTTCCTTTGTTACTTGTAAAGAAGAATAGAATCTCTTGACTGTCGATTTAATTAATTCACTAAAACGCCTACGATCATCACTGTTAGACATAAAAGCTGACCAATCACTATTTGAAAGCCAAGAAAAGTCTTTTCTTCCATATTTTTACATATTTTCGATATTATTTTGTTGTAAACTGCAATTTATGACTTCTTTTTCATCTAAATGTCACCAAATTTATAGGATGGAATCGATTTCACTCTCTTTCACTATCTATTCCTTACCTTCGGATTGATAAACTTTTTTTCGCTTNGTAGTAGTAAATCAAATTTCTAATCCGATTAGATTTGATAAACTAAAAATTGAAAAGAAAAATTGAACAAATCTGTAATAATAATAATAATAACAATAATAATAACAAGATAATAATAATTATAATTATAATAATCTTTTCTTCCAAAAAATGTTAAAACTAATATGAACAGAAGTAATCATATGAATTGGAAAATTTGCAGCAAAAATTTTCAAGAAATTGATTAATTCTATTGAAAAATTGTTTATAAACTAGTTTGCTGTACCTGGCTAAGTGGAGCGTGACCAGTCCAGTTAGCTTAGCGTGACTGGCTGCTTTGGGTGTCTAACTTCAGCTAGTCTATATAAATAGAAATGTAAATGTTCGTTTACTCAAAACTATAAATCTCCGATACTTCCTGAACACGCGCCTTATCTATATTAGTTCAGAATCTAGGATCTCCGAAAATATTGCTTTGAAATTTTGAAAAAACGTCAATTTCGAATATGCGCATGTTTTTACATACTTTTTATATACACACGTTGCTGTAGTTCAATTTGGTTAAATAGAAAAAAATTAGAAAGTGCATGCTTCTAATGTTGGGGAAAATTAATTTCAAAGTGCTCATGGATATACAATATTTTTTGTTGTTTTCCATTGTCTGTTTAGATATAGAAATTTTCTGGTTTGTGATTCTAGAACATGCAATACAGAATTGTCATGTAGAAACAATCCGTCTCTAGATCTAAACTGAAGGATTCTAAAGATTTAGCCTGAAATTTATTGATGATGATTGTAAACGTCAATCGAATTGGGAATTGCAATCTCTTAAATTGAAATGGCATATCCTTTGGATTAATGGCAATGCAAGAATAAGAACATCTTCATCTTTAAAAGGTCCTGGCAAAATTGTTGCTTTTACGATGCAAGTCTCATGCAAATCGCATGCCGTTGCAAAGCTTTGGCTGGTTGATATTTTCAAAATGTTGATTGGCACGTCGATTTTCAATTGCAGTCTCTGACAGATCGAGTGAATTCAAAAATTCTGTTCGGCATCGGATGTTTCAGCGCATATTACGTCGTCAATTTCGTTTGAAGTGATTTTATTATAAAGCCAGATTAGTATATGTGCGTATGGCAATCCTTCCTCTTGCCATTCCACTGAATACATCTAGGAGCGCACAGACACAAATACTTCATGTTTTGCTATGAAATCTATCAGCTATTTCAGTTTCTGTCAGAAAACACGTACTGTAATGTCATGTCTATCCATCGGCGATTGCTTAAAAAGTGAGAGATTTTGTATATTGTCTCAAGATGGATTACATGTGAATATAATGAATAAGACTGGACGCCCAGATTATAAGAAAAAAGTAAGCTAATCTCATATGGATATGTTTTTCCCTCTGTTTTCAATAAACCAACAAAAACATGCTGTTGATCTGCCACGTAAAATTACAAACGCTACTATTAAGCAACAAAATTTGCAACATCGTCTGAGAACAGCGTTGATAAGCTCGAAGAGAAAATTTACAATTTACTATTTATACTACTACTTCCATATCAAACCCAGTATATAAAAGAGGCTCATTCATTTCATCCGGACATTACGAACAAGGAATTCCGGATGCTTAAAATTCCGGATATTTGGAACCATTTCCGGGAAATTTCTTTTTTCACAATAATGAATTCCTTACCCGTATTTCTTATATATATCGCCAAAAGATGCGGAATGTTTTGCCATCGGCGAGCAATTTGAAGAAGAAAACTCATCGAACGAAACATTCCTCATCATTTGTCGTAAAAAAGTCACGGAAATTCTAAAAATAAAACGTTGCAAAGAAAAATGACATTTTTCTTAATAAATTGAATAGAAAAAGAGAATTTAACTTTTAAGATTTTTAATTTTTTAAAAATGATTCAATAAAATACTTTCATCATAAAGTTTAATCATGAAATTTTCCAAAAAAAAAATTTTTCTCAAATTCTGATGAACTGTGTAAAATTATAGACCAAATATGCCTTCACTTTTTTTCTTCTTTTTTTTTTTTTTTTTTTTTTGCTCAAACACTTATAACGAATTTTTTGAAAGCTGTAATTTTTACGAAAAATAATTTTAGCTTATGAAAAAATTGTATTAAAAAAATCATCGAAAATTTCAAATTTCAAATTCTTTTCATTTCTAGCCATTCATATCGAGCAAACTACCACTGATCTCATAAATTATTCTTGATCTTATAACCAAATACCAATCTGAATGTTTCTTTGAGTCATATGTCAAATCAATATATCTTACGACTAGAGGAACATTCAGTATGGTTATGGTTTACTGAAACGTATGACTTCGATTTACTTAATTTAAAAAAAAAAAAAAAATGCGTGAAATTTTGAAAATGAAGACCAATTTCGATAATAAAGACCAATTCCAACTTCGATTTAATTTATACAATATATAAAATTTATTAAAGCATATTTATGGTTCATTTATTTGATTGAAAAAAAAAAAAAATAAAACAAAATATCATTTTGCAACTTTTCTTCTTAAATGTTACAAAATTTTGTTACTTTAGCTAATAGAACATTTATCATGACAATATATTTGGTTTATTTTAAAAAACAGTTTGAAATATTAAGAAAAAAATAATAAGTAAGACTTTTGTTATAAAAATTCAAGTTCAAATTAAAAGAGAAAGAAATATGGAAAGACTGATTGAAATGATTCAATATTCGATTATTTTAGGATTCACAATGTGGTATAATTGTATATTATATTAAAAATAAATAGAATGAGCAATTTAATTGCGGTAAATCATAGATTTTGAATGAATTTTTATTCTTTACATGCAGAAATACGAAAAGATTAATTACTAGATATCAGAATTCAAAAAAATTGGAGAAATCTGAGCGGAATTAATGCCAAGACTATTTTAACGAGAATGCGAAGATAGCAGATAGATAAAGAATTATATTATTTCAAATAATACAATATAGAATTAGTATTATTACAATTCCGATATATCGATACATATCATTTTATACATTCCCATTCAAAGTGGATGAAAAAATTCTCAAAAACGAACTTAATTTACTTGACGAATACAACGAAGAAACATACGGAAATAGAAAACTAATCATTGGTGATAAAAAAAACAAAAAATTTATGACCTGTCTGGAAATATCGGCATGGTGGTGGTGATGGTGGTTACATACATTATTTATGGATGAAAATTAACAAAACGAATTGTTTCGTTTTTTTTTAACCTTTATGAGAATATTAAAATTGATTTATATATGAAGATTTAAAATTCTGCAAATTAAATAAATAATTAACAATTCAACAGTTTTATCATATTTCACATTATCAATAAAAAGTATTCCACTGAAAGAGCAAAGTAAAAAAATAAAATCATTTACGAATTTCAAGAAAAATAATCAAATTAAAGATGCAACATTGATTACTGATTCTTTGAGAATTTTAAAGAATATTTTCAATTTTCCAGTTAATTTGTCTGAAAGAAAAAAACTACCATCAGAGCAAATTAAAAAACCTTTGTCAATGAGATACTTCGATTTAAATAATAATGATATATAAATTAAATTCTCTTCAATATTTACGATATATATTAAAAGCATTTACTATTATTTGTTCGCAAACAAAATTACTCATTATTTTCAAAATAATTGATTTTTACTTACGGAATTATTTTGAAATTTTCAGTCAGAAAGCAAATGAAACGTGACAGAAAATTTTTTGGTAATGATTTTCAATTTGTATAAATTAAAAAATCGTATTTTATTCTATTCGATTATTTGAAATATATTTTAAAGAGCATGTTTGAAAAACAAATCTATTACTTCTTTAGGAATTGTAAATAAGTCAATGACTTTCTTATCATAATAAATTTTATCTATACTTTACCATGATCATTTGTGTAATTCCTGATTCATGTTCTTTTGTATTTTGTTTATTGTTTGCTTCTTCTTAATTTTATTTATTGTATTCTTTTCTTCAATTATTAAATTGATAGGTTTTATCTATTCCATACTTCAATATTTATTGTATTTGGATTTGAATCACGTTTTTTAGTTTTCCTGCTGCATGTTTTTTTTTTTTTTTTCTCTTCTAATGTTGATGGTAAGCTGATCTTTGTTAACTTCACTTATTCCATAAGTTTCTGCAATTGTTAGTTATTTATTGTATGCAAGAAAGCAGTCAGCGATATTTTATAAAAATGCAAAGAAGTGAATTTTTATGCAATTGAATGAAATTATTTATTTAATTGATCTTGCGATGCATTTATCATTTAAAAAATGCATAGATACTAATTTTCTACAGGGCGCATATTTTTGCATGATATATTTCTTTTTGAATGCTCTTTTGTTAATTGCATGCTATTTTTTATTTATTGCTAATTTTAGCGATCACTTCTATTTTTTGCATACTTTTTTTTGATGACTTTATCTATTCGATGCAGCAAGATGATTCTGATGACATCCAATTATTGTTACTTTATAAGACAGCAGCTGACACAACCAACCAATCCAAAAGGCAGTCATCCATTTATAGATTTTTTCCGTGATGAATACATTGCAGTATGAGTTAAATGAAAGAACTTCATTTTTTCCATTTTTAATTGCATAAAAACTTACTTGAATTATTAAAAGGCATGTATCGTTTGCTGCTCTATTACATGCAATAAGTGCTTATGCTTAAATCATTTTTCTTTCATTTTCATGAGGAAAGTGGCATCGAATACATAAACAACTTTAAATTATCTACACTAATATCACTAAGCATTTATTAATTTAAATTTTTCGGTATTTTGATCATAAAATGTGGGAATTTGTCTAATTAATTTCATACTAGAATATAAAAGTTTTGTTTTTGTGATCTCCATTATTCGAATATATTGAAAGAAATAGTATTTAATAAATAATATTTAATCAGAAGATGAATAACAGAATAAAGAAGTTGGAGGATAGCAAATGTATATCGAATAACTCAGATACTCACTGATTAGCGAAAGATTCGTATGAGAGAAGGAATGGTGATAATAAAGGGAATTTCATTTACTATCGTCGCATTGCTTGAGCCACTGATCTGCGAACCGATAGATACTGACTCAATGTGATGGCGAAGTTCAATATCATGGATTGTGGTCATATTCTTGAATCTTTTTATAAAAGCATCCTATTTCTGGTACCCAATTCATTCAATTTGTCGAATTGTAACTTTTCTTCGATCTTCTCTTTGAACCCAAATCTTGGAAGTGCTATAGACATCAGTTGCATCGGCTGTGATCTGTTGTTTGATAGTTTCGCATATCACAGATCCGCTGCAACCAGCTGTACTTATGCCAAATCCAAGATATATCGGTCCAAATTATTCGACACCATTAATATGCTGATGTCTTGTTATGTAAAATTTCTGAAAGAATCGATTGATCTTGAGAGAAATTATTTCTCATGGATGGATAATAATCAATTATGATTTTTCCCTAATCTCATCCTAATTTCTTGAAACCATAAATTTTCAATTCGTTCAACTGTAGCCATAATTAATAGTGTTTTATGGCTAGTTATGGCAATCATAAATGCGATTAGTACTGTTAGAATTCGCATGAAAGTAAAAAAAAAAAAAAATTGTCAGTATTCAGCCTCATCCTTAGTTATTATTTCCCGTACTTGAAATTCTGAAATCCATAAATTAGCGCAATTATGTGCACTGTATCGGTGATGATATTTTCTTGCGATTTGTTTTGCATAAGGCAAAAGTGATGCAACAGAACACCTTAAATGATTTAAGTGACAGCACTATTAATTATATTGTCGCTCTTGTAGTACTATATTGAATTTCGTGTCATTAATTTATTAAAGGATTAAACATGTCGTTCATCAGAATAGTTTTGCGGAATCATTACTTGCGATACCGGAATCTAGAATTTCAACATTAATGGATTCATTAATTTTACTCCTATCTAAAAATAGCTACATAATAATAAGGAAGCAAACTTCAATTTAATCAACAGGGATGTTGCTGAATTAATTAACGGCAATTTGCACAAAATTATGCTACAAAATTTAATAGGAAGCGAGATTAAGATGGTCAATGCCAACAATCCTAAAATTTTTGTACTAATTGATCACTGATCCTTCATGTTACTTGGAAAACCCAATATTTTCAGTGTATTATGTCTCCGATATTCGCAGTGATTCTTTGCCTTGTTCCGGTTATTTTACAAAATATTACTATATCGAAGTAGGTTAACGAGTAGAGCAATGATGAATAGTGATTTCTGATTCTCAAATTAGTTAATTTTGCGCAATTTGCAAGGAAAAATATGTAGAAAAATTGAGTAAATATTTCGTAACGGCAGTTCTCGCTGTTTTAACTTTTCTAAATGAAATCGTCCTTTATCTCAGAAATCATAGGTATATTAAGAAAATCGCAGAATGATGTATGAAAAAAAATTTTATTTTAAATGAATTTTGATCAATAATAGATGCAAAAAAAATTAAGATGGTCAATCATTCCACATTATTCAGTATTTATCTGATTTTCAATCATTTGATCTTTGTATTGTTAATATTTTATGTAATATGATGAATTGATATAATGTCAGAAAATGTATAAATGCAAATCAGATTAATTACGAAACTCTATGAATACTACAGAACTTGAACAGTCAACGACAAATCTGAATCTCGTATCTCTATAAGAAATATTAAATTTGATGTTTGCAAGTTTTTTTCCATTAAATTAGAATTTTCATTAGCTTTAAGCAGCACTATAATAAGGCAGAAAGCAAGAAAGTAGGAAAGAAAATCTCCAAAATATATCTTAAAAAGAAAAAAAATCCTTAAAAATCAAACTATATTGATATACATACAATTATAGTTACTACATTTAATCATATATTCTCATTAGGAGTATCAATGGAAAATGATTCAATTCAAGAAATGGTTGCATTAGTATCAATCTTTAATCCGCAAAAGATTTAATTACTGGTCCGTTATTTTTCGAATCACAAAAATTTCTTTCAAAATTTTCGTATTTACAGTAAAGAAAACTCGTTGTCTGTTCAAGTTCTATGGTATTCATAGAGTTTCGTAATTTATCTGATTTGCTTTTATACATTTTCTGGCATTATACCAATTCATCGTATTACATAAAAAACTAACAACACAAAAATCATATATCAGATAAATACCGAATAATGTGGCCACTTGTCTCATATATCGATATAAGCAAACATTTGCTGGCGCTCCAGTAAGAGTGTTCCGTTGTATGGTTAATGATTTTTATTTAATTTTATTTTTCCATTTAACAAAATTGACAAACAAAAAAAAAACAAAACTCTTTTGCCACTCATTAAAAAAAATTAAAAATTTAGTCGAAGAATTAAGATTATTGAAAATGCATGAAGCAGAATTAAGTATGAAAAACCTTATTAAGATGAAACTTTATTTCTACTGTTATTGATATATCAATTAATATTGATATGTCATCCTACTAATCAGGTTTGTTCGCCATTTGAACAATGTCTTCTGAAGTCGATTCACAGGATACAAAGAAAGTCAAAATGGCTCATCATTATTTCAGCTGTACATTCATCATTTCCAAATAATGCACAAATTGAGTTAAATCCATAATAGCATATCTGATATTTACAAATTTCATCTCAAAATTCTCTTCTGTCCAAAGGCTAAATTTGAACAAGACTGGAACTCCATATACTATTTATTCTTTTACTGCTGTACTGTATAAATTAACGCATTTACTATCAACTAACTTCGATTATTAATATACAGAAAACGAATTCAACGATCGGTCGATCTTATTTGAAGCAATAGAAAAGGAATTAGAGGATCAAGCGATCGAAAATGATCCCACTTTGTCATGATCAAAAATTAATGCCCTTTATATAAGAGAATTAAGTGTGCAATTGAATATATGCGCCTTTTTTTTTGGTTTTGTTTTTGTTTTTGAAAAAATTGAATTATTTTGATCTCAGTTTCATTCATAGAAGTGCATCAAAATATTGATCTGCGTACTTTTAACTGTCTGTTAATTTGACTTCTGACTTGGAAGGCAGCTGAATCACTTATTCCCATGCTCGATACATTACAGACTTTTTTTAAAATATTTTTTTAACATTGAATATATTCGGAAATTTTGGACTTTTTTTGATCAGTAACTACCATTATTGGTTTTCAATTTTTACAAATTTTCAAATATTCGCGCAATACAAATAACATGCAATTGGTGCATTTCAAGAAATCTTGTTCATTGATGAAGCACAAAAGCTTCCTTGACATTTCTAATTTTATCAAAAAGTTTGAATTTGATAATTGGAATGAAAGTACGACTAATTTATTCAATCAATACCGATTAATCATTATATTGGAATCGATTAATTATTACACTGGACCATAAATCGAGAATGTATCTGCAATATTTATTACAATTATCAATGTAACAAACTTCATCTTACATAGTTGACATTCAAAGGGGCAAGGCATTGCAGTGTAACATCAAATTTTTATCCGTTTTCACAATCTTTTTTAGGTAATAATAGCGTTTCTCCATAAGAAATCATACGAAACGCAATATGGATTGTCCAGCATAACCTATAAAATATTTTCTCATGAGTATAAAAATTTGCTGTGATAAATTATCATTTATAGCACTATCTCTGATAAAAGCTTTCTTTAATGGAAGCACAAATTAATAATCAATTCCTCAATAAGTATCAGGGAATTATGGTGAAACAAGCGCATGTGAATATGAGATGAAAACAAAAACTACTTTTTCGGCTTTTCCGATATATCAATTGAACGCGTGTTTCACGCGTGCTGTATCTCAAACAATGATCCATTGTCATCTGTCATAGTGGATCCAAATTTATTATCATCAGCCAAAAGAACTGTAGGATGGAAAAGATATTTCTTAGAAAAAAACAAAGTGATATTCTGACATAAACTACATCAAATTCCTTTATGCGTCAATGAACACGGCCATATCGTCGCATTCTAATACACTTGAAAAAAATTAATGATGTAATATTTATACACATCCTATGATGCCTTTGTATGGAATTTGTTATCACAGAGAGATAAAGCAAGTATACATTGGTTTCAATGATTTGAAATTAATTTCCACTTCTTTTCTTGTACCACAGTGATTCGCTCAACTATTTGTTGGCATTGAAAAGAACAATTAGTGATATATTCTAATAGCTGCTTAAGCATTTTTCTAGTTGCAAAGAGACCTGTTTGATGCAAGTTATGTGCAAGCCAAATCAGTTTTATTCGATGCACATCCCATTATCTCATCAATATTTCAAAAACTATCAACGACCCTTTGCACGTTTTCCTCTTTCTGTCAGATGTTTACGCTGGTTTACTGGTTGAACGCGCAAGAAATATACTCTGAAAAGTTTAATAAGATTGCTGTTCTTAAAACTAAACCAAATATTTCGGGAGGACAGGAGAGATGATGTATGGTATAATTCCTCAGCTTGACAATGAAATAGCAGCAAGAGATGGAACAGGTATTATTTGCAAAACTATTTCAGAAAACATTTAAAAATCGATTATGAAAAATGAAAAAGTAAAGATTGCAGAGACAATGATAATAATACTTTCCGCTGACCAAAGAACAGTTGATGCAACAATGGGAGCAAAATTTCGAAATGCTTTTAAGCGATATACAGGGAATCCTCTAGCAGTACTTACTAAAGTTGTTATCAATCTCCACATTACATTCTTTCCATTCTATGCAATAATTACTGACATAAACAACGATATACCGATAGAAGAAAGTTAGATTCTCACGAAAAATTGGTATTTATGATCAATTTCTGAGCTTACATCTAATCTGTAAAGAATAATAGTTATTAAAAATTTATTTGTTTCAGCAAAATTCTAAATGCTAAATTTGAAACTTGATATTTTTCATATATTGTAAAAAGTTCCCGGAAGTTAACAGTAGTATTCACCTCTGTTTTTTGTTTCTACAGTGGTGATTCAAATAATAAAATTATTTCATTTAATTAATGCAAATAATCTCATTTCACGGGATTTACATGTAATACAACCTACCTATAGCATGATATATGACTGCTTCTCCAAAATTTTCGCTTCAATAAGCAATCACAAAAAGCGCTTTTTCTTCCCGAATGATTGTAAGTTGCACAAATGATTTTGCACAAATAAAAACAAAAAAA
>HG738140.1:7196364-7224561 GCA_000499405.2 Onchocerca volvulus
AATTTCGCAGATATATATATATATAATAATACCATTATCAAAAAATTGTTGCGCTGCACAAACTGCAATAACGTATAGTATAAAATACTCTTCATAAATATTCCCAAGCATAAGTTCAATTAAGATGATACTATAATCAAATAATTAATCCATAATGAAAAACAAGCATGATGGTAGTGGAAACTTTCATAATGTACATAAGCCTTCTTAGCATAATATGTTTATTTAATTCACTTCCTTCTCGAAGAATAAATCATTTACATGACAATTTAGTTATAGAATACTGAAAATATTTGGAATTTGATAGCAGTATCTTCTGATAGCGTCACAATTGGAACTTCTCAGGCACACCGAAGTATTAAGTTTTTCTCAGGTATTAACTTTTTCCATCTGTTATTTAAACGACTGAAGTCAAATTACTAATATATATAAACTGTTCAGAAATTTTGCAGTTGCAAATGCAAACGAAAGAATTTGATTTTATGCGAGAATTGTCCAATGACTTCAATCAAAACTTTTCTAACTTCAATCAACAGACTCATCTCACTTCAACTGCTGAGTTACCAACGGCACTTGTGTAATGAAAAATTCCATTCATTCAAATAAGAAACTTTTTTTTTTCTTGTTTTGCAGTCATTAAACAGTTTATCAGGAGAATTTAATGAAAAACAGCTCATCATTCTTCGTGTGTGGTAATTGCAAAAAAAAAAAAAATGAAAATAAAAAATCAAAAAATTTGCAAATGGATGAAAAAAATTTGCCTGTGTAATAACACATAATTATTTCCTGATTGACATACCATGTTTTTCTGTTTTCAAATTTTAAGTATCTTCTTGTTGCACTCGATATTTTCATCCGATTAACCAGATGACTTTCTTATTGCAGTTGCATACAATGCTGTTATTGGGGAGAAAATTGTTTCGGAGGGAGATTCTTTTGTTTGTTTAAAGTCTGATTTTTCATTCCGCTAAATCAAATCCAATAGCCTTCATTGGATTTATACGATATTATACAATATTTGCCCTTATACAATAGTAGAGGATGAAAAGATAAGCAATGCAATTAATCATGATAGGATGCTAACAGTCTTCTGAATGCTAATTACGATGTTATTCTTTCTTTGCGACAATAACTGGTTCTTTTGTAACAATGATTAATTCTATAATAATGCTCCATTACTGCTGTTGCAACTGCTGAACTGTCGCTCATGCTGTTGAACCGTTAACTGCTGCTCATGTTACTGTCGTTCCGACATTGAGACTGAATTCCAACTTTGTTTTTTGCTGCGAATTCCTGATCTTTAAAATCCTTTCAGGGGTTTCGTCCCCTTGAAGGTTGCATCCTTTGGCTTCGTCAATATCTTCCTGCCATTTACCTTTTCGATATGTATATATAACTTATATTATATCTTTCGACTTTTCTGGACAGTTCTTAGTCAGATCATTGGATTCAATAGTATTAAAATTTGCATTATAATATGTTTCAGATAACTGATCTTGACAATTTGGGTGAAATGATACGTTTATCTTCATTTGAAACTTGGATTAGTTGTTGTATGTATTCGAAATAATAGCAAAACTTTATAATTTCAAAAATTCTACTTTATTATTCAGAAATTCCATAGAGGTACGCGCAAAATTGATTTTGGCTATTAATTAAAATATTAATTAATAGCGATAATTATCCGTTAGCAAACTATGAAATTTTGAAATTTTTTTCAAAAATAAATGAAATCAAAATCAAATATTTTATATGCACTTTTTTCGACTGAGGAATATTACAGGGCGAACACTTTCTTATTCAGGTGGTCATAATCACGTTCCATTACTTCGCAGTATTAAACGGTAAGTTTAACTCTGAATAAATTAACATTTTTTCATCCGTATTGGGTGTAATAACTTTTATTGTAAATGTTATAATCATTTATTTTGAATTCATTTCTTCAGCTCTTCATATTTCCTCCATCAATTATGAAAAATTATTTCAGAAAAAGTGTTATCAGTTTTCAGCACTCTTTTTATGCTGCGCCATCCAAAGAAGGTATACTTTCATTCATAAAACCGAAAGATACTTGACTGATTAGCAACTTTTTCAATCAATATAAACAATAAATAAACTTGAAAAAATCTTTTATCGCATAGCTCACATTTGCAGATATTGATTCAGGACGATGGTATCCGAAGCATATCACCGACTTGGACTATATATGTAATCAAGTCATCATGTATGATCCAAATAATTCCTGGGGACTGCATGCAAATCATCCTGTCAGTTTATTGATTTAAACAGATGTAATTTGGCTGATTAGGACTAATTAGTATTATGAATTGGCCTGAATGAAACATAATCTTGTAAATGCAAAATATGATTACTTGTCTTTTTGAAAATTTCATATAGATTCCATAATAATTCCTTCATATATAACGTAGTTTTATTGCCTGGCAATGCTTTAATTCACAATTTTGCAGAGCTTTAAAGACAAAGAATACCGGAAGAGGCGAGAATCGCTTTGGAATATTGCGAATAATTATAAACAGTAAGTTACCCAATGGATATTACTACTAGATTTTAGAACTCGTTGAATTCAATTTTACACAAAAATCGAATTTAATTTAAGTTACCATTATTTTTATGAAAACTTCAATGATACATGAAGAAACTAGATTTCCAGCTGAAGTAAATTCGAATTTTTCTAATAATACAGACAAAAAGATTTGTATCATGGAATGTTGGCATGGAATATTGTATCTATATATTAAAAAAAAATTAACCCATGGAATATTGGCATAGAAATATAGCGTTTTTAGCGTTTTTCACTCAAGTAATTTTTCACAAATTGATAGATTAATGAATCCAAACATTGATTAAAAATAATCTATGATTTTAATAGTGGAACACCAATACCACGAATAGATTATACAACAGAGGAAACAAAAACATGGTATGTTTCATAATTGATAACTAAAAATGCTTTTCTAAAAGTGACTAGTGAATTGAAATTATAGCAAACATTAGTGATATCAAATATTTTAATATGCTTTAATTTGCTATTTGGCTATCTGAAATGTGATCAATACTTTTTTTTCAATTATTAATTGATGCAGTAACAAATGAAATTTGAGGCTTCAGTAAGATTTCTCAGGGGTACAATTTATCGTGATCTGAAAATATTGCATAATAAATGTGCATACAAAGAATTTCTGGACAATTTCAAATTGCTCGAAGAACAATGTGGCTATTCAGAAAAGCAAATTCCACAGTTACAAGATATTTCGAATTATTTACAAAGCATGTTTTTAACGATTTTCAAATCTCTTGCCGCATACTTAAAATTGAAAGGACTATTAAAGTTAAGAATGCAACAGTGGCTTAATTTGTGGAATTTTGACATCGTTGATCGATGATGGTAAAAGAGGAACACATTTCCTAATTTGTACTAACTATTGTACTTTCGGCCCTTGAGCAAAATATTGCCATCCGAAATTCGTTTTTTTTTTTTTTTTTTGTTACATCCGGAACGAAAGATTTCTTGTCAGATATTGCCGAATAGGATAGCTTTTCATCTTACTTCTCCTAAACATTATCTTAAACGTTATCAAACGCAGTATTGAATTTCCAGCCAAAACTAACTTTATTCTACGTCCGTGTGGTGGTTATCTGACTCCTCGAAATTTTCTGGCCGCCTTGGCATTTCGTGTCTTCTGTTGTACACAGTATATGCGACATCATACCGATCCACATTACACTCCTGAACCGTAAGCTTTGTTAATCTTATGTTAAAGATCAACATTTGCTGGCAGAAAAACGTGTCCAGTGGTAATGTAAAATTATCTTTAAAAATCAAAAGATGGATAAAGATCTTTGAGTGATCGTTTAGAGATCTATGCCATGAAATACTCGGACATATGGCGATGTTTTTGAATCCGACATACGCCCAATTTATTCAGGAAATTGGAATTGCAAGTCTTGGCTGCTCCGAAAAGGACTGCGACGCCCTGATACGAGTTCGACTTATTCATTATATCTTCAATTTTAATATTTTCATGATTTTTTAATTTTCCAAAAATCATAAAATTTAGTCAGAAAAATCCATTTCAGCTTTATTTCTTTACATTTGAATTTGGTCTATTGGCTGAAAAAATCGATGAGAAAAAGCGAAATTTGAAGGTTTACGGCGCGGGATTGCTATCGTGTTTTGATGAACTTAAGGTATTAATTGTGAATGTATAAAGATTAAACATAATCTGCGAATATCATAAATATATGATAAAAAAAACTATTGTTTTTCCAGTTTTGTGTGTCACCCGATGCTAAAATTTACCAATTCGAACCAAATGTTGCAATTGAAACGGAGCCTAAAGTTACCGAATTTCAAAAAGGCTATTTTTACACAAGTACCATCATTGAAGCGCTTGACAAAATAAAGTATGTAATTACTAAAATCTGTTGTTGAAAGAAGGATCCTTCCCATTCATTGCTTGTTTTGAAATTAGAATTTCCACTTTATATTGTTCCATTAGGTCGAAAATTTTTAACTATCTTATCATTATTCGTGTAACAATTTTATTTCGATTGAAAAAGATATAATAAATTTTTTTTGGTATTATCTTTTTTTTTTTTAAATAATTTTTTTTTTAAATACTTATTCCAAATGATGGGAATATGTTCTCAAAGCAAAAAATCGTTCTACGAAGTTGAGCGACAAAAATTTTATTGTTTGGAATTTGGTTTATAAAATTTTTTACTATTTCAAGCCTAAATTTCGAATATTAAAGTTTCCATCGATTAATTTAAACAAATGAAAATATTTAAACATAACATTGTAGCTTTAGAAAAAAAATAAAAGAATCAAGTTTAAATAAAATATTGAAGCATAATGTAAAAATCAATAAGCATTCGAAATCATATAAAGTTTGAAATAATTTCGGAAAAAATTGATATTTCTTTAATATTTTGAACTGATATTTTAAGATCAACAATCAGATAAAGATGCTAAAAAGCAATTATTTTTTAATCACTGATTAGAATATTCTAACAGATCTTAAATACTTCATAAAATTCTTTAGAATATTCTAACAGATCTTAAATAATTCATCGAAACGGCTTTTCAAGAAGAATATCGTTATCAAGTTCATTTCCAGGGCCTATATTTCAACGATTGAAAAACCATTTTCACTCCAGTACGATCCGCTTACACAGTCAATGGAAAAAACGGTCATGAAATGAAAATTATATTGATGCAATGAAAAATCAATTGGATGTGTTCATCAAAAGATTTGAATCGAATTATTTTCTTCAAATTAAGCAATTATCGTTTGATGCAAAAATAGATAATGTAACTTGGCATTTATCATGCCTAAACGCGTGATATTTTGCTCTTATCATATCTAAACACGTGATATTTTGTTGTAAATATAAACTATTTATAATGTTAGTCCAATTAAGATTCATAAAGCTGACATATTTCTGGCAACAGTTTTGTTGCTAACCATATTGTTATCCTTCATCTGTAATCACTTTATTCATGGCTTCGCATGAAGATGTGAGAGATATGATTCTAATGAGTTAAATTTTGTAATGTTAATTAGGATTTTTATAATAACAATTAAAATTAAAACTTTTAACCCTAAATTATGCCCAACCAGTCTAATGAAAATGAAGACAATTTTGTTGTCGAAATACTACAACTCAAGTTTTGTACAAAATCTGTAGATTATTATCATTTATCAATGAGGAAATTATTTGGAACTAGCTGGACACGGCCACGCTTAGCGTGTCCGGTTCCAACTAATCTTAAACCTCCGAAAGTTCTTAAACACGCGCCTTATCTATATTAATTCAAAATCTTAGATATTGAAAAGTTCTTACCTATTGCTCTGAAATTTTGACATAGCTTTGCATTCGAATACGCGCATGTTTATAAATATTCATCGATTGATTTCAAATTTTGATACGCGTTGCATTCCAATGGATGAATGCTTTTAAAAATATTTTTATTTCAATTGTTATTATTACTATTAGCTATTATTTGTAATAATAATTATTATTATTATAATTATTAATTATTATTATTACTAATTATTATTGTTACTAATTATTATTATTAATTATTATTGTTTGTTTTTATTTATTACTATCAATCATTATTTATTATTATTATGTATCATTATTTACTACTGTTTATCATTATTTAATCATTAATTATTAATCACTAGTTGGACCCGGCCACGTTCCGCGTGACCGATCCAGCTAGTCTATGGGGGCCGGCCACGCTTCGCGTGTCCGGCTCCGGCTAATCTATATAAATAGAAATGTCAATGTTTGTTTGTTCAAAATCTTAAACCTCCGTAAGTTCCCAAGCACACACATTATCTATATTCAAAATCTTAAATACCGGAAAGTCCTTAACCTATTGCTTCGAAATTTTGACACAAAGTTGCAGTCGAATACGCGCATGTTTATAAATATTCATCGATTGATTTCAAATTTTGATACGCGTTGCATTCCAATGGATGAATGCTTTTAAAAATATTTTTATTTCCTCAATTTCAAAAGCATTAATTTTACAATACTTGTGGGTATGCAATATTTTTTGTTGTTCCATTGTCTGTGTAGATATAGAAACTGTCTGGTTTGCCAACTCTAGAACATGCAACATTAATTGTCCATGTGAAAAGCAATCGATCTCCAGATTTAAACCGCACAATTCTAACGATTGACCCCGGGCTTTGTTGATGGTGAATGCAAATGCCAATCGAACTGGGAATTGCAATCTCTTAAACTGAAATGGCATATCCGTTGGAGTCATAGGAATGTGAGGAATGAGGACATCTCCACCTTTGATAGGTCTGTCAAGATTGATGCTTCTATAACGTTGCTCATTAATTTTTTTACTGTAAGCCGCGTACCGTTGCAAAGTCTTGGCTGGTTGATATTTCGCAACATGATAATTGGCAACCGATTTTCAATTGCAGTATGTGCTGTGGTATCCTTGGCAAATCGAGTGAATTTAAAAATTCTGTTGGATAATTAACCGCTTCATCTGCTTCCACAACAGTGTCGAAGGATCTATATGTGACCATCTCGTTTTGAATGTTAGATTGTATAAAATTGTTAAGTTCGTCGACGTCTTTGTTCTCGGCCGCAAGAATAGCTCGTACACTCAGCCAATCGTGATTCTATTAATTAATTTAAATATTGGGAAGTACTTTTCAACCAACTCTTCTTTTGAGGTTAATAAATTGCAAAAGTTATGCAGAAGTTATGAGGCAATGAAATTCGTCCTGTGATCAGATCAACCGGCATCTCTCCGTTTCCAATTTCCAGCAATTGATGTGACAATATTGTAGAGTATTTCAGGCAAGCATTTATTTTGTCCGCTGGTGTCGATCGAGGAATTACAGGCAGTGTTTGCCTGAAATCTCCTGCAAACAATATTAATGCGCTCCCAAATGGTCTGATATTTTCACGCAAATCTTGCAACGATCGATCAAGAGCCTCGATCGATTTTTTGTGCGCCATTGTACATTCATCCCAAACAATGAGTTTAAATTTTTGCAATACTTTACCCATGCCCGATGTCTTGGAAAAGTTGCATATGGGGGTTTCAATCAATTGGATGTTCAATGGCAATTTCAAAGCGGAATGAGCAGTTCTTCCACCTGGTAGCAATATTGCAGATATTCCGGACGATGCAAAAGCTAAGGCTATGCCATTTTGGGACCGAATTATTGCCAGAATCAATGTAATTAGAAAAGTTTTACCAGTTCCTCCTGGTGCATCCAAAAGAAGATTTCTCCAACTCCTTTATTGACAGTTTGCATTATTCGATCATAAATGCTTCTCTGCTCAAACGTAAGTTTAGAAATATTTTATTGCACATATGACAAAAGATCAGCAATGTTGTAATTTTGCTCGCGATGCAATTCTACATCAAACGAAGCAGCAGCAGATCGATTCGGTGATGGCATTCCCAATTGATTGAGAATTTTGTTCGCAATTTGTGAACACAAATCCTCAATCATTATCAACCCTTCGTTGTAGATTTCTGCTGTGAAATCCATATTCACATTTGAATTTTCGCTGCGTATTCGATGCAGAATATCTTCAACCATATATGATTTATATTTCTCCCATAACTCCGCTGGAGATGAAGGAGAGCAGGCGGTCAATATGATTGCAAACAGTGTACGAATTTGATTTGGATGTGACATGTTGCAAGCGTCATATATGCATACATCCCAGTGTCGGTCGTTCTCCAATAAATTCAAAGCTTGACATGCACTGCGGAAAGTAGCATGTGTAACGCCGTTTACAATTTTTAATTGCTGGAAGGAGGTTGGACCGGGCACATTTACTGACAACATACGAAGGAAGAAGCATTCGTCCTGATTAGGATGCACAGTGTACAATCTGCCTATCGTAGTTTCTTTGAATATGCCTGGTTGTCTTTCAACTGGTTCGCCTCGTTTAATTACATTGAATTCATTACGTAATGTTACAGCGTAACACGTTATTAAAAGCCGTAACACGTTATTAAGACGTCGTGATACTGTGTTTATTTTTTTTATTTTTTTAGCTTTTGTTTTCATGAAATCCGATTTTCTTCTATTTTTTCAATTTTTTTTTCGACTTTTATTTCTTTTATTTTTTTAGCTCTTAATTTTTTTAGCTTTTACTTTTATGAAATTCGATTTTCTTCAGAATAGAGAGATGCGCGGAAGAAGGAGGATGAGAGAAAAAAAGGAAGGCGGAGTCAATGAACTCCGCCTCCTCACCTATTTTTAGTTGTCACGTACGTGACACGTGAAAAAACGTAATTATATTCACTTATAAAGAAGGACGGTGGAGTAGAAGGTTGTGTCAAAATTTGAAAGAAATCGGTTGAGAATTTACCGGAGATTGGGCGTAGGTAACAGGTAGCATTTACATTTTTATTCATAAGATTAATTCTCTTTAGTTATTATTATTTACCATTATTATTATTTATCACTAATTATTATTTATCGCGCAGCAGTAAAAAATCAATAATATCAATAAAACAAATCTAATGATAAATTTATAAAATAAAAAAGGAGAAAACGACTAAAAGGAAAAAAAAACCTGAGTTGAAATATTAAATTGCTCTTATTGAAATCCCTATTTAAAAAATGATAGAAAAAGGAGCCTTTGTTAGTGCGTGATGATGATGCGTTTTTGTTGGCGATCGAGGATCATCGACATTGACCCTAGTTGAGGGTTACGAAGAAATGATCAATAATTATTTATTGCACTGCTCTTATCGAAGTCCCTATTTAAAATGATAGAAAAGGGCGCCCTTGTTAGTGCATGTTGATGATGCGTTTTTGTTGGCAAGCGACGGTCATCACATTGAACCCAGTTAAATTTCTATTATTATTGCTAACCGCATCTTTTACCCAAGAAGAAGAGAGAGAGAGATGGAAGAAAAAAGGAGAATGGCAGAAAAAAAGATAGGCGGAGGCTAACCGTATCTTTTACTCAAGAAGAAAGATGGGAGAAAAAAGAATAACAGAAAAAAATGTAGGCGGATCCAATAAACTCCACCTCCTCACCTATTTTCAGTTGTCACGGACGTGACACGTGAAAAAGCGTAACCAAATTACTCATTAAGAAAGTCTGTCGGAGTGCAAGGTTGTGTCAAAATTTGAAAAAAATCGGTTGAGAATTTGCCGAAGATCGCGCATGAGTAACAGGTAGCATTCACATTTTTATTTATACAGATTATTAGAGAACTGGGAGGAAAAAGAGGATGAGAGAAAAAAGTAAGGCGGGTTATTATCATCATTAGAGAGATTGGGGAAAGAAGGAGAATGAGAGAAAAAAGTAAGACTAACTGTTATTACTGTTAGAGTGATGCGCGGAGGAAGGATAATGAGAGAAAAAAGGAAGGCTGGCTGTTGTTCCTATTAGAGAGATGCGCGGAAGAGGGAGAATGAGAGAAAAAAGTAAGACTAACTGTTATTACTGTTAGAGAGATGCGTGGAAGAACGAGAATGAGAGAAAGAAGGAAGGTGGAGCTAAAAAACTCCCCCTCCTCACTTATTTTTAGTTGTCACGTACGTGACACGTGAAAAAAGTAATTAGGTCTGTATAAGATCACTCTCCTGCTTGAACGCAAGGTTGTGTCAAAATTTGAAAAAAATCGGTGCGAACTCGAGGAGTTATTAGAGTAGTAACAGGTGGGATTTACATTTTTATTTATATAGATTCAAAGGAACATTTTGAGTTTCTTAAGATTTTTGAAGATTAAATAATATTTGCAAAGAGGACTCTAATCAACTGCAGAAATATTTGAAACATAACTGAAAAATTCTTTTATAACAGCTGATCTTTACAGGATTCCCAAGATTGATGAGGATTTGCTGACAACGGAAAAAGAAATTGATTTTGTGTCCAATTTTGTATAACTGGAAAAAAAAATTGAATACAAGATACAAGATCAATTTCTAATTTATTATAATCAGAAATTTTAATGTTGGAAAATTATTTACAATCAAATTGAAAGTTTTGCTGTTTTCAAATATTTATCATAACTCTAATCTCTCTTCGATTCAATAATTTTTTTTAACGATTGCTCGAATTATCATTTCTCTGCAACAAGATAACGATAAATATTTGTTGTTTTGCATTAAAATAAATCTGTTGATGAAATGATTAATTAGTTGCAATAGTTCTTTGTAGAAATCGAATCGCTGTTATGTTTCTATATGTTTTTTTCGTATTACTGCAAAACTTTTCCATTCAAGCAGGGAATTACATAACTTAATTTCTTAAAAATTGGTCATCAATGCCTCGAAAAAGGATAGAATTATGGCAAAATATTAAGAACTGTCAGAAAAATTGCCTCAGTTTTAATTTCGAAAGTCCAATAATTGGTTACAATTAATTTATTAGATTGAAATTAATTGGGATCATCCGTTGAGAAATAGCTTCTCTGATAATTAATGAGCAAATGGCTTATGTTATCCATTTCTAATCACAGAGAATCTCCTCTGTCCTTATTTTGGTTTATTGGCTATATATTTATTATTCAAAGATTTTCTGCATGTTAAATGCGCACATTCAGTTGTTATTCAAATTTCAACTTGCTGGCTTATTCCGTATACAATAAATGGATGTTTCATGGGTTAAAGCTTAACATTACAAAATAATGTGCAAACAAAATGAACGGAATAAAAGAACGTCAAATTATTTTCACAAACACTACGACTGTCTCAAATCTCTGCAGAATCATTTGTTCTTTGCTTCTTTCTGACGTAACAATGCAATTTTCTTGAAATAACGATGCATAAAGAACGAATGGTAGTATTTTGTTTTACCATTTCGTAAATACGATATTGTCGTCATCGGTTGCTTTTCCGTCGATTAATTACGAGAAAAATCAGCGATGACAATGTTAGGCCTAAGCTTACAGGCTCATGATGAAGTGAAGTTAGCCGACGATAGTATTAAATCAGGTTGCACAAGTTTTGTTTCAATGAAATGAAGTTTGTGAAAACAGAAAATCAATTTTGCCTTTTGTTCATGCAGCGAATTTGAGTTATTCTTTGAATTATGAAGTAAAATAATTGCGGCTAATATTGATTTTGACAATTCCTGAAGTGCTAAACCAATATTTTGGAAACTGAATAATCCAAAATTGTCTCTTTCATCAATTTTTAATAGTATTTCTATACATACCAATTTTCAACTTTTTTTAAAGTGAAAAGCGGACACAAATTATGCTCGCAAATAACAGTTAATTTCAAAAAAAGCCAGCAGCTTATATTTCAAATTGCACTAAGATGCTTCATTTCCCCAAAATATTTGGTGTCGAAGAGCAAATGTTGTTAAAAAAATGACAAGTTTGAGCGATTTGTAGAAAATCAATTTCAATTTTAAAAAATCAGTTATTACTTTTCTATGGGTATATGAAATCTAACTTTTCATAATTAACATAAATGGGAAGAATAATGATTTTTTTCTATGAATAGATTTTCCCCTGATGACGATGGATATACAAGTAACTGATGCAGCATATGATTTTTGTCAATGGTTGAAGGCACGTAATTTATTTTTCCGGAAACCTCAAATGAATGACATCGAAGATCGCAAATGTTTGCAGAATGGTTCGTTCCCCTCATGCTCCTCACTTAAATATAAATTCAATTTGCTGTAAGTTTATGAAGAATCAGCATGGAAGTTTTCCATCAGTTTTTTTCATTTTTCAAATTATTAATTTTCATGAGAAAGTAATTGTTTCAATAGGGAAATAGATAAATGTGTAAATTATTTTTGTCATTTAAATGAATGGCTTCTTATTATTAACCAGAACTGTTAGCAAATCCGAAATCTCAAGATACAAATGCGACAGGATCTGATACGAATGAACTCGTTAAAGGATGGTACTAATTCATCAGTGAATAATTATTGTTTACAAATAATTTGCAAAAAAAAATTAGTAAAAAGCGTATATCTTTGACATTTCTCATTATGAGGTCATAGTTCACTACTTTGCGCAATTTTCGAATATTTTTCTATTTGAATGATTATTAAAATGTCTGCTTTTTTAAATTTTCATTGACTCGAATTTCCTTTAAGTTATCATTTATAGTGTATATCCAGTATATAAAAAATCAGGTCGGAGTTACATCGTTAAAATTTCTCCTGGAGGAGGTTTGGAAGCATCCCTTCTTCTGCAGGTTCTCTTTTTTGAATTTTAAATTTCTAAAAAATGAACTTTATGATTTGAGGTGACATATAAAATTTCAGAGATAGGCGCTAAACTGAAATCAAAAAATTATTTTTGCAGGCGAAAAAGTTAAAAGAAAGTAATACATTGGAAGATGTATGTTTGCCGCTTCTTGTTGATCATTACTATCACCATATGGTGGGAGATATCACATTTTTCTGCTTTTTTTTTCCTTTTTTTTTTTCACATAATTTCTTTCACTTTCATATGCAGACAAAAAAAGTTTATTGATGCGATGCATTTGTTCACGAATAGAGCCAAGTGATATGGGACTAGAAATAAAGTCAAAACGAGCCAAATGATGTAGAGCTAGAAAAAAATGAATTTTATAAATGATTTTTTTTTTCCTTTCAGTCAAGTACAAATTTTTTCATACTTGAATTCTGTGAGCATGGCTCGTTGGAGAAATTACTTGCCGATAACAGTGCTGTACCCATGCACAAACAATATATTGCCAAAATTCTACGTGGAGTTGCCACAGCAATCTATTTCTTGCATTCGTAATTCTTTCTTTTTCTTTTTTTTTTTTCTACTTCTCATAATTTTATATTGAAAAAAAAAAAGACAATTGATTTCCTCCAACTGTGATACTTTATTATAGTTATTAGCTTTCCATAAAATCCAATCGGATGTCTTTTTGATGTATCATTCATTAGAGATTGAGTAGTGTGTGTCGAATGAAAATGGGAAATATTCCCGCATGCAAATTAATATCATAAGTGTGGCCAACTAAAAGTCATGATCTATCGACAGTCAATCATTGGATGAATTAGAAGGAATGGCCTAATTGTTAATGTTGTAGATTACTACTATTTAGAATTATTTGATCAAAAATTCTGATTTTTTCGGTATTTAAATTATTCTTCAAAAATTAGCTATGAAATAATAAAAATTTACAGGCAGGGCATTTATCACGGAACAATTTGTACTGCTAATATCTTAGTTGACCATTATATGATCGGTCGTCTGACCGGTCTTACAGGAGCACAGGAAGTTACTGAAAATATGAACAAAAACATGCAATTACCTATGTATGCTGCACCGGAATCTGTTCATCTCAAGTAAATTTAATTATCATACAAATTTTCTTTGTTATCATCGAGCATTGTAGTAAAACAGAAACAGTTGTTGATGATCTTTGAAAGCACAACTTATCATATCATGTTTTCTAAAAGAGCCGAATCACTGCCGCAAGATATGTTTGCACTGGGTGTTGTATTATATCAATGTCTCATTGGTCGCATACCGAAAAGGAAACCGAACGGAACGGTAAGTAGCGTTTATTTAGTTCAAAATTTCTGAATTCATTCTGCTTCAATATTCTGATCGTTTGCTTAAATTGCTGATAAGCCTATGATAATGCTGCAGATCGATTATCATGGCGTAAAATCGTCAATCACAGTACCAATCGATTCAGAAATGTGGCATACCACACAACTTTTGATGTCCGAACGCTTAGAATTGCGATTGACCGCTGGCCAATTCCTTCATACTGATTGGATTGAAAGTGCTGCCACTACTCCGATCACTCAAATTTTCAGCTGGAATAATTGAAATTTATAGATATCTCGTTACAGTTGCAAATTCATAGAGTTAAAATATTTTGCCGACGATTCGTACAAATTTTCTGCAACTACGATTTGATAAGAAGTTCTCGCTGACTCGATTTTTCTCATATCTGAATAAATTTTTCCTAAATTGACAAAACGCAATGATAAATTAATTATGTGTACAACTTCCAAATGATACGATTTAATACTGAATTCGAATAAAGAAAATCATCGGATCATGATTATTCTGAAGCTTTTCGATGGCTTTACTGTATGTAGCAGAAAAAGAGAACTTACATAAATGACTGATTTCTTTGTGTAGATGCGATCGAAAAGTAAAATCATTGGAATTACATATGGAATCAGGTCACTACATCCGATTGAAATATAGTTTTCATCTGAGCCAGGTAATAATGTGAAATAAAGTATCCGTTAAATAATATCAAATCATTTTAACTCCAAACTTCAAAGTCGTGCCTCTAGTATATAAACTTTATATATTGATGATATGTATAACTGCAAACCAAAATTTATACAATCAATAAACAAATTCTTACAAATAAAAGTTAAAAAGTTGAAGAAGATAAGAAGCTTCAAAGCATATCGAGAATTACTGAGTTTTAACTTTATTCAAATATTTATGTATCAGAAGCCAGATTCCTGTCATTTTCAAGCATAGGTGACTTTGTAATGGCTGATTGAAGATTTATGGATGAAGTGTCCACTGGGCTGTTTCTTCCTGCAATATAAATGTAGGAAGGAGAACTTTAAATTAAAAAATTGATTTCGTTCCAGACTGTGATTTTAAACTAAGATAATTCAATTTTACTGGAAACTTCGAATCACACGCAGCAGCAATGACAAATTGGCAATGTAGGATGCTTGTATTTTGTAAGATGGTCGAAATATCAAAGCTGATGATAGAGCAAAGCAGAAAGGTAAAATCATTAGAAAAGTATTATCATAATGTCTTATCTTAAACAAATTAACAATTTTGAAGAATAATGAGAAATAACCAACCTTTCACAGTTTCAGAGTTTCCTCCAACTTTTTCCATTGGAATTTCCTTAAACAAATTATTTTCATGAAGACATTCATAAAGTGCATTTTGTAGTCGCATAAATGTCACCGTTAAATCAGAATGACCGATTTTCATGCCATTGCAGAGATATGCAAATGCTACTTTATTTGTTAAATCCATTTTAACATTCTGACCACCCACTCCTGGATGGCCTACTAACCATTGATCCTGAAAATGAAGATTTTTCATTCGAAAATGACTACCATCAAATCAATTTGTTTGGGACAATCTTCAAGTGGCATCAAATGTTCGAGAATCAAAAAGATTAATTCTTAATATCTATAAGTACGATATGTCTATAATATTTCCTGGATAACATCAATTTTTATACTTGTGAGTTTTTCGTATATTGAAATCCTTTTCCGAATGATACATTAAACGATAAGACTAAGTCCATTTGATTACAAATTGCTGGACCAAGAAATAGTTGCTCAACAGTTTTCTCTTTTAACAGTTTCCCTTCAAGAACCAATGCATGAAGTTTTGCGAGTGATCGAGCAGTACCCATACCAGTTGCCGATGGCATATCCAAAGACCGAATTTCTGGATTGTTGAACAATGTGGCATTCTAGAAACTATTTCTACGATAGTTTTTGTTAAATCTTTAAGGCTTTCAGATACTTTAAATCCAAATATAATTGAATATAGGGATTTATGTGAGATGTCATTCTCAATAATTTGGCATTTATCGCTTAGATCTTTTTCGTGAAAGAATATCTTTTAAGATATTCTTTGATTGTCTCACAAATTAATGATAATCGATAATTAACCTTTAAAAAACTTTGTTTTATCTGCGTATAAAAGTATTAGCGTGAAAATACAGCAAGATGGAAATGTGTATGCATTCCATCTTACTGTGTTTTCATGATGATACGTTTATACAGTGTGTTTATTGATTTATGATACATCAGAATGATGATTCTGAAAAACACTCGAAACTTACGCTTCCCATCCAAGAAAAATTCTGTTGCACATTATGAAACATTCGATTTCCCAAATTCACTGACGTGAACAATCCATTCCATAAATTTTTTAGCAGAGCCGGATATTTGAGCAACTCTCGAGCATTTAAGAATGCTGACCCTGAAGCTAGACGTGCTATCCTATGTTCCAGTTCCACAGGGGCACCAATCATCAGATCGAGATCTGGAAACCAGTGCAATTATAAAAACTCAACAGAAACATCCAACAGTAAATATATTGTCAAGAACGAGAATGACAGCATGAATATCTTTCATGAAAATGATTTTTAAGACTGTTTTCTCTGTTGAAACATTAATTTAAATTAACAGAAAATCACAAAAAATAAGCATACTATGTGGTTCAACTATTTCTTCCTTAAAAAACTGCGACAATGAACGTTTTTTAGGATCAATCCTTCGTATCAGCTGATCGACTAACCAACCAAATGTCAGAACATGATAACCGACTGCTTGTCCTGGCACCCAATTTGGTTTTTGATCTTCAAAAATCTTTGACATTCGTCTCCAATCCCTGATATCCGATTCCTCAATAACATTGTCTACGAAAGCTAATCCAGCCTATAATTTTATTTTCTTTCATTTTTCTGACGGGATTTTTTTTCAACCAGAATTGTCTTGATTGTTGCTTTGAGTTCCTGTCATATTTGAAAACACTATTTTTGAACCTTCAAATCAAAAACAAAAAATACACAAGATAAAGCGTTCTGTCCCACGACGAATTAAACTAATATTAAGTTAATTTTTTATGTAAAAGAAACAAAAACTAAAAGCTTCTTTTTTTTTTTAAATCAGACAACAATGAGTGAGTTGAATGAATGGGTTAGATAAGTTTTTGAATGAGTGGATTGGCTTTTCAATCAAAAAATTTTATACCTGATGTGAAAGTAACATTTCGATAGTAATATTTTCTTTATCATTTTGTCCAAATTCAGGCCAATATTTGATAACTAAATCTTTGTATGAAACCTGGCCACGATCAACTAACATGGCGAAGCATATTCCACATATACTCTGAATCACTTTTTTCATTTTTGATTACAAAGATAATGAACTCAAGAGTTACATGTTTCTAACTTTTAAGATCAAACTTCTGGAAAAATGATCACGAGAAGATTAAAAGAGTCAATGTCAGGTCTGGGGTTGCTCCAACAATAAAGCAGTGTATAATAAGGTTTCTCTCTTATTTCTTTTAATCTTTCCAGCTTCCAGTAATTTTTTCTTTAAAATTTCTGTAATATTGCAAATCTAACCTTAGTGCAGCTGAACAACAGTGTCATTGTATCGTTCTTCCATTTTCGATGTGATGTTGAATCTGCATATCCACCCCATAGATCGACCACTTTCTCGCCTTCGAAGTACACCGCGAATGCTGCACCCTCACTTTCCCATCGTTGGGTGAAATTATTGCTAAAATACGATTTTAATTTCATCCCGAAGAACAAAACATGAATTTTAATTTTTTTGAGCTTGATAATTATGGATGTATCATCATTTCATTCCAATCAAATATTAAGAGTATGGTAACTTTTCGCTGATTCTTCCCAAGTTTTCAAAATTTTATTCATGAAATTTTGTAATTCCTAAAAGTAATTATCACCATGTATTCTGACGCTAGGTAAAATTTCAAATGATTATTTGTAATATAATAGTCAGTTCACTTCTTAATGTTTAAAGCATTATAACTTCTTTAAAATCTTTCTAGTTTAATAAAGTGATCGTTTGATGTGATATAAAATTGCTGGTTGGATTTTGACTAGAAACAATAAAACTTGTTTCTGACTTTTTCGAATTATTTGATGCTATTTGGTACTATTCCTTATCTGATTAATATTAAGCTCAATTCATTTAGTTTCGTTGGAAGTTTCTAAAATCGCTCACAACAAACTTTGAAAATTAATGCTTAAAAATAGCGCAGATATTCTACTTTGGTTCTGTGGAAAAGTCAAAGAGACACTATCAAACAGAAAATTTTCAATTTCGATTCACAATTATTTGGGACTTTCAATTTTTTCTCAAGTGTGAAATACTGCTTGAAAAATTTCATTTAAACTGAATTAAACTAAATTCTGGAATTCAATGTAAATTACTTTTATAATGTATTTTTAATTGCACTCAAAAAAATATTTCCAAAAAACTGAACTAGAATCCAATCGACTACCCAAGTTATCATGCAAATTATTAAATTGAATGAATAACTCACTGAAAAACTTGTTTAACTTTATCGAATCGTGAATCACAATCACCGTCTACAATAATTGGAAGGGACATTAAGCTTCTCTTAATTCTGAACACGTTGGATTCGGAATAAATTTCAGTTACTTGAAGAACACTAAATTGATGATTGATGATGTCTCCAGAACGTCTCACTTGGTTCTTGAGCGATAGTCCTGGAACCACTCTTTCGTTAAATTTTTCTCTATAATTTTAAATTCGTTATTTTTTATGTTGCGCAGTCATTTATTCAGCAGTGGATTTAAAGTTGAAAGTGAATTTAATTAATTCACTAAAACGCCTACGACCATCACTGTTAGACATAAAAGATGACCAATCACTATTTGAAAGCCAAGAAAAGTCTTTTCTTCCATATTTTTACATATTTTCGATATTATTTTGTTGTAAACTCCAATTTATGACTTCTTTTTCATCTAAATGTCACCAAATTAATAGGATGGAATCGATTTCACTCTCTTTCACTATCTATTCCTTACCTTCGGATTGATAAACTTTTTTTTCGCTTTTTTCCTGATTTTGAGTCCAAATTTTACGTAATGGTTAGGGAACACAGGCAGAATAATATCGAAAATATTTTCAATGGCACAGATCGAAACCGTCATCAAATTCGATTAATATTCACACCGTTTAATCATTACATAGTGTAATTGGACACACATATACACACACTATAGTAGTAAATCAAATTTCAAATCCGATTAGATTTGATAAACTAAAAATTGAAAAGAAAAATTGAACAAATCTGTAATAATAACAATAATAATAACAATAATAATAACAAGATAATTATCTTTTCTTCCAAAAAATGTTAAAACTAATATGAACAGAGGTAATCATATGATTTGGAAAATTTGCAGCAAAAATTTTCAAGAAATTGATTAATTCTATTGAAAAATTGTTTATAAACTAGTTAGCTGTACCTGGCTAAGTGGAGCGTGACCAGTCCAGTTAGCTTAGCGTGACTGGCTGCTTTGGGTGTCTAACTTCAGCTAGTCTATATAAATAGAAATGTAAATGTTCGTTTACTCAAAACTATAAATCTCCGATACTTCCTGAACACGCGCCTTATCTATATTAGTTCAGAATCTAGGATCTCCGAAAATATTGCTTTGAAATTTTGAAAAAACGTCAATTTCGAATATGCGCATGTTTTTACATACTTTTTATATACACACGTTGCTGTAGTTCAATTTGGTTAAATAGAAAAAAATTAGAAAGTGAATGCTTCTAATGTTGGGGAAAATTAATTTCAAAGTGCTCATGGATATACGATATTTTTTGTTGTTTTCCATTGTCTGTGTAGATATAATGATTCTAGAACATGCAATACATAATTGTCATGTAGAAACAATCCGTCTCTAGATATAAACTGAAGGATTTTAAAGATTTAGCCTGAAGTTTATTGATGATGATTGTAAACGTCAATCGAATTGGGAGTTGCAATCTCTTAAATTGAAATGGCATATCCTTTGGATTCATGGCAATGCAAGAATAAGAACTTCTTCATCTTTAAAAGGTCCTGGCAAAATTGTTGCTTTTACGATGCAAGTCTCATGCAAGTCGCATGCCGTTACAAAGCTTTGGCTGGTTGATATTTTTCAAAATGATAATTGGCACGTCGATTTTCAATTGCAGTCTCTGACAGATCGAGTGAATTCAAAAATTCAGTTCGGCATCGGATGTTTCAGCGCATATTACGTCGTCAATTTCGTTTGAAGTGATTTTATTATAAAGCCAGATTAGTATATGTGCGTATGGCAATCCTTCCTCTTGCCATTCCACTGAATACATCTAGGAGCGCACAGACACAAATACTTCATGTTTTGCTATGAAATCTATCAGCTATTTCAGTTTCTGTCAGAAAACACGTACTGTAATGTCATGTCTATCCATCGGCGATTGCTTAAAAAGTGAGAGATTTTGTATATTGTCTCAAGCTGGATTACATGTGAATATAATGAATAAGACTGGACGCCCAGATTATAAGAAAAAAGTAAGCTAATCTCATATGGATATGTTTTTCCCTCTGTTTTCAATAAACCAACAAAAACATGCTGTTGATCTGCCACGTAAAATTACAAGCGCTACTATTAAGCAACAAAATTTGCAACATCGTCTGAGAACAGCGTTGATAAGCTCGAAGAGAAAATTTACAAAACATTTGGAAATGCTAAAGAAGATATTATACAGAAGAATTGGTAGATATTTAGATTATATATTTTGGGTGCCTGTAGTGACGAGCATATGCAATTGCATCTTGAGCATACTCATGCATGTGATGTTGGACTCCCTCTATATGAAAATGGCAAAATCGTAGATCTTCCAATGCTAATTGTATTACATCATTTACAACTGCATCTCGCAAATGAATGTAGTTTTCAGAGCGAAGCTTGGTCTGATTCAAAAGAATGAATATTATATGTTCTGTTTCGATTTTTGCATACATATCTACGATATACTGCTGAAACAATTGACGGCTTCATTCTTTCGAATCGTGTGAATAATTCATTGCGTTGCATTTCTTATTTGATTCTTCGTCATTGATTGGATTTATCATCTTCACGTTAAAGTGATATCCATTGGCATCATCCCAAAAAATGATGGATATTCCGAGATCGTTGCATCGTGAGTTTCTGCAATTTTTGTCAATTGATCATTTCTCTGGTAAACAACAATTTCTCGAGGTTGGAATTGATCACCGACAATTATAACAATTACCGCTTTATCTATAGTTGGAGCATTGAATCTTTGTACATGTTCTCCAGCAAGCGTTTTGTCGGTATGAACAACAATCTTTTCTGTATCAAATGGCATCATGTTAATTGTTGTTTTGAACAAACGCACTAAATTTTTTTTTTTTTCGTACAGAAGCTGTTGCAATTGGAAAACATTGGGCTTTTCCATGTCGGTATAAATTCCGAGCGCACATTAATTCATCATTGCTATCACCTTACATTTTTAGAATGCATTTGTGGGAATTTATATTGAGCATTTGGCAACGAAAGCAGTGAGCCGGCTTTATGATCAAATTGTGCTTTCACTTTGAAAGTTGCGATGAATTGATTTGTTACGATTTCTGCTCCGAAAAGCGTCATTTGGAAACAGGAGTTGTATTTCCTGCTGACAGATGGAAAATACATTAATTCGGCAGTATAATCGGCAAGTATATTTTTAATGCTTTTGGTGATTCTTCCAGTTAAGCAGTTTAATTTCTTTGGCGGCGCAACCATATTTCTTTCATTTCTCTATTAAATTTCAAATTTGAAATGAGGACACATATCATGAAGCTATAATCATCAGCTGGATTGTATTGGAATGCAAGGCGATTGTAATCGCATGATTGATGAACATGAAGTCTGTTTGATGCTAATCTGCCGTTTCTCCTTGACATCTTTCAGCCACTCTCAGCCAGGTGTTGGTAACCGTGTATCTGAAGTTTGGATGCATGTAGTTATACTGCTTTCTCTGCAGATATTTGAGCTATTCTTTGTCTGTTTCGCTCGTTCGCTGATGTCCATTCTTTATTAATTTGCAGCGATTGGCAATTAATCGTCGCAATGCTTCCGTTCCGCGAGTACAACGATCTAAGTTTGATCTTCTGCAAAGCATTACTTGGATGAAGTAAAACAGATCGACTGTGCTTGAACTATTCGCGAAATTATTTGTGAATATCCAAGCAAAATTGATTATGAATCATTCTTTCCTTTGTTACTTGTAAAGAAGAATAGAATCTCTTGACTGTCGATTTGCTGCGTCGATCTGTATCATTGTAAAACTGTCGCTGTGTCGGTGTAGAAACTCCAAACTGAACTGTTTGTTGAATTTGAATTATTGTCGAACTTGAATTGATTCTGCTTTAAAATCCGAACCTTTTAAATCCTTCCGAGGCTCTTCTTTCTTTCCTGATTTCCAACATCTTGCCTTATAATTGGTTGATCTCATTTGTTTATCTGCTAATCGAAGTATTTTGGTGAGAAACATGTTTATTTTTATGGAGAAGTAAAAAAAAAGTAGAATGTATCTATTTGGAGGTAAGTTGTATATTAAAATTTCAAATCAATCGGTAAAGAACTTGAAAGGTTGTGTCAAAATAAACAACGAATATTTACTACGAAGAGTCAACCCAAGACACGACCTAATATTAGAAATCAGAGAGGTAATCCATAAATTGCTTGAATGAAACATTTCGTTATACAATATCATAATCTCGACATTTCTGCGATGTAACTACGTTCCTTACAAAATAACAAATAAACGAAAACATTTAAATACGCGCTTATTCGTATATAACATTGCATGAAAATTTCAAATCAATTGAGAGGAACTTGAGAGTTGTGTAGAGATGAACACAATAAAGAAAAGAGGCGTGGCAAATGCAGAAAGTAGGCGAGGCCAATAAATTCAATCCGTTCATGAAGACGTGGCCAAAAAATTCAGTCTGTTCACTGATTTTTACCCGGTACAGGTGTGACATGTAGAAAAAAGTAATTATGTTAATATAGCCATTGAAAACAGCATGCAGATAGCTCGCTTAATAGCAAATACAACTAGAAATGCTATGTTTCCAGTACAATCATTCAGTGCAAGCATGTGTATGAATAGATAAAACTGTTGAGCGTTCATAGCGATAATGCTGGGATAATGGAGAATGTGAAAAGAAATAAAAAGTGATAGAAATGTGTTATAACAGAGCAACATCATGAACATCATTATAAGGCCGTTGTCCAGCGAAGACAGTAACGATGAAATATCATTTAAAATACAGTCAATTATGAAAGCAATCATTATATTTGTAGTTTTAAAAATTAACATTGTTTAATTACATCATCTTTTATCATGGGCAAGAAAGCAATTAAAACTGAGACATTTCTCTCATGACCAGTGCCAATCATCATCTTTTGATATTACTGGTAAATTAATTAAATTATTGGTTGAAATTTGTTTTGAAACAATTATATATTTTATAAATCAAATTTTAAGTAATTAAAATTTCCGCCGCTCAATTTCATAGATCGTTTTTCATTTCCAATTCATATTCCTATCATTTGAAATAAATTTCAAAACAAGCGTACCAATATTGTAAAGCTATAAGTGATAGCCAGAAGAGTAGCAACATTACCTGGCTCAATAATAAGATGTAAGCCGTATAGAAATGAGATACAAACAAGCTGAAATGCCTTTGCAATGAATAAACAAATGAATGAGCGAAAAAGTCTATTCCCAGACTAAAGGAATCGATTCATGACGAAACAGAAACATTCGAGCATAAGCTGAATAATCGTATTTATCTCTTTCCTACCTCATTTAATCATTCATTTCATAGATCTGCCAATATCTTTTTCGGTTAACATTTAATCATTAATCTCTTAGACACAAATATATCCGCTAATTTGTTTTTGATCACAAACTCTGTCGTATGAAAGAAATGAGCAGAAAAGTCTACCAGCACTAATGATTAATGTAAAAATTTAAAAAAAGAAAGTGAATACATTTGTTAACAAAAACAGAGCAACCAATTTTCCCTTCTTCAACTATAGTGCAGCAGTTATTGAGGAATTTTCACCAAGTCCAAATTTTAATAGATTCTTACTGTTGCAGAGAAAACGACTGAAATATTCGAGAATAACGGCATTATATAAGAAGCAGTGGCATACCATCACAACATCACAATTCTATACTGCAATTAAACTCTCGTTGTGCATTTATAATAGCTGTTTAATTCTGTTTGCACTTTAAGTACACTGTTATCAAATGCTTGTCAGAAACAATTTGTAACATTTTTATTATTGTTGAAATCCGCTCATCTTTAACTCCGCTAACCGGTATCTCTACTTTACGTCACCATCTTCCTGAAGATTTACCTAAAGATTTGGTCATTTTTCTCTTCATCGTCTTTTTTCTCTTTTGCATAAGAATTTCTTAGCACTGAAGATTTAAATTGTTCAAAAATTTTCACATCACAGTTTTTCTTCATTACAAATTCAACTTCATTCCAATTTTCGGGATTGAATTTGAAGTAAATTAATTTCAGGAATTTGAATATAATAAGGTTGCAAAAATTTTTTCCTACAGACAAATTAATAGAGAACTTTCAAAACTTTTTTCTTTGTATGTTCGATATGCATAATTTGCCAAGTATCCATTACGTGAATCATCTCCATAAAAGTATGAAATGATTTTCGCAATGATGGATTTTTTACAAGACATTATTAAGAATGCATTCGAGACCTACTTAGCTATGCTGCCAACTGAATTATTGAATCAGACTTTCTCCCTAATTCTCCCTCAGTGTATATTTAGCTTGCTATACTTAATTTGAAATGAAAAAAAAAATGATGAAAAATTTATACTATATTATCGGATAATTTAGGTTTAGCGAAATTAACGATATAATTTTTTTGGTGTATAAAACTTAGCGAGAGATACTTGCCTTCATTTCACATTCTATCATTCCAAATGCAAACACTAGAGCAAAAATTTATTTATTTATTTTTTTTTTTAGAATAATTTTTTCAAAATGGCATTAAATGACCATAAATTTTTTCAATAATAAATTTTTGGATGAAAAGAGAATTTGAGTCGAAATAAATTCAACTGTATTATACTAAAATGAAAAAAAAAAAATCAAAATATAGAAGGAAGAGAAAAGGAAGTAAAACTCATATTACATTTTTAAAGGTGCAAATCATAAATAAAGGCAAACTATAGATGTGAGTCATTGTAATTTAATTCAGTTTACTTCAAATTGAATTTGAGAGAGATATTGGAACCAAATTATAGTAGAAATAATCCAATTGAAATGGATAACCTTGACAAAGCTAGAAATTTTTAAAATTAGTATTTACAATTCTTTATACTTCACTCATATTATTATAGTTCTTTGTTTTGTTAGTGGAATGATATATTATTCTACTGATAGATCTAGACAAGCATAATTATTGAGCTTTTTTGTAAACTAGTTAGTTAATTACCATTTTAATGATAATTAAACGCTGTAAAATATCTATTCAAAAAACATCATGGCAAGTTTTTTCAAATTTTCAAAAATTTGTTTAAAAATTTATGAACTTCATTTTCATTTTATCAGGTATGAATTATTTTAAATAGATTGACGTGACGCAAAAAAGTTTTCTGCATTAATATTGCTAATATTAACTATCTTTTTCAAGTCGATTTTAAGAAATTTGAAGTTGTGAAAATGAATTAGTGTAGCATATAATTTACTGATTGACAAAAACAGAAATTGTCAGCTCTACAACTTCAAAGCTGATCTTTATTAAGTTTCCATAAATCATTTTAGAACAGGAAAGCGGAATTAGTTTGTTGAATTATTCTGTGTTGATGTCAACATTTTCCTTTCTTAAATCTCTCAATTAATTAAGATCCATTTAATCTATATAAATAAAAATATAAATGTTACTTGTTACGTCTGATGGAACTTCGCAAGTTCTCCACAGATTGTTTTCAAATTCTGACACAACCTTGTATTCTAATAGGCCTTCTTTTTTATATAGACGTACTTTTTTTTCACGTGTCACGTCCGTGACAATCAAAAGTAAGTGAGGGGGCTGAATTTTATGACTCCGCCCCGCACCACGCCTTTATGAGTGGACAGAGTTTATTCACCCGCCTACTTTCTGCAGTGACTGCGGCTACTTCCTGTGACGTTTCAAGTTCTTTAGCGACTGATTTGAGATTTTCAACAAAAAAAATTGGAATAGGTGCGTGTTTTTAAATAATTAAGGCGATTAATTAAAGCTTTTGTTTTGTTTTTTGCTTTGTGAGGGATGCAATTCTTTTTTATATAGACGTACTTGGTTGTATCGCACAAATGTCGAGGTCATGATAGTGCATAATGAAATGTTTCGTAAAGCAGTTTATGGATTAACTTTCTGCTTGATATTATTAGATCATGTCTTGTATTGCCTCTTCGTCTTTAAAATTTACTCATTGATTTGAAATTTTGATACAACTTGACATGAATAGGCGCATTGTTTTTGCCTAGATATACCTTTTTTTTTTTTTTTTCTGGCAAATAAAAGTAAATGAGCGGACTGAATCTATTAACCACGCTTACTTTCTACAAAGTGTACGTGGTCTTTAATACACGACGCTTAATATGTTATGTAAAGTATGCGCGTATTCCAATACAATGTTCTATCGAAATTTCAAAGCGATAAATAAAAACTTTGGGAGATTTAAGATTTTGATCAAATGAACATTACAATTTTTAGGATCTTTTAATATCATATATAATTTTTTGCAGTAGCAACAGTTCAACAATTCAATTGTGCAGTTTCGAATTCAACTTCAAGTTCAGTCAAAAGTTGGTTTCGAGAGCAGTTCCAGTGCAATTTATCTGCTTTGATTCATCCAAATATTGCCCATAAATTCACGATGAAGATTGATTGCAAATCAAATTGAGGAAGAACGGGCATCAGCGAATGAGCGAAGAAGACAAAGAATGGCCTAAATGTGAGCAGAGCGACGTGCAGCTAGACTTGAGAATACACGGTTGTCAGCACGTCGATTGTCTTCTTCAACTTCAGATGTGCTTCATTCTGAACAGAATGAATGTAACAGGCTGAGAGCGGCGAAAAGACGTCAACAAGAAATAAGAGATCAATGCCAAACATGATCCATACTGAGCATTCACGCGATTATAATCTTTGCATTCCGGTACAAACAGACTGATGTTGATAGTTTGAGCCCGTATGTTGTCGGCACTATGACTGAAGTATTTCCTTACTGCAAGGTTCTGAAATTTAATGGATAAACGAAAAAAATGTGTTGCGCAGTCGGAAAAATTAAACTGCCTCAACTTGAAAAACAATTAGAGCCGTTAAGAACTTTGCTTGCCGGATATACCGCCGAATCAAAGTATTTCCTATTTATCGGCAGGAAATACAAGTAATGCTTCTAAATGACGTTGTTCGGAGCAGAAATCGTGACAAATCAATTCATGCCAATTTTCAGAGTGAAAGGACAAATTTAATATAAAGCTGGCCCCTTCTTCCGTCCAGTTGGTCAGCCCAAATTCCTACAAATGTATTTCATCGATAATAGCAATGATGAATTGAATGCATGCTGCAAAATTCATACCGACTGTCGTGAAACTTGAATTACAGAACATTGACATTTTTGTTTATAGGGACTAGCTGGAACCGGACACGCGAAGCATGGCCGGTCCCATAAACTAACTGGATCGGCCACGCTCCGCGTGATCGGTCCAGATAGTTATTAGATAAAAACGATGAAATGTCAAAATATCATCTCGAAATTAATAACTGGAAATATCTAGAAAAACCGAGGATGGCTAAAAGGTATTGAAGGATCGCTCTTGTCACTAAGGTTTCATTGTTTGCTAACCTTTAAATAAAATATTTGACATCTTTTATTTAATCAGAACCTTAACAAACATTTTGGAAAGAAATTAATAATTTAGATGGATGAGCTGCTTAAATGATCTACAGTAATCCTACTTTAAGTTTATGAATAAGCTCATGAGTTGGAATATCATAAATTATCTTTTTGATCTTTTTCCAGAAAAAGTTGTAACAATAGTAGCATATCTCATTATTTAAAAATGGCAAGGATAGG